>JAJHJA010000706.1:0-356856 GCA_021202915.1 Heliconius himera
TATAGGCTGAGATAAGGCGATACGTAAATAGCGCTGTTCTATACGCTCGCTTTAGAGTTGTTTATCCGATACTTATTTACAAGGTACCTGAAATCAAGCGGAACGCTCCTCTCGAACGAAACATGAAAGAATTCCGATCCCTGTTGGCGTCCCCCTCGCTCCAGCGCCACTAGACAAGGACGGCCTACCAGGACGCCCACCCGTCAAGTTTGGCACTTAAAATGGCCGAGGCTTGCTTAGTTTCGTGATCGCCTAGGGTGGGGGCGATGTCGATAATATTATGTTTTACGGCGAACGGGCGAGGGCGGACGTAAATTGGATATGCGTTTTACGAGAGATAATACTGACGATAAATTGTATGTTCCAGAAATCGAACTTTGTGGGGTTTCGTGCTTAAGCTCCGCAACTGTAAGAGTTAGACGGAGACGAAGACGCAGCGGTCGTTACCAGGAAACGGATAATTACTGAGCTGAATTGCTACTTTGAGCAAAGCGGCGTTATCAGACCGCAACGACGAGGCCATTACATTTTTGCGACCATCAGTCACACTGGCGTCGCCTTGTTCGAGTACACGATGTACTTCTCTGGGACTCGTTTATGCTCAAATACCGGTAATTACTTCAATACTCACATCGGGCTTAAGTACTGTAATAATAATTTAAAAAGTAAAGAAATCGTTTTTAGTGCAAGAACTTATCAGATATAATGACACGTTACTGCGCGGTGAATTATAAATAACATTATAATTTACAAATAATCGTTGACAGCGATCGAGACTCTACTGCAGTCACCTCGAGCTCTCTCTCGCCATTGTGTTTCATATAAACATGTATCGTGTTTTGCAATCCTTATCCTAGCGTCGTGCACAATTTATATATGGGCAGATGCGAGTCCGTCACGCGGCGAGAAAACGAATCTGGATACGCAATATGAAACCCATAAAAAGTAACAATAAACTTTTTATGATAGCTGCGAAGATAAAATAAATATAGCTTTAATTCTCCCCCTCGTGGATGGAATAATTTCATTCTTTCTCTTATGACGAGGCATAAATCCGAAGGAATAATGCCGCAGTAAAACGTGAGTCGGGCGCAGCGCGAGGGGCGACGGCAATCATCCATTAGTCTCGATGTTTATTTCGTGGTTATTACGTAGATGCTAATTTACCGGGATGAGGCATCGCCCCGATGGACTCTCGAGTTACAGCGTGGTCCCGAAGGGCGTGACGAGGTAGACGAGGTAATGGCGGCCTCTCTCGTGACTACCTCGCGTTGCCTGCGTGCAACTTCAAACTACTCCGCTGCCTCTTAATTTGTTATGCCACGGTAAATTGCGTAGACTCTACGGCGAGAAATAATAACCTGTTTCACTTTAATGGTCACATTATAAAGAGTTATTTTTCAGTATAATTTCTTTCTCAGCCGTCATTGTGGATTATTCACGATTCATTGTGTTAAAATACCTTTCATGTGGAAAAGAATGGCTTGTTAGCCTTTTGTTCATAGCCGCTTGTGCTCATTCAAACAAAAGTTGTGAGTTAAAGAATATAGTACTTGAAATTATTGCTTAATAATAGTATTGTCTTGTATATAAATAGTTTCATTAAATATGTTACACTATAGACATTTTATGATCTCTATAGGACCTAATGGGACCTCCATTTGATGGATTTTACAATCAGGTAGACGAGTTTGACTTGTTTTATTATCTTGTTTACATTTTAATGAGTAAATTATGTACCATATACTTTAAATGAAGACTAAACACCAATTGCAGATTAATGATGTATAAGTCTATCGGTATTATCATAAAAAGACAATTTAAAAAGATATATGTTTTACAATTACTTGTTTTCTCACCAAAATGATTGTATATTTCATTTTAATTTACATGAAAATTACAGTCCCACAGGTATATGGCAGTCAGTGTAATAGATGTTTTTAGTAAAGTAGAGTCATTAAAAGAAGTTTTTAAAATAATCATTATAATGTATTTGCTAAATATTTTGAAATTATTATCACAAGTATATTTATTGCCTGCGATAACATAAACATTTCAAATTAGTATTTCATATATAATAACAATATTAATCTTAGAACTGTTGAATAACGTAATTTTAACTGATTCGCATTGCATTATTCTTACATAACTATGAGATCAGTTAAGATTTAGGCCTAATACATTTAGGAACTATATGATTATTAGATATTTATTATCTCTGCTCTATTTTTTTCTTGTTTTAATTCATAACATATCCACGAGGCCCAAATAACGATATATTCGTTTAGCCATACTTACGTCTACACAGATAAAACAATCCATAACTCTGCAAGTCCTGAGGTCACTACATCCACAGATAGGCACTGGAGGCTGGGCCTCGTTCTAGTGATCTAACACTCCGCACACCACTCACTGGTATCAGCATAAGGATCGGATCTAAGGCCGGAAACCGGAAACGCGGGACGCCGCATGGAGATAAATAAAACGATGCTTTAGGGATTTTTGTAAAAAGATAGTTATATTTTTGGCATTGGACTATGACACAATATAATACTATGATATGCTAAGTAAGCGTTTTATAAAGACTTTTACATGCCGAATATTTGTTAATCAGACTATTCATCAGAGGACTCTTTATATATAATTTTAACAAACATAACTGCTTACAAAATGAGAGTAGAGTACGATTCTAGTTTACCACTCGGGACCGTTCTAGAACTCATCACCTATTCGAAAACATAACTATTTCTAGTTTTATTCGTAATATTTTTCTCACTTTCATTTTTTTAATCTATAGGTACATATTTATTATAATACAATTTTTGAACATATAATCATTATCGATATGATATCTTATACAGAAATACGCAGAAATACGCAACGAATCAGCGACGGTACAATAATTTATAATGAAGCATCGGTTACTGCGCCTGCGAGTAAATACATCCGCCGGTGGCAGCGCCTGCGCCGGCGTCGCGGTCGGCATCGTCCGGCAGAAACACTAACTCAACGTTCAACGATATACTATTTGGTATCAGGTTCCTCACTTATCACTAGCTAGTTACAACGAAACATCACAGACACCGGCCGCGGCCCGGCTACATGTAGATGGGCAGCTGCTGCAGCGCGCGCTTGTCGAAGCGCTCGTAGTGGGCGGGCGGCAGCGCCTCCAGCGCCTCGGGCAGGTACGGGTGCGGCTTGAGGCGCGCGCGCGCCAGCTTGCCGCCGCCCTCGGGCGCCGCGCAGGGCGCGCGCGGCGCGGGCGGCGCGGGCGCCCTGCAGCAGCGGCGCGCCGGGCGCCCGCGCGCGCGCGCGTCCGGCGCCGGCGGCAGGTTGTTCACGAAGGGCACGCGCCGCAGGCTCTCGAGCCTGCGGAAGTGCGACGGGTGGATCATGAGCAGCGGCTCGATCTTGACGCCCTGCGGTGGCTTGGCACAGTCGGGAAGCTCGTATTCGATACTGCAGTCTACGTGTAAAGGCACCGAGTAGTCCTTGGGGGCGAGCGAGGCGGGCCGCGCGTCCCGGGCGAAGCGGTCGGCGGCGGCGAAGTCGGCCTCGCCGCGGGCGTAGCCCGTCATCCTAGCGGGCGCGGCCTCACGGCATGTGCGCCGCGGGGCGCGCGCCGATCAGCTGATTTTGCTAACGAGGGCGCGCGGACGTGCGCGCTGGTCGGCGGCAGGCGCGAGACTGTGGCGGCGGGCCGCGCGCCTGCGCCGCGGGCTCCTCCCCGCGGGCGGGGGCGCGCGGGGGGCGCGGGGCGGCGGTCGATACGCGCGGCGGGAGGGGGAGGGCGAGGGCGAGGGGGGCTCCCCTCTGCGCCGGTTATTGTGACGCGAATGTCAAACAGCTGACTGCGACGACGTCGGAAGTGGCGTGTGTTTATCGGAGCACATCTGAGAGGCTCGCGGGCGCGGCGCACTTTGCCGTGCTGATCGGCGGAGTCTTGCAGATCGGTATCTGGAGTCGGAGCTGCTGTTCCTCAGGAGTCACGACGAGACCGTATCGGCTCACCGCCGGGAGGACAATGGCGGAGATTGTTAGGATTCTTGAAAACATACACAATAGACTAGCGCGGTGTATATTTTGAGCTGTCACAATATTGTGTGGAACACAACGTTGAGGACGCATATTCCATTATTCACGTAGCAATGAGAACAAGATTTTACTTGGTAATTACGAGCGGTGTAAAGGTTAACATATATAACATAAAATATACGCCGCTCTTTTGTTTCGTACGACAACAATAGACCTTCCACCTAGATAATATGACTTTAAACCTTTGAAAAGTATTGTTTTAAATGTTGTTGCGCACAACGTGGACGTATGGCATTAAACTGGGAATTTATTTATTTAAAATAAATACTCGACAGCTAACTACTTATTAAAATACAATAAGAAATAGACAAAAACAACATCGAGTCTTCGAATCTCTACAAGGCATTTACTATAACGTTATCTTTCGATCAAATCACCATTTTTTACAAATCACGACGTTTAACTCCAAGCGCATAGCATCACACGTATTCTTCGTAATTGATATGAAGTGTTCTAAGAAAGTCAGAGTGTCTCGACTCCGCTCAGATGTAATCGGACACGCGCGAGCTGCGCCGCGTCGTGACTCGAGACGCACACGAACAGCGCTACATAGAGATTGTAAAGATCCTTATTCACTAAATTATACTAAGATTTTATCAATTTATATAAAAAATCATAACTAACATAACAATTTTGTAATAAATAAGTATAGATATATATATTTATATGCGTAATCCACATCTCAGGCCGCATTAAAGTTACTTTGTACATAGGAAAAACAATACCCGACCTAGAAGTCATATATCATATATCACGTTGTTATAGTACAGTACAGTCAGCAAGGCGAAGGCTGAGCTTGGCGTTTGTGTAAATGATCGCTGAAAGTAGAGTCAGAAAAAACTATTAATAATATCGGAGTTGAATCCTCATCATCTTCATCAAGGACAGCGCTGCTACTAAAAAATCGTTTTTTTTCCATTCTTGTACAGTAATTGTGCCAACTTTTCTCTCTGTACTTTTGATAAATCGAACAAGAAATTAAATATTAATATTTAAGTATGTAACGTTGCTACCAGTACAAGAGGACGTAAATACACGTCAAATAAGGGATGCGCCGCGCCTCAGGCCGATAAACAAAAAACAGTATAAGACGGTTAAAACCAATCAAGGGAAGGCTTCATACCGTCGTCATGCCTATATCTATACTTACTCACGAAAATGTAAAGCTCAGCCAACGCCTCGCGGACTGTAGAGTCAGGATAGTGTTAAACACAAAAGTTTTTTTAGTGCACTGATACTTCATACATTATTATTTAAGATGAATATATATTATTTATTACAGTATTGCATAATAGTTGGATATATGAAAATGCACATGTGCATAAAAATATACCTAGAAAAATAAAAAATATGTTTCTTTGAAGTGTGTATATTTTATCATTACGAATTTTGAGTGATGACGAAAATAAAAAATAGTTACTTTAACTGTTATTCTAGTGATCACATGTATGTATGTATGTATGTTGGTCACTATGTACCTACTAAAAATTGTTGATCGCATAATTTTGAAAATTTACACAGATAAAATTTTTTAACAAAAAAAAAATTAAAAAACGAGCTCTACATCTTATAAAGAACAAGTGACTTTAAGTTAAATTTATCCAAAGCTGATTAAAAATCTCAGGCATTCAGCCTGTTCACTTCTAATCAATGGTATTAAATTTAATTAAAAAGTAAGCCACCTTTTCAACGTTATTAATCCATTTTCAATTGAACTCAAAGGAGAAGGTGCTTAAGGAAGTCTCAAAGGATTACTTTTCTCTTAATGCTTATATCGTTGCACTTTCATAATAACTTTTAATCTTGCTAGGCAATATTACTTATGTTTTTTATTATATTATCATTTTAAAGTAGTTTTAAGACAAATAATTGAGTTTTCTAAATAAATATTTTTTTTTTACTATATTATAGCTTTTTCTATTTAAAAATACATTTTTAATTCTGTATTCTGTGTATTTAAATTGAAAATAAAATGTTAACAGTATCTTTAGAGGTAAATTAGACTTCAAAACAAAAGATAAGTCCACAAGCGGGAGAGGATGATAAACTATTAAATTTCTCTTACATATAAGGAACACAATGTAATATGTCAACAAGATCTTTATCATATACCGACATACATACATGTAAAAGTACCGCTTCACGCGCTTTCCCGCATAGCATGATATTTCCTTTCTCCCAAGCCCAAGCAAGCGTGCTGCGTGTTGGCGAGGCGAAGCTCATCGCTGTGCTTTGTCTTGCTAGAGCCAGAAAATAAAATAAAGATCTGGAAAGTTAGACATCACATCAGGACCTTTGCTCTGCAATGGCTTAAATGGATTGTATAAATAAATATTAAATTAAAACCATGTAATTAACAAGTTGCAAGTCAAATCAATAATTTAACTACAAACTAAATACACAATAAAGGAAATACAAAAAAAAAACTGAAACACGCTAGAACGTAAACAACAAATAGTC
Organism: Heliconius himera; assembly: GCA_021202915.1. NCBI lineage: Eukaryota > Metazoa > Arthropoda > Insecta > Lepidoptera > Nymphalidae > Heliconius > Heliconius himera. The sequence goes on from JAJHJA010000706.1 coordinate 6,556, forward strand.
ACGATATGAAACGTGCAAGTACCGAAGTTATGAAAAATACGTGAGAAATTCACCGGAGCAACTGGCACGGAACACGCGCGCCGAGCAACAACTAAGTGATTCTTAATTGATTGCTCGAGCACGAAACTAATAAACGTTTTGATTAACGCCACAAAAAATAAAACTGTGCTATGAAATTTTAATTTGTTGAAATGTTACCTAAATTTTAATAATTATTTTAACTTCACGCTATATCCTACTTACAGAAGGGTAGGCAGAGGGCCTACGACTCTATGTCCCTATATTTTTTTAACTTAATAATTTATTCATTATTTATGAAATGAAAGGGGCAAATTATATGTTATTTATCATTTTAAATGTAGCATTTTTTCCTCTAGACTAGGATCTGGTACCGGTTAGTGTAATTAACATACTTTAATTTACGGGGAATACCGTTATCATTTCTAGAGAAACAAAAAACCTTGAAAATATAAAAAAAAAATACGATTTCACTTAGCCAAATGCAAATTTTCATAATAAACCGTAATTAACTACAAAATTAATAATCCGAAAACATCAAAAATACAACAATCTTACAAAAACTTTAAATATTGAAACGCAAATCCGCTTGCATCACACCTTCAAACATCTATCTCATTGACCAGATCCTATAACGTATGATACAACGATACACGTAATAGAATATGAGAGACGTAGCACGACACTTCTCACGGAGCTAGTGTCGGCACCAGCGTGTAGAGTGCGGGGTGAAACACTAGTAAGTATCAGGATAGCTTTACCTGACCACGTAACACGAGAGATGACCAGCGGACCGAGTGCTGATGAATGGTTGTAGAGTCGTATCATATTTACTAGATGTATGTGTCAGTCACGTATTGGTATTGGTGGTATTGGTTAGGACAATGGTGATGCTGTATAATCGAATGTGGTGCGAGTTTGTGTTGATTTGAATTCTGCGTAATGGGATATTTTTTTTTACTAATATATTAACTTCACGCTTTTTTCCGCAGAGCAGAGTAGAAAGAGGGTTTTTCGAGATGTTACTCACTTTTCGCCTAATTTTTTAGACTTTGTGTGTTTTTTACTCAATTGGATAAAAATTAAAGTGACTAATAAAAAAAATGATTTTCACGATTATTACACATTTTAAATCTCCATTATGAGGATTAAGGATTAAATATGAAATACTTTTTTTTTTACCTGTATATAATATATCAAGTCGTGTATGGACAATATAATATATTTTACATTTTAAATAAATAATATTTAATCTATATTAAACTTTATCTTACTGAGCGACTGGCAGATAGCACACAGACTAAACTACACGGCGTAGAACGCCGAAATTTGCTATGAAGATCTTCAAGGAATGTAGATGAGCATGAAATGATTTCTTCTATTGTAAATTCCGACGAGAACACAAGCAAAGTTGCGGGCGATACTTATGGCGACGTAATATATCATATTGTTTAGATTGCATCACGTCTCACGATTGCTTACAATTGCAATGGTGCCGAGCCCGCTGTTGGTGTCTCTAGAGTGTTTATGTCAGAGATACTCGGATTTGATTATAGATTATTCTGTATTTTAAAATCTGTTAATTTAATCGATCGAGGACAGTTGTGGTGCAGGGGCACAGAGTGTGACTGTAAAACCGACTGGTTGTAGGTTCGATCCCCACTCGAAGAGATGAAATATTTATTTATATTTATATGTCGAGGCCAAGCGCGGCGTTGAGTTCCGCCACTCAACGCGCAATGCCTCTGGAACTTAGCGGAAAGTTGGGAACGGAGTATCTTAACACTAGGTTCCCTCTGCCTACCCTGCTGTGTGCGGTATACAGCGTGAAGTTGATATTCTACTAGGTACTGGTATATTATAATATTAGACTAGAAGTTTACTAAAAAACATTAACTTACATATGTTTTATATTATAAAAATGTACATAGTAATTAGTAATTTTTAAAAATAATAATATTCAAATATGCTTTTTAATATAATTTTCAATTTCGTATGCAGCCGTAATAGAGAATATTTTTAGTAAGTTTCACTTTTAACTAAAATAGCCGGTTATGTAAATTAGGTTACTTGGTCAGTGAGTTTTAAATCGATAGGTAAATCCAAATATGGTTCTGAACCTGTCTGCTTATAACGGATATATGTGGGTTAGTTAATATTATAATTAACTATATACCGCAGTATATTTTGCTTCATGATAAAAAAATTAAAAAAATTAAATCAGCTTCACGCTGTATCCCGCACACAGCAGGGTAGGCAGAGGGAACCTAGTGTTAAGACACTTCAGTTCCCCACTTTCTGCCGAATTCTGGAGGCATTGCGTGTTGCTTCATGATATTCCACATATAACGTCGCACGTTCAATTTTAGAGAAACATAATCAATCTCACTTTTAACTTGATTATAAAATATCTACTTATGAAAAAGGCCAGTCGTGACGCAGTGGCACGAGGTGTGACTGTTAAAGCAACTGTTTGTGGGTTCGATCCCCACTCGAGAAGATGAAATATTAAATTTATATTTCTAACTAACTTAAATTTATATTTCTATTTCTTCGTTCTGGTGTCGAGGTTAAGCGCGGCGTTGAGTTCAGCCACTCAACAGGCAATGCCTCCAGAAAGTGGGGAACGAGGAGTATCTTAACATTAGGTTCCCTCTGCCTACCCTGTTGTGTGCGGGATACAGTGAAGCGGGATTTATTTTATTTACTTACAAAAAGAAATATAATTAATAGAATAACTCTATCTATAGCTATTACTAGCTTCTATTTGCCAATCTCTCAAAATGCTTGAAAATAAAAAAAATCTTCTTACATTTCTACTAACTATAATAATATATATATATATATATATATATATATATGTACGGGATATAACGAAAGCATTTCGAATTTAACAAGGAAAACCAAAATCAGTCACTTAGACACGTACTTGACATGTTCCGAAGTGGTAATTTAAGATAAGTTGATAGACAACGCGGTAACGGCGTCACTTAAATAACGTGAGTAATCATATAAAGAGCGAGAATAGTGGAACAATGTCGTTCCCACGAAACATAGAAAGAGCATATTTTTAATTTGAAAAAATAAGATAAAACGTCAAGTAATGTAATAAGTATAATAAATTGAACAAGAAAGAAGAAGGATCTTCTGTAAGCAATAAAGAACGGAAAAACAGTATATTTACAGTTATCTATCAGCTTCACGATGTTTTCTACATTGAGGCATTACGATCTCGAGTGTATCACTAAGATAGTCTCATATATTTTTCTTCTATTTTTTTACCTTGCATTGTATCTCGCATATTATAGAGTAGACAGAGGGAACCTAGTGCTAAGACTCTCCGGTATCCACACACTGTCAAATTTTCAGGAATATTACATGTAGTCGTCCTACTACAGCGAAATAAAAGAAAGAGAAAATATTTGACTTTCCCAAATGGAAATCGAACCCATGAAGGCTATCGCACCACTGCACCACATCTTCCTGAATTCTCCCGCATATAAAACTTTAATAAAAGCCAAACAAAATACATCAAAGTAATATTTAAAATGTGCGCTTCTCATACAGCAACCAGTTCACAGACAAAGATAAGTCTCACAGACAGACACGAGGCCGCTACAACTTCTGGCATTGCCTTGAATAGTTTCTTTGAAACTCTACGTAAAAACTTTATCTAAGAATACGTATAGAGTGTGCCCCATATACGTAGCTGCACGTCTCGGACTAGTTCTTCCTGTTATGTACGGTGAGATGGATGTATGAGAGTGGCCGTTTATTTTATGTCTGCACTTTTATCATGTTTTCATATTTAAGTGACTCTACATTATATTAGGTTGAGTTTCAAAGCAAGTTTTGGATGAGATTTTTTTATAAATATCTTTATATGGTTTTATTTGTAAGTGGAAAAACTTAATGTCTTTTTAAAATTAGGTTAATATATATTGAGTTGAAAATAAAATTTCTCGCAAATTGCTGTTTTTATTTTTCAAATCCATATCCATAAATTACTAGTCGATGCGCGTAATTTTGCTTGGGTAGAATTTAGGACAAAAAGAACCGATTTCTCCATTCCATTCCGACAGCAATTTTGAAAAATTATTTTGTGAGAGCTCCTCTCCTTAACTTATCTATATCTATATATCAAATAAAATCTTATAACTTTTTTTTCTGTTCCCTATACAATGTGAAATTGATAAATAAATAAATAGATGGAATAAAAAAAAAATAGATGATTTTATTACAGAAATCTCTATAGCATCCAACCTAAAACCATGCCCATAAAACATAATTAAAATTATTTATATAAATATTATAAAATATTCGCGTATTTACGTTCTACGAGTATTGTAAGCTATTTAGCAAGAATAATGCTACTTTTACAGCTTTCCCACATTTGTTGACGAAGTCAGTCAGTATGAATAATTTAGATGGGGTTGTTGTTGAGAATAATAAATTGTTCGTCTTATTGTATTCACGAAAAAACCTGTGTTACGCAAATTATATACAAAATAGGTAGGTTTCCTTACCTTAAGGCCGCCGTAGCTCAGTGGAGTAGTCTATGACTATATATAAGGTAGCTATAGGTACGATTTATCTCTCGGGGTTAATCTTAATATCGTATTTAAACTTATTTCGAAAATATAAACTGTGAGGTTGGATTCACAATGCAGTAAGTATTTTCTTAAAAATAGTCAGTGTTGTCTTAGTACTCACTACTCACTAACCACTATTGTATATAAAAGGTATATTTTTAAAAAAGATTATTATCCTTTGGCTTTAGTAAAAAAATAAGTTTAAACGAACTAAGCCAGGCAGTCAGCTATGTGTGTCTTGTGAACAAATAAACTATTATAACGATACAGCAACTGATCCACAATACACAGACAGTCACCACTAGCTGAGAAACGAAACCTAGCTCTTACACCATACAACATTCACACAATCATTAATTTAAAAGAGAAAAAAAAATCTAAATTTTCAATACATTTCAGCTTGTTATGCAAAAACAAGTTTTAAGATATTCATCTCGAAGGGTAGCGAGGGGACGAACGACCCATAGCATTTGAATAAAACTGGATGCATAATTTCCCTTTAAAATTTTTTCACATACTAAGAGATCCCTTTTGAATGGACAGTTTTACGTTTGGACGTTAAGGAGTAAGACAAAAGCGGCGATCCGTCACGCCGGTGAATAGAATTTACATTACCTCAAGCGGTCTTCTTTGACACGCTAAATAAACTATTGTAATGATAAAAAACGGAATACGGAGAAATATGCAAGTTGCATACGTTGTATTGTGACGTTGTAAGTATTGTTGGTTTTGGTTTTTTTTTTATTTCATAATATGTAGTGGCTAGAGGTCTTTATGGTGCAACGATACAGCTTACTGATAACGCGACTATTGTAGGTTCTATTTTTAGTCAAGAGAATGTAATATGTTTATTTTCTTATTTTAGTTACAATATATAGCTTAACATTGAGTTCCACTACTCCCTATGTAATATCTCAAAAATTGAATAAAGGAATAAAAATTGTCGTAGCACTAAGTTAAATATGGTTATCCTGTTATATACAGAATAAAGCGTAATAACGGCTAATAATAATATGTGTGTTAAACGTACTTCTGAAATATATCTAAGAAACAAAAGGTTTTGCAATGTTATCATTTAAAAAAATCTTAAAACTCATAACAAAAACATTACAATGAAAATATTTACTTTGTTTAATATTTATATTTATTTAAAATGCACGTAGACAAGAACTTGACTCTCACTAAACAATATTAATATCATACCATGTAATTTGAAGAGAAAGGAAATTTATATCAGTTGTCTATTAAAATAGTAGCGTCAGTAAAAAAAGTATAAAAACTGCAATACAGTTCGAAATTGCAAACGAAGTACTCGGTACTAAAATTTACTGCCGTACCATACTACTGTATAGATAGGAGTATATTTAAAAGCCACAGTTCCAAACAAGCGAAATAGCCCGCTTTATTAGGGTCGTGGAAACATGCGACATATTTTTTGTGCAAACCGCCGGAGGAAAGTTATTTAATAATTTACTATCGAGGGTCGTCAAAGTATGACGCCCGTGGACGGAATAACTCGGCGGCTCATAGATTCCCCGCTCTCCCCGGGGGCTGGATTGACCCTTTTCTTATTCCTATTTATTCCCCGGGTTGGGTTTCTTCGCCCCAGCTCGTTGTTCGGAGCGCGATTGTGCGACAGTAAGTCCTCCTTTGTTGTTTTTTGGACCCCTCAAATGCTTTTGAACGTCACTTATCAATTAATGGAACAAAAAGATGTTGCTGCAATGGCAGTTTTTTACTGCGGGGCGCCTCGTTCCTTCTTTTGCTTATGTGTAAGTAGGTCCGCGTATTTGTTGGATCTCAATAACTAAAAGGCATAATGGAGTCTCGACGTACGTTGTGGCCCCGACGGCCTTTGTGGGACTAGCACCAGCTTGACGGGTAACTTCGGGGGAATACGTAGAATTAGTACCGCTAATAGCACTGCTGATATTGTTTAGTGCTTTTCAATTATTTATTAATGTGGGAATATATTTATACTTAAATTAAATTAAATTAAATTAGCTTCACGCTATATCCCGCACACAGCAGGGTAGGCAGAGGGAACCTAGTGTTAAGACACTCCGTTCCCCACTTTCTGCCGAATTCTGGAGGCATTGCGTGTTGAGTGGCAGAGCTCAACGCCGCGCTTAACCTCGACACCAGAGCGAAGAAATGGAAATATAAATTTAAGTAAATATTTCATCTCCTCGAGTGGGGATCGAACCCACAACCAGTCGGTTTTGCAGTCACACCTCGTGCCGCTGCGCCACGACCGGCCTCATATTTATACTTTCCAAGTATTATTTTAGGATGGAATCCCCTCCTGATTTAGCATGTGCGTCATAGTGTGTTTTCCATTCAAAACTTATGTATGTTTTATAGGATTGTATAGCTATCCTATATAAATAGTTACTAAGCTAAACTATATAAAAAGTAACTTTAAATATTTTATTCTCTTTATAAGGTGACTAAGTCTTTAAATATGGCTATAAAGCTAAGTATTAATTACGTTACAAAAGCATACTTTTTTTTCGTTACTACAAAAAGTACCTGCGACTATCTTTAATATGAATTTTATTTATATTTTCAGAGATATTTCAATCAATGTATTCCAGACATAGTATCGAAAAATATGCAAGCGCTTCGATATTAAATTCACAAGAAGAATTTACCCGTCGTCGCATAACGGCGCAGCGCCTGGCCGTAAGCACAACGGTTGTGGGTTCTGCTTAGTCGGGATTTAATTATTTTCATTTCCCTGTCTTGGTGACAAGGGGAAATGCGGCGTTGAGTTGCGCCACTCAACATGTAACATTTCAAAAAAATTAAGATTGAGGTACGCAGTGTTCTCTCTCCTATCCAACTGTACACACACCCCACTCCATTCCCCACATTCCGCTGAGTTCTGGAGGCATTGCGTGTTGAGTGGCAAAACTCAACGCCAAGTTTGGCCTCGACATCAGAGCGAAGATATGAAAATATTTCATTTCCTCGATTGGAGATTCTGATTTATTTCTCGAGTGGAGATCGATATTCGTTGCGTTGATTTCTGCCACTCATCGCGTAATGCGAATGTGATCTCCAAAATTCGGCAAAAAGTGGGATGTGGAGTGTCTTAACACTAGGTTCCTTCTGCCTATCCTACAGCGTGAAGCTGATTTATTTAAATGTATATAATCTGCTTTTTGTATAGTCGACGGCAACAAGCATCATACGAATATAATATAAAAATGAATACTTTTTACTGACAATAATATCACTGTATTGATGCAATCTACTTCCTCTTTTATCTTAGCATAAGAATAACAATGACTTACGAAATATAATGAAGCAAAATTAACAAAAAGAAATCATTTTCAATTATATACTTGAAACATACTCGAAAACATAATGAATAAGACTTCTTTCATTAAAAATAAATTAAAATGAGCTCTTATGTCTCTCGACAAACAAAAATACATATATAATTACACTGTAGGTACCGTGGAGCTATAGGTACCGCAGTGCGCGCGTGTGTGCAGTTCGTGTATTATCAACAGCATTGAGCACAATGCGGCTTAAACTTTAAGCCTCTTAAAATAAACATTTCTTAGTAACGAAGCCAACAGTAGTTACTTAGAATTGTTGTCGCCTTGAAAACGGCTTTTTTATAATGTTTTAGTGCAATATCTGGTAAAAATCTTATTTTCTTAAAGAAAACGTTCGAAATTCTCTTGTAAATTTGATGTCACAGAACAGAGACAGAATCCTTTCTAGAAAAAATATATACATGTATTTCAAGCATAATGATAGATATAGGATCGCACTCACTAACATAGCCTGTACAAAGAAAGGGTTTCATCGTCCCTGCGCCACGATGATATTTTTTTGCTTCATGCTGTATCCTATATATAACAGGGTTGGCAGAGGAACCTGGGAACCTGGTGTAGACACTACGTTCACGAATAGGATATTTTTACTCCTCAATTTCCGCCAAATTCTTAAGACATTACGTGTCTAGTGAAAATACGTTGGGTGGCGCATCGGCACAGCGTGTGACTGTAAGCGGTTGCAGTTCGAATCAAATAAATTATTTCCATATCTTCTCTTTGGTAATAAGACAGCACGTCATAGAGTTCCGTCACTCAAAACGGCCAGCCCGCCCAGCCAATGGGTAGCTGCATTGGCCAGTACGAGGGTTTCAGAGTGTCTTACCACTAGTTTCTTTCTACCTACTCTGCTAAACGCGTAATACGACGTGAAGCTAAAGAACAACAAAAGAAAAACCAATTTAAATAATATCATTGCGCTGCAATTTCACAAAGAAAACCGTACAAATGTTTTATCGGGTTAAGTAAACATTTGTTATTATATTTACGACACCGTCCGTCACGTGTGGGCACCTAGTAGGTACCTACTACGTACTGCGGTGCTTTGTTATAATTTATTTGAAGCTGTATATATTGTAAAATATCGTGTAACCCACTTTATGTACGTACCTACTACAAATTGGTTACGAAACTGTATCAATCATATATAGGTACTTAAATATTGCTTTAGTCAAGAAGACCATCGTGGTACAATGGGAATGGTTTATTTTTAAATCCTTGTTCTTCTAAGACTACATACGGGGTTAACTTCCGCCACTAAATACATAGTCTGTAGTTCAGATGGCGAACGGAGAACGAATAGTCTGGATACCAGGTCTATCTTGCCTTTCCCACTATTTGGAAAAAAAATTAATAATTATTTAAATTAGAACGAGTATGCAGTTTGGCTTGAATTCTAAAATTTCAAGACCTTATATTTGTTTAAAAGTATTTATTTTAAATGTTAATGCAGCTAATTAGATCAATTAAAGTAAATTGGAATTGAGTCGATCATAGAGCACTGTCCGTACAGCAGGCTGGGTAGTTGATTATATTTTACACTAGGTTTCATTTTACTACAATTTTTGTGTATAACTTGGTTTTATTTTTATTTTATTTTTTTCGGCTTCACGCTGTATCCCGCGCATATCAGGGCAGGCAGAGGGAACCTCCGTTCCTCACTTTTCGCCGGCTTAAAAAAAAAGAAAGGGGGCGAAGAATGAAAATATAAATTTCATTTCCTCGAGTGGGGATCGAACCCACAACTCGTCGGTTTTACAGTCACACTTTGTGCCACTGCGCCACGACCGGCATCGGTCAACTCGGTTTTATATTGTGACAAAATAAAAAAATCATGATTTCATAGTATAGAAATGTAATTATCTATTTGATTGATTAAAGGGATGTATCGTTTATTATCTATTTCATTTATTCTTGCCGTATGTTTTTTTTTTCAATTTACATAGCTAACTTCATTCTACGTTCTTTATTTACTACTTAGCTTAAATTTTGTTCTGAAAAAGGAGACTCCTTTAAGTACTTTTTAGGGTTCCATAGCCAAGTGGCAAAAATAAGAAATCCTTTTAGTTTCGTCATATCTGTCTGTTTATTATAAATTTTACGACATACAAGTATGTAAATGGGCGACTGACTCACACTGGGGCATTTTTTCATTTTACAATATGATAAGGCACCTAAAGTAATTATTTGCTTATTACACACTAACCATTACTAAATTTTCTTTATCTTATCTGGTTGAGTAATTTTATTTCAAATATAATATGTTTTTGTGCATATCATATAGAAAAGTAGGCCAAAAAACACTATCAATCATATTATAATCAGTTTTTTTTATTGTTTACAAACAATTTTTTATACGTAAGACCGAAAATATAGAGAACCCATCATTCACTCCTCATACCATATTTAGTCCGAACAAACCCGGAAACCAACATTATATAGTCAATATTTAATTGATCCCTATAACGAACACTACATATTTAGATATTTATCTATTAGTACTGTAAATTTTCCTCTATTATTCTCTATTGTTAAAGCTGTTTTAGAGTGTGTTTCGCAAAGTATCCTGGACATTAAAGGGGAAATTTGTAGAGATAATAATTATATTATAAGTAAACTTAGTTTTGCCGATGACTGTAATCTTACAATCTAAGATATTAGTAACAATGATCAATACTCTAAACGAGGGAAGCCGCAAGATTTGCTTAGAAATTAGAACATTTAAAGTGAGTTTCATAAGGTATTGAGATATAGAAAAATTATAATAACAGGACAGCGTCGCGTTGCGTGTGGGCTAGGCACAAGTGTGTGACTGTAAACGCGGCAAAGTAATTAAATATATGTCAGTACATTGTATGGCAAAAATATTCTGCTTAATTAGTTTTAAAAAAAAGTCCGCGATACAGTATATTTATCTATTATAAATAAGTCACAATAAAGCATTTCGTGACAAAAAAATAATCGATAATTGCAAGGTGTTGTTTCACTGAATGTGACATATTAGTAGATATTGAAATTTCGCTCGTAAGAGCGAAAGTTATTCCATCATCAAGGAACTTTAATAAAGATAAACCTATATTGTTTTAGTTTATAAATAGCATGTGATTTGGACGTATACTTTTCGAGAAAATGTAAAATTAAAATAGTAGTCCGAACCACGCAGGGGACACCCTTGCCGCCAATGACATCCTCTTAAGCAGCCACATAGTTCTTGCTCTTTCTCAGAATTATAAGTACAAGTTGTTCATGATTGAATATATGAATCTGTTGGCAAATGCAGTATATAAAAAGTGCTGTAGACGGAATGCGGGCGAAGCCGCGAGTGGGCCGCTAGTCCTAATATATATAGAATACAGCGTTAAGCTACAAAAAACATAAATATAGTAAATCACAATAACAAACAAAATTCAGCTCGTTCAAATATATATATTTTTTGCTAAAAGTACGGCACAATGAGTTTCTTAGCAAGAAGATGATTTCGGAGTAAACTTTTTACCAACAAAACTGCGTCCGGGGCAATATTTCACTTGCCATTAATCCGACCTCCTGAGGCTCTGAAAAGAAATGAAAAATCGATTTACCGAACAATGCTTATAGACTAACACATTAGCTGAGGCTCATTTACGGGAATAGAACCCCTAACTCAATCCAATAAGGGTGAGAGTGTCGTTCCGAAAAATGTTTTTAAGTAAACTTTTGTTATTGCACCTTTAGGGGTGTATGGTGAAATGGTTTTGTCATTGTCAGGTAAAAAAAAGTAATGTTATCTAAGTAAGGCGGTGTTTTAGAGTAAATCACACTTTTTGCTACATTTAATATCTGTGCGTTGCAAAAAATATTCATATTGCAGCTTTTGTTAGAGCTTTATTGCAGATGTCGCGTTTTTTCAAGTCTTTATTACGTGAAAGATTTAATATTGAAAATTGCAATGGATTTTTTTCTATTTCACTCCGTATCCTGAATATAATAGGCTGGTGAACGGAGAGTGTCTAGTGTTAAGACACTCCGTTTCCCGTTTTCTACCCAATTTCGGCATTGTGTGTTGGAACCTGACTGGTTGGAAATGGAAACAACTCTTTCCATTGAGTTGAAATCGAACTTAACGAACAACCATCGCGTTTATAGACGATCGCGATCAGTGACATTTTAAGCAAGAACCATTGTTGTTAGAACAAAGTATAATATTTGAGAACTATTCTATCCCTAATTCTTAGTAAAGATATTTCTATTTTTCGTTAGTCTTTAAGGCCTATTGTAATGTATTGCAGTTCGCATTTTTTGTGACATATATGTCCCTTCGTAGGAAATCGAACCGATAACCATCGCGTTTACAATTACACACTGCCCAACTGCACCACAATGACCTCATACGTAATTTTAATAAGCAAAAACACACACACAACACATTTTATATATACTTTATCCACATATTTGTGCAACCCGTGGTATTTACGAGGCCACGGCGCTGTTATTGTTCTCTTATAGCTCTCTTATGGTACATTTGCTCCGAGACGGGCGGAGGCGTGCCAGAGCGCGTTGTATAAAAACCATTTTATATTGTTTTTAGTCCCATTTACCATAACTTTGGACTATTATATGCTAAGTAGTAAGCGGGTCACGATCGTAAATTACAGCAAAGATAGCATGTGCGTTGTATAAGCTTTGTACTGGGTACGTACTTGTATATTCCTTTTTAGGGGAATTCGTTTTCGTGACGTGTGGATTTGACTAGTTAATTCGGCCCTACTTTCGTCCATGTCTTGTTTATAAGAAAAATGTATATTCATTATGTTAGTTACTTTACTTAATTGTTTCCTAAAATATTTCGTAATAAATAATGTTTTATTGATTGGTTTTTTATAAATATCTGAGTATGTACATATAAAAAATAATGGTTACTCGTTTTACTAATTAGTAATAATTTATTAGTATAAGTATTTTATATAATTCTTGCCGTCCAAATTTGGCGAATTCCTAAAAAAATCTTAAAATTTATCTAAATTGAAATACATTGCTAAGTTTAGTGTGGAATAATTTTTAGAAATGTTATTAATATCTATATTTTTGACATTGAATAATCTTTAATGGACTACTACTGTATAATGTTGTAATAAACAAAACTATAAATTACATACTCAACAGAAAGCATTCGTACATTAAAATCTAACTAATAAATATTGAAGAGACATTTTGGACTAACTTCTAAGAAACGGAAATGCCGCGCGTCCCACAAACAACAAAGAAGGCAGACGGAACCTAGTGTTAATACACTACTCCCTACGAACCGACCGAGTTTCGAGACATTGTGTATTGCGTGGCGGAACTCAGCGCCGCGCCTTGTTTTGTTAACAAAGGAAGAAGAGAGGAATCGAATTCACAACCGTCGTGTTTATAATCAGACTCGAGTGCAGTGAGTTACCATACTTCACTCTTATCTCAGTTATTGCGCGTTCGAATCCCATCAGTCATCACGAAGGGAGTAAGGATGTTTCACACTCCACTGGTTCGATCAATCGGCGACAGCGCGGCACTCAGACATACGCCATAGCCTATTACATTATAACAGCCATGTCATATATTTTTTGTTCCATTTAGTGAGTAAAGGAAACCTAGAATTGGAACTGTCTTACATCAACATTTCGTACATTTAAGAACAGTGATTTTCTTCATCAGATATCAGGGAACCTAGTAAACAAAGTGTCCCATTTTCCGAACTGAACTGAACGTCACGCTTTGTCTACCTAAGCAGGGAAAATGAAAAATGATTATTTTAATGAACCTACAGCCACATATCCAGTCAGATGCTGTGCCACTGCGCGACGACGGATGATAAAAAATAGCTAAATCCGTGTTTAAATCAAAACAATATACAATAAGGTTCGTTCTATTCAATATGTCTCAAATCGGATACATCTTATCTTAATAAAAAAAAATTAACAAGGCAAATTAGCCTGTAAACGGCTTTAATGGTCACGATTTCGATTCCCGGACGAGACAAATATTATATTTATAAGCTCACAAAAGAGTTTTGACTGAGCTACTACCGCTTCTAAATAATACACTAGAGTCATTAGTCGACTTTTAATTGTAAATCGTAAAAGGGGATATAAAGTTGGTTCCGCAGTCGAACCCGGACTATCGGTATTGTTTTACGAGTCCGCCTCGCCTGGACGACACCCTGTTAGGTTTATGGCGGCCGTAAACTTGGTAAATAATGTAAGGAGTGAAGTAACATTATTTTACTGTCGAGTAATTAAGTGATAAAAACTTTGAAATTGCTTTATATTTTGTATGATTGTTAGAATAAAGTTGAATTGAGCTTAATTTTACTTTTAGCGTTTTCATATATTATTTACTAGTCGTGATGCCAGTCGTGGCGTAGTGGCACGATCGTGCCATTGTAAGCACGGAAAGTTGTGGGTTCGATTTCTATTTGGGAAAATGAAAAAAATAAGACTCTAGGAAAAAGCCGATGCAACGCATTGAGTTCCGCCACTCTATAAGTATTGCTTCCAGAATATGGCGAAAAGTGAGGAACGGAAGTGTCTTAAAGGGAACGCATAGTCTTAACGCTAAATACCTACAGGTTCCCTCTGCCTACCCTGCTATGTGCGTGATACAGTGCTAAGCTAAATTATCATTATTTTATGCATGAATAAATAACTTTCCAAAATAATAATAAATCAATATTACTATAATTTACTTTCAAAATCCATTCTTAATTCTTAGAAATTATAATAATAGTCGAATGACGTATTACTTGCGAGTTTCACACAAAAACATAAAAACAAGCAATTTGCCGGCAGTCTGTCTGTCGGTCGGTCGCTTTGTTACAGAGGGAGGGTGCGATCAAACTTTAGGGTCCCTTAATTTGAAATGCAATAAAAGTTTTAACACATTGTGTTAAAATCGAGATTCATGAGGCGTTGGGATTAAATGTAGAGCTTTATATTATGTTAATATTAATATTGTAATATATTTTCGAATTGTTAATATTTTAATTTAATTTATTATAACATTTATCCCACTATGGGGAATGCAATATTTTCCAGAAGGCTAGTCGTGACGCAGAAGCACAAATGTGTGACTATAAACGTGACTGGTTGTGAGTTCAATCCCCACTCGAGGCAAGGAAATATTTATTGTAATTTATATTTACATTTATCCGCTCTATATAGTTTCGATGCCTCTTAACTTCGGTGGAAAATGGGGAATGCAATGTCTTAATGCTAGGTTCCCTCTGCCAGGAAACCTATATCGCATGCATCACAACAGCAGGATTGCTGTGTGCGTGATACAGCGTGAAACTGATTAATATGAGCATATTTCAAAATGACTAATATATGATTTACAAGACCGTTTTATCTATAATAATTAATAACACAAGACATAGGGTACTATACTCATAAAAATGTACGATAAAATAACATGAAAAACGCAGCAGGTGTATATAATTTAACAATACCTTATGTACCAGTGAGCGATAATAAAGAGCATGATGCAGATTCAAACTGTTTGATTTATTTCCTTTAGAAAATAAGAAGCTTGACAATAGCAAAATTTATGGAATTTGTAGAATTGGTGAATTATAAAAAAAATCCTGAGCCGATTATGATTAGTCCAAAATGTTTCTATATAAGAAACTTGTATTAAGATATTATGTTTTTGTTTTCCATTCAATATTTAAAAAAAAATCGCTTCACTTTTTTTTTTATTTAAAAAGAAATTAAAACAAAACAAAAATACTTCTTTTTTCTTTTAAGCTAAAAATAAATATATAATTTTCTCGAGTAAGAATCGAACCCCTAACCTGTTGCGTTTACAAGCTTGTGCCCCTGCGCCACGACTGGCCACCTACTTTTTATATCAACAACAAATATTCCCCCAAAAGGGGTTTTAAACCTACAACTATCACATATACAATACGACACGTCCCAACAATAAAAAACCTAAAAAAAAAAATCACAATGTTTATAAAACTACCCTTATATAAATAACCCTTACAAATAAATAATTTTAATCTTCAAATGTTATTATTTAAAAGGATTTCTGCTAGTGTTACACATGTTACAATTTTTTGTCTGTCTGTCGAACGGTAATCAATAATACGTTGTAGGTACGAGATCATATTTCACAAGGATTTTAAGATGCAGCTGGAAGCTTGCAAATATGAGCTTCTTGAAGATTTATGTATACACAGAGGTCAGTCGTGGCGCAGTGACACAAAGTGTGACTGTAAAACCGATCTTGAACCGATAAAAAATTGTGGGTTCGATCCCCACTCGAGGAGATGAAATATTTACTTAAATTTATGTTTCCATTTCTTGGCTCTGGTGTCGAGGCATAGCGTGGCGTTGAGTTCTGCCACTCAAGTGAGGAACGGAGTATCTTAACACTGGGTTCCCTCTGCCTACCCTGCTGTGTACAGGATACAGCGTAAAGCTGATTTTTATTTATGTATGTAGTCTCATATCACTCTATTATACTTTCATATGATTTTAGTTTGCAGTAAGGGACTACGTCTATCTGTAAACGTGGCGGTTGTGGGTTCAATAGCCATGTTTTCCGCCTCTCAATTTATAAATCACTAAAATATCAGAAATGAAATCTCTAAAATATGTCTAAAAGTGATCGGCAATTAGGAAGACGAGAACGGAGTGTCCTGACTCTTAATACTGTGTCATTTCCACTCTACTCTGTTATACATTTAAAATTGAGTAGCTGCTATTTAATTGCTCATGACTTTAAATATTTCTAATTACAAATATACATTATATATATATATATATATATATATATATATATATATATATATATATATATATATATATATATATATATATATATATATATATATATATATATATATATATATAAAATTGTAAAAGAAGATAACAAAATGTTTAATTATGTAAATAAAAAGTAACGTTGTAACATTGAAGTTGAAAAAATAGCGCCATTAAAGAAACTAAAGTATTGACTTCAAAGAGTCTTTTAGAAATAAAATGAATAGTATTCATTTAGATTTTATTTGGAACGTACACTTCTCTATGTATTTATTTTTGTCCGATATGAATAGATTTATCTTTAGAGATTTGTATGAAGAAAAATGTACAGATTATCCTTAAACTAGTAGTTTTTTTTGTTATATATACCTAATTTATTATGTTTTGAAGTGGACATTTTATTTCCTCGCTTCGGCGAGAGTGGTGTTAAGTTCCGCAACTCAATAAACATATCAAAAATTTGGTAAGAACGTAGGGAATGGATAGTCTTTACTAGGTGTCCTCTGTTTACCCTCCTATATGGATATACAACGTGAAGCTAGAAAAAAACATTTAAAAAGAAGAAACTTACAATAAGATACAATCTCACAGCCATCTCACAGAAGCCACAGCCGCCATCGCTTCCACAGCATCAATTAAACATCATCAGCTTATTAAAAATCCACAGCAATTACAACAAGCACTGATATGATAGAGGTATTTTATAAGGGGCAACAATTTCTAAGGGCTCGTTCACCGTAGTAGAGCTTTCCTTTGGCTTTTTTACCCCAGCGACGAGTTCTTACGTACATTTTATTCTAATTACACGGGAACGGAACCGCGGGCGCATTCTTTCTTCTTTTAAAGCCGTCTAACTATTGCGGGCGAGGCAGCTAGCTTGTATTTAAGTTTTATTCATCAAATTCGAATAGGTTTGTTAGGAGTGCATTCAAAAGGGAGTATATAGCAAACTATATATTATAATATAGAGGCCAATCGTGGCGCAGGGGTACACGCTTGTGACTGTAAACGCGACGGGTTGTGGAATCGATTCCCAATTAAGAAAATTAATTATTTTTTATTAATTATTTTTATCATTTCCTCATTCTAGGGAACAGAGTGTCTATCGTTTTCGCTATATGCGGGATACAACGTGAAGCTGTAGAAAAAATATTACAAAAGATTTTTAATAGTTTCACGCTGTATTCACGCATACACCAGGTAGAAGTAGATAGAGAGAAACCTAAAGTTAAGACATTCCATTTCACAGGCACTGGCCAATTTTGGAAACATTGCTTGTTGATTATTTATTATTGAAAATATTATTTTCATATTATTAAATAAATGAAAATTTAATTCGTCAATAAAACTTTTGGCAATGCCAAAAAACATCTTACAAGAAAGAAAATTTTACTATTTGGATTCTAAAATACCTACAACTAATACGTTCATTTGTAATTTATTTCTACATTTTCTTCTTCCTTTTGCCATAGCCTTGACGATGGTAAGTGGCGACAGTTGCACAGCGAGGGGGCCTCAGGGGCTAGCGGAACTAAACACCGCAAATAGAAGCATGACTAACGAGCAGATAATGTGCGGTAATATACTCCTGCTATACTATTACGAAAGTTCCTTTTAAATGTTTACGCATAAGGTTTCACCCTAACAAAATATCTTAGACATATATCCTGGTGTATAAATACATGAAGCGAAACAGATTCTGACTGTGAGTTATCGAGTGGGAATTGACCCACTCGTGGGAATGAGTTCTATTTTCTTTTCTCGCTCTGGCAACAAGATATAACGTGGCGTTCAGTTCTGCTACTTTATACGACTGTCTTGAAAATTGGGCGGTACATGGAGAACGGAGTGCCATAACACTTTGTTCGTTTGCCTATCTTTCTAAATATGTGGCAGGATATAAGATAGATTATAATTGATAATTTAGACCGGATTTTTGTGTTTATGAGCCAACGAAGCAACCCTGGACATTGAAAGAATAAATTAACATACATAAAATCTATGCTATCGACGTCGGGGACACCAGCTAGTTTAAATTAAAAAAAAAACAAAAGTAGCTCTAAAAAACACAAAATAATTAATCTGTGAAGAGTCCCAGAAAAATACATCCCTTGCTCTTAGCTTTAATATGGAATCATAATATACCACTAGATTAAATATTTTTTTGAATATTGTTGTCAAAGTTGACAGTTGACATGCAATATTCTCTTTTGCATCGCTAATCTGACAAGTCATCCGCACCCTTTGACATCGCTAAAGGGAGGTTGTTTATTAAATTTCAATATTCGTCGTCATTGATATCAATGAGGCTATTGTGGCTCCTGTCTAACTGTAAGCACGACAGTTGCGGGTTCTATTCTCATTCGAAGGTAAAAAAAAAAATTAAATTAAATTAGCTTCACGCTGTATCCCGCACACAGCAGGGTAGGCAGAGGGAACCTAGTGTTAAGACACTCCGTTCCCCACTTTCTGCCGAATTTTGGAGGCATTGCGTGTTGAGTGGCAGAACTCAACGCCGCGCTTAACCTCGACACCAGAGCGAAGAAATGGAAATATAAATTTAAGTAAATATTTCATCTCCTCGAGTGGGGATCGAACCCACAACCAGTCGGTTTTGCAGTCTCACCTCGTGCCGCTGCGCCACGACCGGCCTCCTCATTCGAAGGTGAAAGAACTATTCTCATTTATTCGCTTTGGTAACAAAACAAGACAAAACACACAACGTCTTTAAAATTCTGCGGGAAGTGGAGAATAGAGTGTCTTAACACTAGAGTCCCCCTGTCTACCATCCCGTTATATGAGATATATAGCAAGAAAATAAAAAATATTGTCATTCGTTGCTCAGATCACGAATAAAAGTACCATATATTATTATTATCATATTAAGAAGTTTTAAAATGAAAGTGCTATAAGGGCCGGACGCAGAAGAGTGGTTCGGTCACACAAAATACCAAATCAAACTTTAAGGCCCTTCCAACAAGCAGACACAGTAACTCGCTATAACAGGCCGTAATAAAAAGCTGAACGTCAATCCGAGATGAAAGAGGTATTTTTTTTTTATTTTATTCCTCTATAGGTCTTTGTGAGGCCGACCTGTCTCGACTGCTGCATTGTGGTTCGCGACTTAGATATGAACAACGACCCGGTTTTACAAAAATTAAATTTACTATACTATTTTAGTCTCTATTACAGTAGATTTAAGTATAAATTTTGTTTAAATTGTTAATCGTTTTGGAGGTATACGTAATTGTGTGGTAGCGGTGTACAGTTGGTCGAAATCGCGGCTCGCAGATGTTGCCGTCACGCCACATTTCGTCCTATCAGATTACTGTGGCAGTAGCGAATATGAAATAATGTGAATGTATTATTCACCATTGTACTGTAATTCTGTACTGGAGATTATATATCTGCTAAAAATACCTGCTATTATGTTTCAATGGCCTAAGAATACACGCTACCTGACCTAATGTAAGTATCTACTTTTTAGCTTTGCAATATTTTCTTTTAGTGTTAAACTGTATCCTGCATATGACAGGGTAAGCTAAGAACCTGGGAACCTAGTGTTGAGTCACTTCCGTTTGCCACTTTACGTTGAATTTTTGAGATGTTGAGGAAATGGTAATATTACATATTTAATTCTCTGGAGAAGGAATTGAACCCATAACCGTCGCAGTTATAATCGCACGCTTGTGTATCTGCACCATGACGGCCTCTCGATGGCACTGTATCCCAAATATAGAAGGATAGATAGAGAGACCTAGTGTTATACGTTCCTCACATTTCACCCAATTTCCGAGAAATTATGTGTTGATAGGCTAAACTCAACGCCGCCCATTGTTTCCTGCCAAAGCGAAGAAATAAAAATTCATTCTCTTGAATGGGAATCGAATCCACAAGCTTCTTGTTAACAATCATAATCTTTCATATTATGTAGAGCAAGGAAAGAAGACCCTTCGAAAAATGTGAATGTCATACACCATTGCACTGTAATTCTGTACTGCAGATTATATATCCACTATGAATACTTGGCTATTATCTTTTAATCGTCTAAGAATAAAAACATCATTACCTTCCTTATCTGTCATTATTTACCTTCGAGTGATATTCGAATTTACAAATATTATTATAACATGGAAATGAAGATGATATTTAAAAAATCGACATCTACATTTCCTAAATCAAAACTACTAAATAAATAAATCAGCTTCACGCTGTATCCCGCACACAGCAGGGTAGGCAGAGGGAACCTAGTATTAAGACACTTCGTTCCCCACATTCCACCGAGCAAAAAACTACTAACTAATGACATTATACAAGTAAAACCAAATGAAACATCACAGGGCTTTGTTTTTGTTCCCCAAAGCTATTAAAGTTCGTAACCCTATCGAGGGGTGTCATCTGCGAGCGACGGCTTGTAATAGAAAAACTAGCTTTCGGAATACATCACGTTTTATTACATTCCTTTTACCCAAACATTCCTTATTTGCCCATTTTTTTCATGAGTTTGCTATTGTATAAAAAGTACGACAGTTTATTTTAGCTTCACGCTGTATCCCGCACATAGCTGAGTAAGCAGAGGGCCCCTGAGACCATAGTGTTAAGGCACTTTGTTCCCAATAAGACACTGTCGTTACCCAATTTCTGCAAAATACTGGACGTAATGCGAGTTGAGTAGCGGAACATAAGTCAACGGCGCACTTTGCTCCGTTACCATAGCGAGGAAATTAATATCTCATTTCCTCAATTCGGAATCGAACCTACGCTTTTTTGCTGTATACATGTGTTACATTCTTCTTTCGAGCCATTCTTTATGAGACATTATGAGTTGGTTGGTTGGTGTACTTAACACTGCAAAAACTGCACTATGTATAACTTTACAGGGGTTAAACTCGCAATCATCTTAGATTCAGACATTTAGACGTATGACTATATAGTTAAATGACTAACGCAACAAAATGGGAATAAAATTAGATTCATATCATGAGTTACTAAACTAGAAACTAATGTATTTTTCCCAATATATTTAGGTTTTATATATTTTTTAATGTATTGTATGTATATCTAAATAATAGGTTTTCACGGGGTGGTATCGTGTCACACGACAAGTATGTCACTTACAGAAGCAAACATAAACTTTTATTAGTAGTTGTTCGTTTAGTTTATGGATTAAATGACCACGTCCATACGACTTGCATTTTCTACAAATAACCATTGAAAATTATAACTAAGGGTTGGAGATATTGCTGGAAATAAAAATAATACAATTCCCATAGTTGGAGCCAAACGCACAACCGTTGCGGTCGTAAATATATTGAAATTCAGTGGACTCTCATAAATACACACCAGCGATAATTCGATCGTCTTTATAATTAAAAGTTATCACAAGTTACCTAGAAATTATCTTTATATTTCAAACTAAATCAATACACTTTAATGCATTTGGTAATTTGAATGAATATACTATCGCTTCGTGATGAAACGAATTCGAACCTATAGAAGTCAAAAGAGAAAGAGAAAGAAAGATTGCAGAATTTTTAGAGATAAGCACATATATTGAGACAAGTTAAAACTTATATTCGTTTTTATAAAGATTACTTTGATACACAATTCCGCACAAATTGATTTTTTATTATAACTCAATACATTATTGCTTAATAAATCGAACTTTTATTTCTTTTCCATTTGATATTTTAAACATTCGAAAATTCGCAATATTATGAAGGCCCCTCGAGTTTCAAATTAACGAGAATGAACTGTGAAAATATGAATAAAAATATAACAATATTGTATATCACTAATAGCATATAAATCTACATATTAGTAGAAAAACCACGATAAACCATTAAAACAACAAAGCTCAGTCTATCCTAGCGTTTTAAAGAATAGACCCTTCATTTCTCGTTCCCGGTAGTTTTAGGCGATGCACTTTGAGCGACGACTGAGTCACTTTTGTCTACCAGACCGAGACAAACGGTAAATGGACCAACCAGTCCCATAGAGACCTAGGTCATATAGATCTGGGTATAGAACTAGTATAAATGTATGAGGTAGGCGTAGAAATGAAAAAAGTAATCTAGAACTGTCATAATAGTTGCCTGGAAAGAGGTAGGCTTAGTGGTATTGTCAACGATGACGTGTTTGGTTAACCAGGGTATTTTGTAATAGACAGGTAGTCCTAAAAAATTTTATTACTTATTTTTTATAAAATATTTATTTTTTAGCTTTATTCCGCTCATAACAGGGTAAGCGGACCTTGAGAACTTAGTGATATGACACTCCGTTTCCATGAAGACACTTCTGTTCTCCATTGTCCGCCAATTTGTAGAGAAAATATTAAATATTCCATTTTCTAGAGTGGGCATGAAACCGACAACCTGTCGTGTTTGCAATCGCACGTTTATACTCCTGCGCCACGTCTGGCTTCATATTACTTAAAAACATAATTTACATATTTCATAATCTGATCAAAGTGTAGGACTCTATATACGGAAAATAAATAATGTAATACTTAATAAGTGTGGAATAACACTTAAAAAATGTTAAAAATACATAATATATATCTTCTGCTCTCTAATATAAAAAATAAATAATTAAAATATATTAAAAAAGAGGCCAGTCGGAGCGGAGCGCCACTCGAGGAGATGAAATATTTACTTAAATGTATATTTCCATTTCTTCGCTCTAGTGTCGAGGCAAAGCACGGCGTTGAATTCTGCCACTCTATATATTTCTACATTATATATAAAAAGGTGTATATATGAAACATTATTTACTTTTCACTATCTCTACCTGCTATCCATTATTTAGTGTATACATTTTTCGTTAAAATCGTTCGTGACATGAAATTCATTGCATTTAAAAGTTACCGGTGCCACCCTTATCTAATCCGACTATAATTGAGCGCAGGCTGATCATATTTCAGCGGAATTAACCCCAGGACCCATTAGTATGCGTCTCGACACACCGATGCCGTGACCGGGTTTTAAATTATACCTACTGTATAGTGAAGAAGCTTTGCATATTTAAACATGTATTACACAGCTTTTCATAGAAACTGTAAAGTTTGTTAATACAGTTAGGTACAAATGACTGCAGTGTAAGGTAGCCTGCTGCCAAAATACTGTTATTTAGTTAGAATTTGTTAGCTTCAGCTAGATTTCAGCACCGCATTTAAGTAAACACGTAGCCAGCTGACGGCGAATTTTGCCAAATGAAGAATTTAACTTGTGTTAGGCGAACCAACAAATCAGACACAAAATCCAGCTTTTACAATAAATTTATTTACACTTGTTATATACACATATACTCTCGTAGTCACAATATTGAAATATGAATTGTAATGACAAGTTGTCTTGACAATATCTTAGAACGTAATGAACACGAGTGCCGTGTCGTTTGTGCTTATATTGAAAATCCACCGGAAAAGACGCAGCACACCACCGCCACTTAATACAATCGATAATGGAAACAATATCAAATGACGTATTTATAATTACAGTGACACCTATTACTACTTTATAAGTAACTTATGCTAACAGCTCGGCCATCCTGCTAATCGCGAGTCCCTTCGCGATTTAAGAATAGTTTACAATTTTTATGTCCTAATTTAAACAACTTTAGTTTTGTACCAACAGTTACATAACATAATTATATTTTTAGTACAAGTGAGGATATTTACAAAAACTATTATATTGGATATATTTACATGTCATAATATGTAAATTATACAATTTGAAATACATTATCTTTTCAACGTAATTTATAAAATCAAAATAATTATTACATAAAACTAAACTCATGTGTGATGTCTGTAAAGGAGTCCTGTTATTCCTTAACTAAAATTAAGTAAAATAAATGTTAACTACACTTAATTCATTACGCCATTAAATTGATTATACAAAATACTTAAAAAAATATATTTTACATTGCAAGTATTTTTTTTTTTGGATTTAGACATTTTTAGTTTTTTGATTTTAGATTTATACAACAATTATATAATTATGTATATTACATTATATACAATTATGTAGATTTATACAATTCAATAATTCTCATAAACACAATGAGCCATCAGTGTTCATATACATTCATATTATAATTTAATTATTACATATTATTTAATTTTTTTATCAAAAATTTGGCTCAACAACACCAGCAAAGCTACATGGAATATTCCTATCTAATATGGAACACCCACTCTAGTACATTAAAAGAGCATGCTAATTAAAAGAGGAAATTGATGACATTTGAATTCGTAAACTGAGCAGATTCACCAACTTAAAATAAATGAATCAGTTTCACGCTGTATCCCGCACACTGCAGGGCAGAGGGAACCTAGTGTTCAAGACACTCCGTTCCCCACTTTCTGCCGAATTCTGGAGACATTGCGTGTTGAGTGGCAGAACTCAACGCCGCGCTTGTCCACGACACCAGAGCGGAGAAATAGAAATATAAATTTAAGTAAAGATTTCATCTCCTCGAGTGGGGATCGAACCCACAACTAGTCGGCTTTACAGTCACACTTTGTGCCCCTGCGCCACGAATGGCCTCATTCATTAACTTTTAGATACTCCACAAGCTTAACATATAAAAAGCACTGCTAAATAGCACCAGCAAGACTGTAAAGAATTATTCCATTTCCTATTAAAGTCCCATATATATTATCAAAGTTGTTTTCAATTCAACCATATCCAATAATGAATGACACACGTTTACTTCATACATTGTACAAATCTTACATATAAAAGCAGCTTATTTGAAAAAAAATATTCAACACACAATTTGTGTAGCCATAATCAGTCAAATACAATAAACAGAACGCTCGCTTCATTACTCCCATATTGAAACCATATTATCACAACCATAATGACTGCCATCTTCACCACCATATTCTCCATCCTCACCATGATCCTCATCATCACAATGATCCTCATCATCACAATGATCCTCACCATCACAATGATCCTCATCATCACAATGATCCTCATCATCACAATGATCCTCATCATCACAATGATCCTCATCATCACAATGATCCTCATCATGACCATAATCCTCATCATGACCATGATCCTCATCATGATCATGATCATGATCCTCATCATCACCACGATCCATATCATCACCATGGTCCTCATAACCATGATCCTCATCACCACCATGATTATTAGCCTGTCCTCGTCCATTACTGGACAAAGGTCTCTTCAATGATATGCCGCGAAGATTGACCATCAACTCTTACGTACAGCCGTTGCCAGTCACATGTAAAAAATAATAAGTGCTTAATATCTGCAAACGCTTATGCATTAAGTCCTGTACTTGCGTACGTCTGTCTGTCTGTCTGTCTCTCAGGACTAATTATCTAAACAAGACATGGAAATATCAAGCTAAAATTAATATGAAACATCTCCATCATCAATACACTATTTAGTGTAAAATTCGTCTTCTGAATCAACATAAGGAGGTTGGTGGGCAAAATTGTGTCAAATTTGATTGGTTTATTTTTGTTATTTTTTTTTAATTCAGATTACTTTAAGGTTTACTTTTACTTTCCTTAACAAATGTCAGCTGTACGTGTAATCTAATAATTTGAAAGTCTACTTGTAATAAATAAGAAATTGATAATATACAAAAACAAACAAATAACAACAAGTTGATAGATACAGTAATATGCTCTTAATTTTCCTTTAGGCATAAGTTATACTAAATTTGAATCATTTTCCATGTTCGTATGCATTATAAAATTCCACAGCCAATTTTCAATTACTAGGCAAAGCTTATATCCTATATTACTATAACGATATTAATATATGGACTTAAAGGATGTCGATGTTAAAACTGGAAAGTAACGATTGTTGTACTTTTATTGTAAATTTTATCTTCAAATACTGTTTTCTTGAGTATTTTGTCGGCTCTTCTCAGCCAAAATAAATCTAAATATATTTCCGAGCCAATGGTAAGACTTACATCATAGATTCACTAGACATTTTTTTTTATAATTTTACTACTAAAATAAAAATAAAAGGAATAATTTGAATTCGATTCACTTCATTCAGCTATACATTGCATTTTTTTATAGTTACCATTATCATTATTTTTCCCTTTATATATATATATGTTTTCTTTATTTTTTTTCAGAACAAAAATATTTCAAACATTTTTTTAGGATTCATAACTTAAGCTGCTGTACCTACCTACGTATGTCTATTTGTATCTATTGCTACACCGTGATCATTTCCACCATTTACCAACCAATAGCCATTATTTCACACCGATTTAAAAGTTTTATTTTATAAGAATTTTGCTTCGTGTCTCATCGTAAACACATTTATACTAACATATTTGTTAAAATTAATATACTTAATTCTCATCGTTTGGGAACGACTCGCTATGAATTTATTCCATTCCGGTCAATTACAACAAGTTAAAAGAAAGTTAAAGTTAATATCAATTCAAATTTCGAAAAATCAATCAATTCTTATTCATCATTTTCTTTAATGAGCTCAAAAATGACTTCACTAACCTGATTCTTAAACTCCCTTTATCCTTAAACTCTAGTATTTTGCATCCATTATCCTTAACCTCTGGTATTATCCGTCCATTATCATTAACCACGGGTAACATCCATCCATTATCCTTAACCTGAAATATCATCCATCCATTACCCTTAACCACGGGTAACATCCATCCATTATCCTTAACCTGAAATATTATCTATCCATTGCCCTTAACCTCGGGTATCATCCATCCATTATCCTTAACCTGAAATATAATCCATCCATCACCCTTAACCTCGGGTATAATCCATCCATTATCCTTAACCTGAAATATAATCCATCCATCACCCTTAACCTCGGGTATAATCCATCCATTACCCTTAACCTCGGGTATAATCCATCCATCACCCTTAACCTCGGGTATAATCCATCCATCACCCTTAACCTCGGGTATAATCCATCCATTACCCTTAACCTCGGGTACGATTAAAATGATTAAAGACGAATGATATGGGACGAATGATGAGGGACGAATGATGAGGGATGAATGACGAGGGACGAATGATGAAGGATGAATGCTTAACTCCTTAACCTCGGGTGGCATCCATCCTCAAACCCTCTCCTCGGGCATCATCATCCCTAAACCCTATCCTCGGGCATCACTCACCCCCAAACCCTATCCTCGGGCACCATCCGCCCCATAAACCCTATCCTCGGGCATCATCATCCCAAACCCTATCCTCGGGCATCATTCATTCTCAAGCCCTATCCTCGGGCATCATTCAATCTCAAGCCCTATCCTCGGGCATCATTCAATCTCAAGCCCTATCCTCGGGCAATATTATTTTCCATGTTCCTGAAACTCAAACAATATAAGCTTAGACTTGCACACATCATAATAACTTTTTTATCAACCTAATTACATTAACATAAAATTACTTCAAATTTATGAATTTGAAAATCTATTCCAATAACTTTGACATTCGAAATTCATAAAAATTAATAAGTTAACCGACACTGTATAATCTGGCCATAAATGCACATAAATGATATTTTATCTTTACAATTACACGACTTTTAATCGTTATAAAGTAATAATAACCAAGAATATTAACGCTCCAGAGAAAATTACAAATCAAAACACTCAATCAACAATAATGGACCAATAAACAAATAAAATCTAGATTAGTCTACAATTACGTGAAACAGGGCCAATACTTTGACATCATGTTAACAACAAACAAATAGCAAACGGAAAAGAAAGTCAATTGAACAAATAATGAATGCCACCAAAGTTCCCTAAGCTGGCTGGTCCTCACGGGATAAAGAGAATTACACTGTAATATCTACATTAACAACAATTATCCAAAACCAGGAATAATTATCAAATCACAGTATATTTATCCCGTAAAATAAAGGAATTTTTACCATATGTCATAATACAAATAAAATGAGATACTAATAAATTGAGATAAGAACACATGTACTTTAATTTCATTGGAACATTAGATCCCATAGCTATTACGAATATATTTTCTACGTTTGTGTCTATTATACGTGTTAATAAATTCGTATACCATAGAACAATCTAATTCAAAAATAATACATTCAAAACGAGACTATTACATTACGAGAATAGCTTTATAACTCTTACAGAAATAGGAAACGACAAGACGACAGTTCTCAATAAAGTGACAAAGCCGAAAGTAAAAACCAATAAAAAAAATTACAAATTTCAATTCACATAATTCATCAATTCTAAACATACTACACATAAAGAATATATGTAGAACAATTCCGCATGATGGACAAAATCATATGGACGTTTTTAAGACAACAAAATAGTCACTTCACTAATATTATTGTCATCACCAAAACAATTCTAATATCATTTATAGTTAACCAATAGATAGCGAAATACAATATCCTCTATACGATGTAAAAGCTTTCCAAAGAATGACAAAAACAACGAAAGAAATATTCCAGATATGTAATAAATAAATTTGAATATACCCATTATAAATATTTCAAAATAAGTATTCCAGAAAGTCTTGATAACTGAAATTATTCATGACCAATGAATGTCATATATCTTTAAACGTGTGAAATATCATGGTGTCAAATATCTTTAAATTATCACCCGTATAAGTAAATACTCTATTGGAAGAACTAATATCCTATCGATCACGTCTACCAACGTAGATGCTATAAGCAATTGTATACTTCTTTTAAAGTATATCTTAAACAATCTCAAATTCTAAATTTATCAACTACCCTCAAAACTGAAACGTTACGTAAGTACTAAAATATGGAAAATGTTTAGGTATGCACATCATCCAGTGTATTCTCAAATTATCCAACCTTCCAAATTTATCCAATAATTCCCTTCATAAAAAAACCACTCTGGCTGTTATATCAATCATCACACAACGAAAAGTTCGAAGTACAAGATTTCTATGTATCGTCATCAGTAAACTTTAACTGTTAAAACTATTTATTAAATTTCCATTGAAGATCTTTCATTTATCCGTTTGTTGTTTGTTGTAAAAGAAATAAGAGTAACTAAAAACTATAATTAGAATAGCAACACTCTGCTTATATTCAGAATAGAAAAATTAAAAATTATAGAGAACCCAATTTACATACAAATTATTCAGCTAATCTTTAAGGAGTAAGAAAAATAAGAGAAAAGAAAAAAAAAAAAAAGAATATATATATATGGTCTACTTACACTTTATGAGCGTGGCAGGAAATTTTGTATATCCTTTCGTAATCCCGCTTCTGAACTGTTAGGCGAACCAACAAATCAGACACAAAATCCAGCTTTTACAATAAATTTATTTACACTTGTTATATACACATATACTCTCGTAGTCACAATATTGAAATATGAATTGTAATGACAAGTTGTCTTGACAATATCTTAGAACGTAATGAACACGAGTGCCGTGTCGTTTGTGCTTATATTGAAAATCCACCGGAAAAGACGCAGCACACCACCGCCACTTAATACAATCGATAATGGAAACAATATCAAATGACGTATTTATAATTACAGTGACACCTATTACTACTTTATAAGTAACTTATGCTAACACTTGTCACTTCAAATGGTAGTTTTAAAAAAATGTGAATAACTTTAGTTAAGTATTATTAAGTTGTTGACTAAGTTTGAATATGATAATGCAATTTTTTTTTACATGTGTATGATTTTTTTACAATTTAATTCTGGAGTGAACTTTGATAATGCCTGTTAGCTGGCTGCACCTTACAAAACTAGGAAAATGAACATATTTAAAAACACCTATAGATATTCTTTAGAATAAGAATCGAATCCACAACCATAATATTACGGCTACAAATCTACTGTACTACAATGAAAACATTCTTAATTTAAATGCTCTAATAAATCATCCCTGTCATAAGTCATCAACACATAATCATTATTACCGAACAACTAATAATGGATGTCGTGGCACATTAACTAGTATTGCGGATAGCACGCGATAGTTGTAAATTCTATACAAACAAGGTAAAAAATTCATATAAAAAAAAAAAATATTTTAAATTTATACAATATACACCACATATAGAAGAATAAATAGAGAAAATCTAGTGTTAAAATACTTCGTTCCCAATCCACCGTCCAGTTTTCGAAACGGCGTGTTGAGTAGAATGTTATACGAGATCGTAGATCCTTTGTATTCAAAATAGTTACTTAAAAAACTTGAATTGCTTGCACCAATGCATATTTCTTTATTGATAAAAAGATAAACTTTTCCAACATTTTGGACAACACAAAAAGAATCTTATATAAGACCGAGAACGTCGTGGCAGAGCAATCCATCGTTTGACAGAAAACGCAACAGTTGTGAATTCGTTTCCCACTCTTTAGAATCAAATATTTTTTCATTAAGCGTAACGTTGAATTCCGTTACTAAAAACGCAATGTCTTGATTATTTTGCGGAAAATGGAGAACGGAGCGTCTTAGCTTGTAAAATATTAAAAATAAAAATCATGCTTCACGCTGTATCCCGCACACAGCAGGATAGGCAGAGGGAACCTATTGTTTAATCCGTTCCCCACTCTCCACCGAATTCTGAATAGTGCAATGTTTTATATTGAAAAAATATAAAATCCCAAAAGAAACCTAAACTAAAAAAATAATAATTAAAAACAATAACAATAAGAAAGTAAACTCTAAAATTTTATGATACTCTTACTTACAGTTATAAAACTCTAACAAATTCATATAATAAAATATAAATGCTCTAACAACAAAAGAAAAGCCGACGCAGTAATTGTTTAATTGTTTACAGTTTTCTTGCAATGCCTATTTCAATATTGCTTTGATGTATTATATATTCGAGGTAGAGTCGTTAGTCGTTTGCGGTACTCGTCTCTATCGTATGTCGATTGTAATTTGTGTCGTTTCAAATGTACTTGCTTCTATTGACATCAAAAAGAATTATGAAAGCTTTGTTTAACACGTAAATGGGGACTAAATTTTGCATGGATACTTTTATTGTTGTTAGAGATGGCTGTGGCGTAGCGGCACTGCGTCTGTTAGCATGAGGCCAGTGGATACGATTTCCTCAAGGGAATTAATTATTTTTATTTTTGCGCTCAACGTGATAATAACACAAAAAGTGGCGTTGAGTTTCGCCACTCAACACACCATGGCTGGACGGAAAATGGGAAGCCGAATGTCTTATCACTAAGTTGCCTCTGCTTTGTGCTATATATGGGAAACGGTCCAAGATTTGAAAAAATGTTGTTATTAGCATTTTTCTTCTGTCACATTTTTTTTTGTTTGATATTTTTTGTTGCAAATTTAAATGTTTTCCTTTGTAAAGATAGCAATATTGCGAAGCAAAAAATGTCCTGTTGTATAATATATCACAGCCGTGGGTTCGATTTTAGTATAATGGGAGATCCTTATCTCTAAAATAGTTGGAAAGTCAAAAGCTGAGTAAGAAATTGGTTTTCTTTAGGGTACTCACCCTAAAGAACCTAAAAGTATGCACACGTCATTATGTTTAAATTGATTATTATTATTGTTTATTTCATTTTAAATAAACACAGATTATAAAAATATAAATATAAATCCATCCAATCGTTCTTTAACTAATACTGACAGGTGTCAAAAAAGGTAGAGCCACTACAAAGGCCGTTCATCTCTTTACTTTTAACCGTTCAGAAAACTAGTAACAAAGGCGAAGTAACATAACTGTATAGTATATAACAATAGTAGGTACATATAGAGTATATAATAATATTTTTCAAACGTTTCCAATTACCGAACTCTACGCAGCCAACAATTGCTATCGCGTTTTAATCGCGCACCCATTCTGATTGGATTTTTAACGACAATCGAAATGAACGCTTTGTGCTCGGCTTTATAATTTCATGTTTTTGAATGGTGTGGCTTTGTTTGGAATTCGAGAGAACCGCAACTGAGTAACAAAAACAATGTGAACTCTATCTTTTGATTTAGTTTTAATACAATAGAGCTGAACTAAAGTACTTTTGCTGTTCTTAGATGGTTTTATTTATTATTTTATTACAATTTTATTTGTACCACACTTCATTACACATCGTTTTTATAATTTGTATCATGGCAAAATAGATTTTCCAGATGACTGTTAAGACAAAAAAATTATATATTGAAAAATATTACAAAAATAATATTTAAGTAAATACTTATTACTAGCTTTAACAATTTTGAAAAAAAATCCTGTCTTAGGCCGCGTTGAATTGTTGTGCACGCAAGGTTTATAGGTAAAAATATTGGTTGTAGACCTTTATATTGAGATACTTCTTTATTTCTTTTTCGTCATTTTAAGAGCGTTATTTTCTAGGCATACAGATCCTATTACTAATATCGCTTTATAGCTGATTAATTATTCCAAAAAAAATGCTTCCAACAAAGATAGACCCGACAATCATACTGACGACTGACATAGCTTTCACAACTACCTCAAAATCCTTCAAGCAAGTGAAGCCGGATTACACAGCAAGTTTTATAAAGCGAGTACTTCGAACTAGGATACGGCGTGTCCCATTTCGTCCCAGCACAATGCTATAATCAAACAGTTGTAGCAATCATGCCTACAAAGCCGCGCCACTGCTCCCCACTGCTCCCCACGCCGCGCCGCGCCAGTCACAGAGGAAGCTCTGTATTACTGCCATCCTTTGAACGCACTCCCTATTTACATAGTAGGTATTTCTGTATATTATACTTGCTTTTTGGTCACATAAATATTATTATCAAATGTGACTCTACATGCAATATCTCTAATTTAAACAAAATGTTGAGAAAATCGTGAAAAAAATCTGTCATAGGTTAAAGTATCTTAATAATATACAGAGAAAGCTTAGCTTGAAGCTGTAACAGTTAGTTTGCAATAAAATATAATAAAAAGAAAAATCTTTTCAATCAGTTTTAAATACACCTACTTTTTATTTTCAAGGATCCGTATCCAAAGGGTAAAATGGGGGTCCCGTTTTATATTTCATTACTAAGTTTTTTCTATTCGCCCGTGGGTTTATCTGTCTGTCCATATCTCACCAGATTGTATCTCGAGAATTACTATAGCTAGTGAGTTAAAAATTTTAAAGACAATATGTTAATTTCTATAGTGGCTATGACAACAAATACAAAAAAAACAGAATAAATTAATTATTTAATGAGTCCCTACCAACATATGCCATTTTTTTACATTTTTGTAGATAATGGTACGGAATTGTGCGTGAGTCCGACTCGATTTTGGCTGATTTTCTATAAATGTTCACCAATCTTTTGTACTATTCTCTTTGTATCTTAGTTATAATACAACTATTTTGTACGTTGCCGTAGGAAGTTCGAGAAATTTTCTCTCATTGGTGGTCCTCTCTCTATGATGCAAACTATCACCGCTACGTGAAACAACGCGTTAATTTGAACTTATAAACGTCAAACACTCGACAAGTCAAAGTTGCAGAGAGAGTAGGATAAGAGAATTTGCAGACGAAAGTACTTATTGAGACAAATTGAAACTCGTACCATCGTACATGAGTCTTTGTTTTATTTTAAAATAGTTAATAAATAATTGAGGCCAGTGGTGGCGCAGTGGCATGAGGTGTGACTGTAAAACCGACTGGTTGTGGGTTCGATCCCCACTCGAGGAGATGAAATATTTACTTAAATTTATATTTCCATTTCTTCGCTCTGGTGTCGAGGTTAAGCGCGGCGTTGAGTTCTGCCACTCAACACGCAATGCCTCCAGAAATCGGCAGAAAGTGGGGAACGGAGTGTCTTAACACTAGGTTCCCTCTGCCTACCCTGCTGTGTGCGGGATACAGCGTGAAGCTGATTTTTTTTTTTTTTTTTTTAATAAATAATTCATAATTGATTACTTATTACTTTCAAATATTTCGAACCACTTGATGATGAAATATCAAACTCTCAATAATTCATAATATTTAAAAGTCCCTCGAGTTTTGAATTAACGAGCGTCGACTTCACTTACAATAGCATAATAGTTCAATGGTGGGGTCGTACGATGACTCGGAGGTCATGAGATCAGTTCCGATCCTATATTCTCATATCGCCTTTTAGTAGAAAACAAAAAAAAATAGTTGCATTATAGCAAAGGCATTGATAGAGCCAAGGTTCAAGAAATATCGTCGTAATTGGTATATATATAAATATGCTCGATGGTAGTAGATTCATTCTCCATTTTAATAGTTATGGTTCATAATACTTTTAGGCGGAAAGTAAAGAACAGGGTGTAGTTAAAACTTGACACTATTCACACACAACTCACAGACAAAACCACTGGACAAAGGAAGTTGAAGTTTGGTATGTACATTAGTTAGAGACTATAGAGAAGTAATAAAAGAAGGTTCCTCAAAATTTCAACAGCAATAGGGAAAACGGGATTTTTAATTTTATATCTAAATACATATAAGCATAGTTGCGGTAAACAACTAGTATACAATAAGATATACGCCACGTCGACCACACGACCACTCAGCCGCCAGATCAAATGTCCTAGCCAGTGTTATGGGGTAAAGCCGTCCATCACGCACAAAGCCCGGCTTACTTTCGTAGTATCGATCTAAAACTAAATCATTGTGTCCGTAATGTTAATATTGTATTCAAAACATAATATAAAATAGTGTTTTGACATGTGATTGTTGTTTTAGTTTTCTATTGTTTTATATGAACTTATAATTTATAAACTGTATTCTTGGCTTAATATTGTGATTCATTATTTAGATACTTAAGTGCGGAGGACGTAGCGAAAGATTAATATATCTTATTCTAATTTAGATTTCTAGCGTTCTTTAATTTTTAGATCCTACGTATAGAAGGGAACCTAGTGTTAGGGAAAGCAGAGGGTACCTATTGTTAAAACAGGCCTTTCTTTATTAATATTACTCTTTTTGCCAGAAGAAATACATGAAAATATTCGCAGTTAAGTCTCCTCGAGATAAATCCACAAACGTCGCTTTTAGAGTCAGACGCTGAATTGTTGCATGCGATGGCTCAGAATTTATAATTTAAATAAAATTAGACGCGACAGGATATGAGTTTGATTCCTTCTTGAAAGAATTAAATATTTACATTTCTTAGTTCTAGTGTAGAAGCAAAACGCGGCGTTGACTTCCACTAGGATTCCTATTAATATTATTAGTAGAGCTATTGCTCTACTAATACATTTTCCCAAGCAAAATACATTTAATACATAACATAGTACTTTACATGAAATACAAAACCTACAACTTTTCGTCTAACGCGACCCTCATTAACGTACACCATGAAACGTTTCCCATAAAGCGATGCGACGATCGCGCGTCATAAACAAAACTAAGCCGGCAATCGCACAAAGCGGCTTTGATGTCCCCGCACCCTCCCGGGGACCCTCTCGGGGACCCTACCGGGGACCTTCAGACTGTTGGTCCTTTGTAAACAATATATAATTAAGTGGAATTACGTCGTGGATGTGACGTTTCCATGGAACCCAGTATTAAGATCCAGACTTGCGTTACTGCAATTTAATTAAGGTTGGCATCAAGCTGTGATATCCGGTAAGTTTGGTTTAACTTTAGAACACGCTGTATATAACACTGTATGTAATATACTGTCGTGTCGGGTTCAGGAAGCTTTGATGTAAAGATATCGATATAGATAGGTAAATGATTATTATTTATTTACTTATTGTGGTTCAAAAAGAGGATGAAAAGAATTGTGGAAATATAAGAAGGCAGGATTAAAGTATGCGAGTAGTAGGACGACTTTTTTTCGTGAAGCTTTCACAAGGAGAACAAATTCCTTTATTTTTTCTTTTTATTTATCTTCACCCACTATCTCGTAAACAGGAGGGTAGAAACTCTATTCCCCACTGACCATCTTATTTTCGAGATATTGCGTGTTCGACTTCTTATGAAAGAATATGAAAATAATAAATTTTCCCGAATGGGAATTGAGCCAATAACTGTCGCGTTTAAAGTTTATACTGCAACGGTCTCAATACTTATATGCATATTTATAAAACATGTTTCAGCTTCACGCTGAATCTCGCACACAGCAGGGTAGACAGTGGGAACCAGTGTCAAGACACTCCGTTCCCCACTTTCTGCCGAATTCTGGAAGCATTGCGGGTTGAGTGGCGGTGGTACTCAACGTCGCACTTTGCCTCGATGTTATTTTTGTTACATTTTTAAGATTATTTAATTCTTTTATACAGTGTAAACGTACTTAGGTAGGTTCAAAACATTATAAAAAAATGTATAAAAGCTTAATAAAATCAGTTAAAAAGCAATTTTATGAAAAGGAAATCGGATATATAGAATTTTTATCGACGATTTAAAAAATAAAAAGCATTCAAACCTTATAATACATACAAAACAGTTTAATCTCTAAAGAGATGTCATTGTGTCCAAAGCAGGTATTAAGAATAATCGCCTGTCAAATATTAAAAAATACATTCATATATTTCGAACAACCTTACATTTATACCTTCTTATAGATTAGCGACATTCTCGTACAGCGGATAATATGGGAAAAGTGAAAGATAAATAAGTTTAATAATAGTAGTAGAAGTTTAAGTATTTCAATATAGATATATGAGAACGTATGGGTTGGTGGTCAAAGCGCTTGGAAGTTTTCTAAGAGACGCGGGTTCGAGTATCGTTACGTTCAATTTAAAAAAATATTTTTATACCCCTAAAGTGAATGAACTTACATTTATATTTCTAGCAATATATTTTTTTAGCGACTAAGAAAAGTGGTCTTAGCACAATTATTTTTCATGTCATTTCAACATTTTATAGGACATCATTTCGAATGAAGTAACTAATCGTACATTAATATGTTTTATTTATCAGCTTCACACTGTATCCTGCACACAGCAGGGTAGACAGAGGGAACCTAGTGTTAAGACACTCCGTTCCCCACTTTCTGCCGAATTCTGGAGGCATTGCGTGTTGAGTGGCAGAACTCAATGCAGCATTAATATGTAAATATATATAGTATAGGTTTCAATTATTTCTCATAAAACCGGTTCTTAAGAAACAAAATATTGGCAGTTACCAATACTTTATGTAAAATAAGATGTTTTTAACAAGACTCTGACACGGATTAAGACGATGAAAAGCTTGAACAGAAATCGATTCTATTTCTTCTAAGTCGAAATAAAATAGATAAAAAAGTTTAATACTCAACTACCTTTTTTTATTTTTTAAAGTAAAGTAATTTGCTAAGTCTTGAGTAATTTACACACTTTAGGTTTATTTATCTGTTTGTCACCCACCCACCATGTTATATTCGAGATACAGTGTAAAACTAAAAAAAAATCAAGAAAAGAAATAATAAAAGCAGTAGCAAGCACTGTTGATTGGCAGTGGTTATATAAAAATGTAACTATTTTCAGTTGTACAGGAAATCATCACCGGCATGGAAGACGGTTCCGATGAAGCCAGTAAGAAACTCAATGGTTGCTCTTTTCAATAATAAATAAAAATAAATTAAATTAGCTTCACGCTGTATCCCGCACACAGCAGGGTAGACAGAGGGAACCTAGTTAAGACACTCCGTTCCCCATTTTCTGCCCAATTCTGGAGGCATTGCGTGTTGAGTGGCAGAACTCAACGCCGAGCTTAGCCTCGACACCAGAACGAAGAAATGGAAATATAAATTTAAGTAAATATTTCATCTCCTCGAGTGGGAATCGAACCCACAACCAGTCGGTTTTGCAGTCACACCTCGTGCCGCTGCGCCACGACCGGCCTCAATCAATAACAATTTTAGTGTTTTTTCTCTGTGTTTACACATCTTCAATGTTACATAGAAAACTTAGTGTCAGGTCACTCTTTTTAACTCCAATTTCGTGACAAACGACGGTTGAGTCTTAATTATTATCTCTATATATAATAAAAGGATAGAAAAGTCTATTCTGTACATGAAAGATATAAAAAAAATAAAAATTAGGTTGGTTTATATGTCGATTATAGAACCTAAAAAACCACTCAGCAGAATTCTTGTCTGTCTGTCTGTCTGTCCGTCTGTCTGTCTGTCTATCTGTCTGTCTGTCTGTCTGTTTGTTTGTTCGTCAATCACGCAAAAACTACTGAACAGAAATTGATGAATTTTTGCATGGTATTAGCTTAAGGTCTCAAGGTACATTTTTTTTGGGTTTCATTCCGAATTTCATTATAGTTTTATTTAAAAAAAATAAAAACTAAAAAATGTAAATTACTTAAAATACCGATAACTACTGTATGAAATTAATTTATTTTTAGCATGGTAATAGTTCAAAACCTAATGCAACTTATAGAATAGTTTTTATCATAGAGTCCAAAGAAATTTTACCAAAAAAAAATTACATAATTATATTTTTTTATAAAAAAAATCGACTTCTTCAATTTCAATTGGATTTCATACTCCGAACTTAACCAAACTTTCACCAAACTACCCTTTATGTGTACCCTTTCTAATAAAAAAAGAATCATTAAAATCGGTTGAGTTGATATTGAGATATTAGTCCATTTGTCGCGCACATACATAATGTAAATTTGAGATTTATATGATTTTTTCATAGATACCATTGTCGGAAATGAACTAAATTAAAATAGGACTACACGGGACGTACTAGCTTCCAAATAAAAAAAGAATCATCCAAATCGGTTCACACAGTCAACAGTTTTGAGGTAACAAGGATAAAAAATACAGTCGAATTGATGACCTCCTCTTTTAAGAAGTCGGTTAATAGAAATTTAGCATAATTAAATTACGATTGTATTTAATTTAATTGTATTTAACCACAATTTAAAAGAAGAAAGTAAATTGAGGCCGTTCGTGGCACAGGGGCACAAAGCATGAACTGGTTGTGAGTTCTATTCTCACTTGAGGAAATTAAATATTTATTTAAATTTATATTTCCATTTCATCGCTCTGGTGTCGAGGCAAAGTGCGGCGTTGAGTTTCACTACTCAGCACGCAATGTAGATTGTAGTGTCTTAACACTAGGTTCCCTCTGCCTACCCTGCTGCGTGCGGGATACAGCGTGAAGTTGAAAAAAGAAGTACAATTAATAGTTGTTTAGTCTACCATAATTATTATTTTAAACGTCAACGTTGGTGACATTAACAAAAATAATAAAGTAGGTATATTTTTCGGGACTAGCTCAAATGGCGATATCTGCAATAAAAAGTACAGCAATACCCCGACTTACGGTACCCCGTTTTACGCGAATTCGGAGATACACGGTTCTTCATTTTGATTGCCGCGCATCGGCTCTCTTGCTCTGCACACTCAGTTTTCAGTTTGCGACAGGTTTAAACATGTTCCGTGTGAAATTGTTTTACGTGCGCAGTGCGTTTTACTTATAATCTCTAATTATAACGTCTAAAAGAACGAAAAATGAGTCATTTGAGCATAACAAGAAAAGAAAACACTGTCTTTGGAGTGAAAACTAATATATGTTTTTTTTTAAACTCTGGTCCTGATTAAAGAAACTTTATATGCAAAGTTGAACACCGACTTACGCGAATTCGACTTACACAGCAATCGCTCGGTCCCACCTACCGCGTAAGTCCGGGGTATTACTGTATATGTATTTGGAAAGTAAATTCTGATTGTGAGTTCATAGTTTATAAAACTTTATATTGTGTTTAGATGACGCGCTGATGGCAATACATTTTAATCATTGGCGTTATATATATATATAAAGTTGCATTCATTTACAGTAGATATATTTCTCAAGACTTTATATATAAAAAATACATTAAATAATTATGTTAAGGAAGTATCAAATATATTAATGTCATCTGTTAAAATAACGTGAAGCTGACTAAACTTAATGCTATATTCAAAACAAATGAATTGTATGTAAATTTATTAATACGTTTCAAGTATGAAAAAAAAATGCAATATAATTGCGTTTCTTCTCCTTTTTTTTCCAATATTTTATATTTCTATTATTTATATCGATATATATTTTTGAAAGAGATGAAGAAAGGACGGAATGCAAGATCAGTGTAAATAGTATGATATTAGAACAAGTGAATGAAGTGGTATACTTGGGAAGTATGTTCAGTAGAGATGGAAGATACGAGATGGATGTGGAAAGGCGTATTGCTGCCGGGAACAAGGTGAACGGAGCCTTAGCTGCATTGATGAGACGGCGAAACGTCAGCACAGCTGCGCGTTTGGCCGTACACAATGCAGTTTTGGTACCGACTCTGTTATACGGCAGCGAAACGTGGGTATTACAGAAGAAGAATGAAAGAAAGATGAATGCTGTGGAGATGCGATCTCTTCGTAGGATATGCGGAGTCAGCTTAGCAGATCGAATCCGCAATGAAGAGGTACACAGAATGGCAGGTACTAGCGAGGATGTCACGGTGAGAATGAAGAAGAACGTGCTCAGCTGGTTTGGGCACGTCGAACGAATGAGTGATGAAAGAATGGCAAAAAAGATTTATGATGGAAAAGTGAGCGGTAAGAGAGGTAGGGGGAGACCTCGGTTGACCTTCGAAAACACAGTATCAAAGATACTGGAGGAAGGTCACGTAAAAAGCATGAGGACCCCCCGAAGGGCATGTATGAAGAGG
Source organism: Heliconius himera (assembly GCA_021202915.1). Classification (NCBI taxonomy): domain Eukaryota; kingdom Metazoa; phylum Arthropoda; class Insecta; order Lepidoptera; family Nymphalidae; genus Heliconius; species Heliconius himera. Next base: position 47,899 of record JAJHJA010000706.1, read on the forward strand.
TTGATGACAGTGGACGAGGCGAAAGAGGTATGTAGAGACCGTAGCGTTTGGCGCTCCGTTCTCTCTGACTACCCCGCAAGGGATAAAGCGTGAAGCTAAGTTAAGTTAAGTTAAGTTTTATATCGATATATTAGGGACGTAAATGCGGGAACAGAGCCATACCATCTTAGTACAAAGTAACCTCTAAAAAATGTATTTACGTGTTATAGTTAAAGAAAAAAAGCATGTGTGATTCCTCTATAGAATATATTATTCTACATTATATCATAAAAACAGGTTTAAACAGTGCATATGAAGGTATCCTCCTGTAGTATAACTATTTTCAATTACTATCAACACTACAATGTCAATACTCTTTGGTATTATAGTGTAATTTTGAACAATTTGAATATTTTCCCGCCATTATGATGAAAAACATTGAGTATTTTTTAATTTGAAAAAAATAATTTATTAACTATAAGAATATTGGTAATTTTTCAAAAGGTATAAGAATTAAAAATTGTCTAAAATATGCTTTCTTCGCAGTGTTGTAATAACTATTGATATTTATTATCTTATATATATTATTGTAATTATACAGAGTTTTTTTGTCAGCACCACTTTAAATGAAACCACAGTTTTGACTACTCTATAAAAAACCCAATAATAAAAAAGTTTTTTTTTCAAACAAAATAAATAATAAAATTATCGTTGTAAAATAAAATATAATTTGTCGAGAACGACGCACGCACACATAAACCTATCAAAGGGAAACCGCCGCATACGCCTTATTCCGAAATCGAGTCGTAGATATTGGCGGCAAAGTTCAAAGTTCTAAAGATTTTAGTAGTATTTTTGTAGTAGTATGTGTTTACGTTATTGGTATCTATGCGTAACTGCGTCACACGAAATATAGATATGAATAAATATTGTGAAATGAACAAAAAAATCTACGTCTTCACTGTTGATGTATCTTGCTTAATTTCTTTTAAATATTTTACCGTATATGCTGTTTTCGTAAATGGAGCGCTGACGCTTCTCTTCTCTTCTTTGCTAAAAGCCGTCGCTGCACAGGGGCAGAAAGTTGTGACTGTAACGCGACTGTTGTGGGTCCGAATCACACTTGGAGGATTGAATTATAATTTAATAATATTTTCATTTCGCACATCAGTCACACATTACACGCAATATCTTAACACTAAGTTGCCCCGCTAAAGGCGGGATAAAGCGTGGATCTGGTTTTAACTTTGTGTGAACCGATTAAAATAAAGTCCAGTCCAGTTGAGGCCAGTCGTGGCGCAGCGGCACGAAGTGTGACTGTAAAACCGACTGGTTGTGGGTTCGATCCCTACTCAAGGAGATGAAATATTTACTTAAATTTATATTTCCATTTCTTCGCTCTTTCGCTCTGGTGTCTAGGCTAAGTGCGGCTTTGAGTTCTGCCACTCAACACGCAATGCCTCCAGAATTCGGCAGAGAGTGGGAAATGGAGTGTCTTAACACTAGGTTCCCTCTGCCTACCCTGCTGTGTAGGGGATACAGCATGAAGCTGATTAAAATAAAACTAATACTCAATATTTAAGGGCAGTTTGCCAAAATACAAACAAAAAAAGTATTTAAATTGGTTAAGCAGTTTCTGAGATTATCGTGAAGAAACGCACAGACAAACAGACCAACTGACCAAGTTTTATTACATTGTTAATTGTAATATCTTCTTCTTCTTCTTCTTCTTCTTCTATTCTTCTTCTACCGATGAGTTAGGATTTTATTGTAAGTATCGATAAGTTATGTTTTTATTTCAAACATTCAATTGAAGATTCTTATGAGAGGTACAAAAATGCGACCTAAAGTTTTAATAACTTTCTCATAAAAAATCTTCATTGCGCTGCAAACATACATAATAGGTATATCAAAACACGAACATAATTCAGTGTGTTAAGTAAATAATTCTGTGGTATAAGCGGGCGAAGCCGCGAGCGGGTCGCTAGTTCCATAAATAAAATACTATAAGGACTATTACTTCGACATAACGACTCGCGGCCAAATTAAAGTTATTACCAATAAAGCTGTTTGCTTTGAGACGTTTATGTTTGTTTGCTCTGTTAGTTTACAGTCCTCCGTTGTGGAGCTTATTGCGATCTCAGTTTTAATGAAACTCGTATATACCTAAGAAAGATACTTATAACTTTATTTACTTTCTGAAAAGATATTTAGATATAATAGAATCCTCAGTGGTACAGCTGCAGCTGCGTCCCAATTCAAAAAAAAAACATTTTTATTTTTTCGTTCTAGGAACAAGGCAAACTGCGGCGTTGAGTTCCGCCACTCACAACATCAATAAATTGAAGAACAGCGTGTCTTAAAACTCGACTCCTACCCTGCTATATGCGGGATACAGTGTGAAGCTAACGAAATAAATATATTTTCAATATGTTCCATATATAGCAGAGAGAATACTCCATCCATCCATACTCCACTCTCCGGTACTCGAAGGGGAACCGTATTAAAGATAATTAAGATTCTGCTGCCCGTCTGTGTCTATCTGGCCGTCTGTCAACAGGCTGTATGTATATCTCATAAGTTAGAGAGTAGAATTTTTACAAATGATATATTTGAGAGACAGATGCCGCTATAAAATGAAATACTGAAAAACAGAAAAAAATAAACATTTAAGGGCACAACGAGAGTGTTTTTTTATGCCTGTTTCTATAGATAATGATACGGAACCCGTCGTGCACGAGTCCGACTCGCACTTGGCCGGTTCTTTTTAATATGACGATAAGTCCACACTAAAGGATGGAAAATAAAAAAGTAGTAATACATCTTGTCATTTCAAAGATAATAAAACGTTACATTATCTGATGTTAATTGCTGGCTATGAAACGTATTATGGCTTTGTTTTTATTGTTCATATTGTATGTATGTATGTTCATCACATTTTATTTTCGTAGTTTATGAGATGGCAAATATTAGATACGACTTCTACCCATTGAAGACATTGTTTTCTATTAAATATTCAACTGAATGCTGCTGATTTAAATCTTATTCTTGTTTATTTTGGCTATAAAATATATTTTTTCTTCGGCTTCACACTATATCCCGCACCCATAATGGGCAGCAGCAGAGACAGCAGAGGGAATCTAGTGTTAATACACCCGTTCTCTATTTTCCGCCGAATTTTTCGAAGCAATGCGTGTTGCATATCGAAACTTAACGCCGGGCTTTTGCGTGGTACCAGAAAGAAGAAATGAAAATGTGAATAAATAAAAATTCATTCCCTCGAATGCGGATCAAACCCACAAACACAACAACGCGTTTCAGTTACACCCTTGTGCTTCTGCGCTACGACGGCCTCAATTTTGATTTATACAACATCAAATAGTTATTTTAATAGTAAATATGTCCGTTTAGGTAAAAATTTTAAATGAATTTCGCTACAAAAAGGTTTTGAGCTAATATTTTAGTTACTTATTTAGCCATGTTCATTTGAAAAATTAGTAGTTACAGTATTTATTAATATAATAATTGTTACATTTTAAATATTTATAAGGCCGCTGTGGCGCCGGGGCACAAGTTTGTGAGTGTGTACACTACGACAGTCGTAGGTTCAATTTCCACTCGGGAAAATGAAACAATGACTTGAAATCTCACAAAAGGAAATAAATTCAAATTAATGGAAAAAAAATAGAACACTTCAACGATCTTATACACCGGTATATACACCAAAATTGTATGGCAAGATCGATTATATCTGAACTGCAACGATGAACCGTGTTCTCCGCAGCTCATATAATTGACGACTTACAAAACTGCTCCTCAAATAGCTTCTATTGTTGGTGCGCTCCATTGATCGCAGTTTGCTATAGTCGTCTATTATCTATGAAACTGGAATAGTGTGTAATTATGTATCATCTTCAGATATTATGAATTGGAAATGGAAATCTTCCATTCTCCACTTTCCACCGAATTCTTCAGGCATTGCGTGTTGAATGGCGGAAGTTAACGCCGCGTTTTGCCTCGCTATAATCGAACTAAAGTATAATCGAACCAACAAAATTTTGCTTACGTTCGCACATTTGTGCCCTCGCTACGACCTCTTTTCAACAATTAATTATTTAATAATAAATATTTACTATTACAATAATATGTAAGGCAATTTATTAAGCGTATTTTCTATATTATTATTAATTTACATAATAAATACCCATTAGGGTACGAGCAATTACTGTAAAACAGTTAAATCTTAAAATCAGTTGTCAGATTATTCTAATATCACCAAATCTTAACGATCCAATAATCCAAGCACAGCCAAGAGTAACAACTTAAAGAAAGTAACTATTAAGTAGTTTAGAAGTATTGAATCATTACATAGATTCACCAACAGTCCTCCTCTTCACCCTGCAACGCTATATGTATGGACACGTACGGTGAGGAGGAGGATTTGCAGCACAACGTACAGGCTTAAGGGTCCCTTAAGTTCCTTCCGAATTCGAGTTCCTCTTTCTACCTAAACAAATGGTAAAGATTCTCTTCTAGTTCCTTCTAGGTTGGATGTAAACGTTCTAGAAATAGATTACGGGTACATTAGGATAGCTCGACGTAATTTTTCAGATTTAACGGAAGATTTACTGTTGCCAATATACTAATGGATGATATTGACATTAATCTTCAGCAATTTTAACTTTCCAACTTCGGTAAACTAACTTTGTTTTTCAGCTTTACGCTATAACAGGGTAAGCAAAGGGAGCCAAATTCTAGAGTCATTGAATAATGGAACTCAACGCCGCACTTTGCCTCGATACCAGAGCGAAGAAATAAAAATATTAAATATTTTATTTCGTCGAGTGGAAATGGAACACACAATCTGTCGCGTTTATCAGTGACTTGTGCTCCTGCGACACGACTGTCCTCATATAACTGGTAAACTAACATCTTATTAAATATCACCTATTAATACAATGTTTTGCCTTATATATATAATAATAACATAAGAAAAGTTCCTATTATTTTCTTAAAATAATAAGAAACTTTCTATTGAGGACCCAGCTTTTGTCCACATAAAGCTTCTTCAGGGCGCAAGTTCCCAACGGACGTAAAGTGCTTTAACATAGTTGCTTTGTCGCGTCGTGCTCTGCGCCTATTCTGTGGACAGTGCTCTTTAATTCCACACACCAGTTGTTGAACCTTTGTGGGGAATTGTATACTTTGTATATAGGCTACATAAATATATTTTACTATAGCTATATTCTCGTAATTCCGTACGCGATAAATTACTCGAATATTATTGTTATTTTGTATAAAGATCATTGTCTTATCAAAGAGCAGCAAGTCTTGAAAACGGGCAGAAATTAGATAGCAATAATCAATGTCCCCAAAACATGAAATAAGATTTTATTTTTCAAATCGGTATATTTAATAATATGTTGATACAAATTCATTTATGTAGCGATTTAATTTAAATTTTGATTTTGATAATAAATGAGGCCAGTCGTGGCGCAACGGCATGAGGTGTGACTGTGAAACCGACTGGTTGTGGGTTCGATCCCCACTCTAGGAGATGAAATATTTACTTAAATTTATATTTCCATTTTCTTCGCTCTGGTGTCGAGGTTTAACCTCGAGTAAGCGCGGCGTTGAGTTCTGCCACTCAACACGCAATGCCTCCAGAATTCGGCAGAAAGTGGGGAACGGGAGTGCCTTAACACTAGGTTCCCTCTGCCTACCCTGCTGTGTGCGGGATACAGCGTGAAGCTGATTTTTTGTTTATTTAAATTTTACGTTTTAAATTATGGTTGGCGTTGAGTTCCGCTACTCAACAAGCAATACCACCAAAATTCGGGAACGGGGTCAATGTCAACACTAGGTTCCCCTCTGCTTAGCCTTCAGTGCGCGGTACAGCGTAAAGCTGATGAAAAAGACAGTACAGTAAATTTAAATTAAATATGGTTTTTTAATAAGTTAAATATTGTATTACTAAATATTAATTGTAGAATATGACAGAAATGTTTAGTACGTGAGATTATCTTCTTATATCAATTGAATTGTTAAGGAAATATTTTTTCATTTAAGCTAAAACCTTAACAGATAAGCTTTTATTAGCTTCTCTTAAATCTTCTTAGCTAGACATATATTTAACTTTCTTTTTTTATGGAAAAAACAAGATAAACGAGCGTAAGCTTCATCGGATGGTAAGTGATCACAGAAATTAAAATAATTAAAATATAATCGTTCCCCTAAATGGGAATCGAACAAGCCACAGATATCTATGATTTTTACGTGCTTATATTGACTCTGTCACGTATCCTGTGATACGACAGCCTGAATATTTAATAATAAGCTTTTATTAGTTTAATGTCAGATTTCAGTTTATATTTACATGTCTATCTATACCAGAAAAAAATATAGTAACACAAATTATTAACAACACTACCAGAGATACTCATTCCAAAATCAAATTCATAAATAAAAACCCCAACCACAAGAACCTCTAAAAAGTATACAAGCAAGTAGAAAAGAGCTGATGTGATATTCTTTAATCATGGCTTAGAACATTCACTCTCGACTAAGAAGGACATCTTCCAAACAAAAAAAACCAAATCAAAATCGGTTATTCCGTTTGTGAGCTACTATGCCACAAGCAGACAAATACAAACATACAGCCATATTTTCATGTGGAATCAAAAACATAAATAAAATGAACAGAACCTTTTATACAATACAGCTCACACTTAACCATTATTTCATAATAACCGACCGCCGCGATGTCTACATAGCCTATCATATTGTGGTTAACGTCTAACTTACCTTTTATAGATATACCTCCTTCGTTTACTTTGATCTCGCCTACAATGTAGAGACGCGGTCAGAGCTGTCCGTTACATTGAGCTTTGGAAGCTTTGGAAGCTTTGGAAGCAGGTCTCTTTAAATTAGTATAATGAAACGTTTTACGTCACCGTAAAAGTTACAAAGTTTAGTGGTTTTGAGGTAAAAATCTTATGAGGAGTTTTTGTTTCTTTTATCTTTTAATATACATCGTATTGTATATGTAATTTGTGTAGTATATGAGTCACTCTATTCTCTCCTTTTTTTGGCTTCGTTCAACCGCTGGACGGTTTTCAAAAAGCACACGTAAGAATTCCACGATGTAGAAATTTGAATACGATTTTTTAAATACTTTGCCGTTACGTTATTACTTATACCGTTTAGGAATATTTTTTTTTATTATGAAATTAGTAGAAGGTGTCTACTACGACGCAGTGTCGATTGCCCTAAAGTAATACATAAATTTTCTAATAATTTTAGAAGAATTTAATTAATATTTTTACAACAAGAAATGATTATTCTTTACAAAATAATTTCAATAATCCAACACCTTGTGTGAAAAACATTTCACCTCAATGTATATATATCTTTTCAATATATTTCTCAACAACAAGATTCATCTCAATATCACGGTCTGTATAAAATTTTAAAATTATAATAATAGTGTAAGCAACACTTTTATAGTAACTCGTATAGTTTGTGTTTTATGCACGGTCCTTTCACGGCAGTTAAATTTTTTATAAGTTGTAAAAATATAAATTAAGTTAAGGGATATAAAAGGATAACTTTAATTTCATATCGTAAACTATTATATTACAATGCATCAGTAGAAAGCGGAGAAAAATTCTTATATTAGATTACGAATATTTTAAAAACTCAAATCGCAGATTCTGATTTAAATATTATTAAAGTAAGTGAATGTTTTATATTATGACGATTCCCTATAGTAACGAGGCAAAACTCGGCGTTGAATTCCGCCATTTAATAGACAATCCCTACATAGTTCAGCAGAAAGTGAGTGAAGTGTCTTAATAAGAAATAAGTGTCTTAACATTAGGTTCCCTTTACTGTATAAGGGAGACAGCGTGAAGTTAAAAAAAATAAAAATAATACGCGTTTACACCATCAGAGTAGAAAATTTATAAAAAATTATTACCTAAGCACGAACATTCATTGAAAATTCACAAAAATGAAAGGCAAGAGAATGAATAATGGTTGAAAACATTCTAAAATGAGTCGACATCGTCTATCGAATATCTTCAACTAATTCCGATCGATCGTTGCTATTCTAAGTATGGCCTCATATTTCTATATTCATTTCTTAGGCCGAGAGACGGACGCTGTTTTAGTCTTGTATTTATAGTAATAGTCTTTAAATTGTGATGTAAACTATTACATGGATGATTTATGGATGGATGGTTTAATTTCATATCGAATTTCATATTTAAGATTATTTTATTTAATAGCCTTATAGAACGAAAATATTAAGAGTTATATTTATATTTATGATATCGGTATTTCCTTAGCACATTTAAATATCAATAAAAATATATCTGTTTTGATGTTAAACAAAAGATGTCCCTTTCAAATATGTTTAAAAAAATGTTATCATAATCGTACCGTTAAAGTATCACGTGCTCATAACATTCAAAACATCAAAAATCGTTCCTGAATATCCGTCGAATCTACGAAAATAAAACTAAAATAGAAGCGATTTATTAAAAAAAACGAAACAACATAACGCTTCTTCCCACTTTAATACAACGCAACGCTTTCTACATAGATTTACAAGAAATCTAAACTATACACAATTCAGCACCCACCTCTTAGACCACACAGCGGTCTGTACATGGAAGCATTCGACCGACAATAGTCGTTCGTTAACAATGACCCTCTGAAAGGATCAATTAGACATGCGACGGCGATAGCCCCGCACGGACGGACGGACGGACGGAAGCACGCCATTGTGGGACATTCTCGACTATTATAGTATGACAGATATGGTTAATACCATTTACCATATCTTGGATGTGCCTTAATGATTTTTCTGAAGGTGGGTAGGTAGCACCTTGTGTTGTTGTGGAGTTAGTTCAAAAGGAATAAATACAGGTGGTTTTCTATATAAGTGGTGTCGTGGCGTAGTGTCCAGCTGTGAATGCGACGGTATGGGTTTGATTCTCACTTAGGAGGAGAATTATTTTCATTTTCTCGCTCTGGTACAAGACTGAGTTCTGGTTTTTGATCCTTCCTTGGCTTTTAATATGCAATGTTTCGAAAATAACACGCTAAGTGAGAAACGGAATATCTTAACTATAGGTTCTCTTTGCGCTGCTATATATCAGAGATAATATTAAATCTATACTAATGAGGCATATTAGTCCTCATGAGGTCTGTAGAGAACAATATTAGATAAATATATTTTAAGGTCAAAATCATACGCAACTTTACAAAAATATACGTCTGTATAGAGCAAAATGCTCAACACTGTATGACGTCAGAGTCTTATAACGACCCTAATAGAATAATTACTAAGTAGTTTAGTTGAAGTTCACTTTAAACTATAATAATTAGTCTTCATTATAAACACAATTTCCAAGTGAATTTCCTCTAAGCTTCCGAGCTTGGCACAAAGTGAGATGAATTAAAAAAGTATCTAGAGCAATCGTTATAAAAGCTCAAAATAAAATGAAATAGCTTCACGCTGTATCCCGCATACAGCAGGATAGGCAGGGGAAATCAATATACGCTGCTTCATAGTATACACCCAATTTTCGAGACATTGACACCTCGAAATTTCCACAATTGGGAATCAAACCCACAACCACCGCGTGTTCAATTAGACATTGCATTGCGCCACGACAGCCCCTAAAACAAAATGAACTTTTCATACACAAAAAGCTACAAAAACCATACTTTGTAACGTACTCATTTCGTAATTTTCGTGCATTCTCGTCCGGAACTGCTGATTGCACTCTTATTACTGTAATCACCTTATCTGAATAATTAGTATGTGGAAATTATACTCACATGTCACTCTCCACAGTACCTTATACATATGCTGTTTATAAAATAATATTGTATTTTAAACTTTAAGTTAAAAGCAGGAAAACCTAAAATGCTTTGGCCGACGAGCTCGGCAGCAATTATATTTCATTAATCTTTAATTACGGTTATAGTCTATATAGTAGTAAATTACTTATTGTTAGTATTATGCTATACTAGCTTTAAGCCTGTTTTCTCTTGCGACAGTATGGTGTTATAGGGTGTAATTAAATGCACGCAACCCCCGAATCCCGTGTAACGTTTCGAATCCAGTTGGAAGAGGGAGAACGGAGTGTCTCTACATTCTATTCTATGGGATACGATGGGGGAAAAGCACCACATTTTGGAGCAGAATGTTCCATAGATAATTTTTTCTCCACTTTATGTTGTGCTTATATAAAAATTTATTATACTTAGATAAAATTTTATTAGAGAAAGTAATGCACAAATGTAATTATGGCACAATTTTTTGTATTAAAAAGAACAACAAAAAAATACTACTATTTCATATAAATTTAATCTTTTTGGAAGGGTAGAAGGAACCTAAGGTTAAGACGATGGTTCAGTCACTCCGTTCCTCACGCACCGCCCTATTTACAAGACGGAGACGAGTGTTGAGTAGCAGAACTCAATGCCGCGTTTCCTAACACTGATTACAAGATATACTAGTTACCAGAGTGAAGAAATTAAAATAAATATTTCCCTGAAATGGGAATCGATCTCCAAACCGACGTGTTTTTACGATCAGACGCTACGGTACAATGGCTACAACTATTATTATCGTTATATAAAAAAAAGATCTAATATTTTTTTCCAACGCTCTAACCCCCGGCACTTTACTGAGTTTGTAATTTAACAATAGTACTCTTTTATTTTTCGCCGAACCCTCGTAAATGGATAACTGTGCACAAAAAATACATTCCCTTTTACTAAATTTCAAGTGCAATTATAAAAAAATATTTTTATTTTCAAATAATAATAGAAGGTAATAATATTTTTTTTACCAATTTATTTTTATTAACCTTTTTACTTATTGCTATGACACTTTGTTGCCTACTTTTAGCTCGAGCTTGAAACATCAGAGATTTGAAAAGCGGAACTTAACGCTGTACTTTATCTACCGGAGCGGCGGAAATGAGAATAATTTAAATACAATCATTCCCCCGAGTAGGTATCGAGCCCACGACCGTCACGTTCGTAGCCCCATCAACTGGCTGAATAGAATTTTGCTTAATCGATTAAAAGAATATGATCATTATAACATAAAAATAATGAACTATTAGAGCAATAATATAAAATATTTAATATTTTTATTTTCTGGCTCTATCGAGGCAAAGCTCGGCGTTGAGCTCCGCCATTTAACTCGCAATGCCTCGAGAATTAGGCCAAAAGAGGGGAATTGAAGTGTCTTATTGGGAACGAAGTGTCCTAACTTTAGGGTTCCTCTGCCTACACGTATGCGTGAATAGACATGAAGATGTAAAATAGTTCAGTACATGTTGATACATTTAGTATGACAACGGAACATAAATAACTCTTTTAACATTTTTAAATTGTGTGTTATTCCACACTTAGGAAATAATAATAATTATTAAGAAAACGGGAAAGCCTGAACGTACTATGGCTTAGTTGTTCAAAGCACTTAGACGGTTCCCAAAGGGTTCGAATCCCGTTACTTTCGAAAATTTGATAGATTTTCTTAATAAGTATACATAACTCTTATTATTTCATTTTATGATTATATTTATAATTGAATACCTATCAATGTGCAATACTTGTACTACTCAGAAGACAAAATAAAAATAAAATGGAACTTTCTAAGCGACGTGTTTCAGAAATATACAAATGACGGCAAAAAAAGGACGAATTAAAATAAAAAAATATCGTTTTCCAATATAATTCGAAATGTTTAAGCCGAATCGTTGCTACGAGACTAACTCTAGTTAACACTAGGCCCACCACCCGTTAGAATATACAGAGATTGTAGAATTAGTTTACTATTTAACTACTGACGACTAAAATAACTAATTCAATAAAGTATGTATGTATGTGTAGTGTTGATGGTGAATAATAAAAGTCTACTCACGTTTAGCGCTGAGTTTAATCAACACCCACTTTAAATGTACGTACATTGATAACACAAATGGAAAAATCACAATTAAACACGGTACAGTAAATAAGAAAGTCAACCACAAACATATATATATAACAGAACACAAAAGATACAAATTTGGAAATAAATACTATATAAAACACAGGAACGTATGGAAAGCGCATCGAGTGGCAAGCATCGACTGTGATTATTAAATATGCCGTCGACAAGAGGGTAGGCGTAAATATTACGGCACCTTACCGGTTCAGTCATAACAAAATACATAAACAATATTAAATGTATGTATGTATATGATAAATAAATAAATTACAATATTGAAATACATAAATAACACATATTAAATAAACTATAAATATAAATAATAGTTCCATTCATATGTATTTTTAATTTACAGAAATTTTATAAATAATATTTTTTTTTATCTCGCATATAGCAGGATGGGCAAAGAGAACCTAGTGATAAGATACTTATAGAAAGTGTCTATCTAATTTTCGAGATATTAAGTGTTGGCGAGTGGCGGAACTTAAAACCGCGTTTGATCTTGTTATCAGAGCGAAGAATAAAAATAGTTATCATATATTTATACAGTTCCTCGAGTTGGAATCGAACTCGCAACCAACGCATTTTCAGTCAGCTGTTGTACCGATACGCCACCACGATCTCATTATTATTAATTATTATAATTATTACTAATAAATAAACGTACAAATTTATGAGACAAAAGCACAGTTTCCACCGTGAGCAGAGCGGAAACATTAAGGACTACGTTAAGCAACTTTCCGCCTCAGCATTACCCACTGATTTCGCTTTCGAGGTGGAAACTGGGCTTTAAAGTTGCATTCACAAAGGAAATGTTTCCGGATTAGATATTCAATTATAGCGATAAATATAATCAAATGAACATTATAAAGTGAGAGTATTATGAAGGCCCTAATTTTTCTTATGAAAACGTCCCATCTGTCATCCAACACACGGAGTCCCTAAAATGAATAATAAGTAAAACAGAGGGTCTTAATTCTTCGTTATATCGCTGTATCCTCTTATATGGTAGGCGCATCAAGCATTTTTTTCCTATTTTTGGACATCTTCTTACTATTTTTAGGTTTTAATTTCCTCATACAACAAGACGTGTGGTAAACCTACCCAATATTATACCAGAGCGTGCTCGCGTCGCGCGGCTCTCCGTCGGCCTCAACGTCGGCATTCGTCCCAAATGGCCGAGATATAAAATTGAAATGCTTGAAACGTGCTTCAAAATATAATTGAGTCTTTGTACCGCGCCCCGACTGTGCACCGCCTTCTATGTGCCACAGTATTATAGGGTTGCCAATATGTATAAAAAGTCCTAAAAATCTTTTTTTTTTTACGTAAAATTTAGTTCCCGTAGATTTTTTTATATCCTCTCTTAATGCTCTCCTACACTTACTCTACGAAATGATTACTGCTCAAATGGTACGTTTGGAACGTCTTGATCAATGACATAACAGTATATATATATCGATGTACTTACAAGAACATACTTGTGTTGAGACTTACCTACTTTAATCAATAAAGTCATTAGATATGATGAATATTTGCTATTTGTTGTGTTGAAATATTATATTTTAGCGTCATTTTTTTATAGTAATTATTCTAAAATGTATCTCTTCTTTATAAAAATATTTGAAAATGTAACATACAGTTCATTAATGTAGGTAATAAAAAAATATAAAAGGTCTCTACTACTAGGTAATTGCGATAGGCAACCCTATTTTTCAGGTAAATTCAACACAGTTCGATTTAAACCTTATTCTTTAAGTAATAAAGTTTAAAATACAATCTATAGAGTCCAATACATATGCATGTGTCCCTGCTGTTATTCCGATACACCTATTTATATTTATGCCTTGAAAAAGGTCTCTCGTTCATACAAACGTTCGATACATTTATCATAATCAATACGTATTATGTGATACTCCATAAGTGAGCATAAAGACCCGGGGTCTCTCTTCTGTGCAAATTCAGGATAATTCCGAAAATATTTTTGGATTCTAGGACACTCGGGACACAGAGGTACAAGGGTGCGACTGTAAACTACAGATTGTGGGGTCAATTCTCATTTAAGGAAATTAATTATAAAATATTTCAATTTCCTCGCTTTAGAGACGACGCTAAACGCGGCTTTGAATTCCGCCTCTCAACTCGCAACGCCTCCGGAATTCGGTCGTAAGTTGGGAACGGATGTGTCTTAATAGAAAGGGTGTTCCCTACCAGGTTCCCTCTTCCTATCCTACGTGTTACTTGCGGGATACAGGGAAAAACTAATAAAAAATCAAATTTCTACACATATACATAGAAAAGGTGAAAAGAATAGATACGTAGTGTTATATCGCTATGTCAGAAATAAAACATAAATACAGCAATATTATATTTTTTAAGCTCAAACCTACATACTCTTATATCTTAAAAGGCATCATTTCCTTTCTCCGATTTTCTGACAATATATTTTTAAACATTTAAAGCTTATACATTGCAAAAAAACAATTTCACACAATAAATGATTTTTCTATACATTTCAACAAAAGTGCTGTAAAATCGAAAGTACGAGATAGCCAATCGATATAGCGCGTTATCGTTTAGACCTCCCTTTACCAAGTACGAGTACCCTCCAGGTGCGGAATATTGCAGTGACAGTTAGACAGTTGGGGAGCGTGTACAAATATACTTTCCGGCTTTATTAGTGTCTACGAAACTTTATATATAAGGCTACGGCGACGGTCAATGAATAATAACTAAGAATTCTGATGGATAAGATGATACGTAAGAACCCGAGGACGCAGGTACAGTAGGATATTTTGATAAGAACGAAGAAGCAGTTCCTGAGATTAACGAGTTCAACCGAACACACTCTTTAAATTTTGTTTTAGCTTCACGCTGTATCCCGCACACAGCAGAGTAGGCAGGGGGAACCTAGTGTTAAGACATTCCGTTCCCCACTTTCTGCCGAATTCTGGAGGCATTGCGTGTCGAGTAGCAGAACTCAACGCCGCGCTTTGCCTCGACACGAGCAGAGCGAAGAAATTGAAATATAAATTTAAGTAAATATTTCATCTCCTCGAGTGGGGATCGAACCCACAACCAGTCGGTTTTATAGTCACACTTTGTGCCCCTGACTGGCCTTCAGTTTTATTATGTTATGTATTAGTATAGATGTGTAAAATTTTATTTTATTTTATGGTAGATAAAGAGTATCTAATATAAATGCACTCTTTTCCTAAACTTTTGCTAATTATGGGAGACACTGCGTATTAAGTGACGAAATTCAACACAGCGTTTGGTATCACCAGAGCAGGAAAATTTTATTTATTTAAATACCTATATACGAGTACATCGTACATCCTATAAAATGCGAATAAGCATCGAGCCCAATACCAACGCATCCACAGTCAGACACTGGTCCCACTGCGCCACAGTGGCTTCAAAACCTATAATAAGCAAATATCAACCCCCACAGCCCCTCACTCACCCCCGTAACACGTAACTCACTAATTACTCGCAAATTAATGGCCTCGATCTGTCTCTCGTCTGTAATTACACACTTTATGTACGATTTTATGCTTTACGACATTTAAGTTTGCTATATATTGTTTTAAGTATGTGATATCAAACAAAGTTTCTTTTTTTAGGGTTCCGTACTTCGAAAATTCAAAAACGGAATCCTTTCTTGGATTTTTTGGATGAATTAGATTACTTTGTAGTCTGTCTGTCCGTTTGTCAAGACTATTAATCTCAAAATCGCGTGAAGGTATCAAGCTGAAACAGCATTTATGCGTCAATGTTGTATGAAATTCGCCGCATAATTAAAACCTATAAGATGTTTATATTTATAAAATTTGGCACAAAGTAAGAGCTTACTGTGCAAATTACAAAAATATACGAAAAGTGAAAAATTATAAGTATTTTATAAAGAAAAAAAATCAATTCATATTTATATTTATAATTCATTTCATACAAAATGAGATTGTAGTTAAAATAAGTTTTAGCTTCACACTATATGCCGCACATAGCAGGATAGACAGAAAGAACCTATGAACGCAGTGTTAAGACACGCCTTTACCATTAAGATATGTACTTCACTTCCGTTCCACACTTTCCGCCTAATTCTGAAGACATAAAATAATCCTGTGCTAAAAAAATAGCAATATCGTGTTCAAAACTTAAATCTTAAAAAATACTTTAAAAATTTATACTTCACTTTTCTTGCACATTCCAAATTCTGACTCCATAATATATTTGAAATGAATCCAAATAGCCTTTCACTGTATCCCGCAAACAGCAGGGAATATAGAGGGAAACTAGTTTTTAAAGATTCCTCCTTTCCCTTCACGCCGCCCTATTTTCGAGACATTGCGTGTTAGTGGACGAACTCTCTGATAAACAGAAATAATAATTTATATAGCAAATCTCGTTCGTAGAAACCATTTGTAAAAGGCAATGGCAGGAAGCAGACGGACAAGCCCACGAAATAGCGAAATGTTTGTTTGTGTACCTAAAGCTTGGTGGTGACGTAGGGTGGTAGTGATAGCGATAATGTAAGGACTATTGATTGATTTAGTTTATTTCATGTATTTTGAGAGACATTTTATTGTTTCACATATTGCAGATATCATAAAGTATGCAGAGGGAACCTTATGTTAAAACACTTCGTTCCCCACGCTCCACTCAATTTTTGTTGTATTTATCTTGTTATTTGAGCGAGTGATTTTTTTCTTTAAGTTATGAATTAATACAATATAATTTACTAATTCATATAAAAAAATACGAATATAATGTTATAAAAATTATTGGATATGCGCTTTATAATGTATATTATCTATGTTTTTATAATTTAGATTTTTTGCTTTGTTAAGTTTAGTGAGTAAATCATTATTAGATAAGATGTTTTTTTAATAAATCTTATTCTATAAAGATATATAATTGACTTTCAAGTCTTATATTAATATTAAAAAAAGAAACAAAGACAATCCTAACATTTCTTTAAAACGATAATATTAATAATCTCAAAATGCAGAAAAAAAATGATACTTTTATACTTTTTTTCACAGATTATTAATTACTATTCTGATTTTCAATCCCACGCTGCAACTGCGACCGCACATCTAAACCGGCCCCGCCTATGATCCCGCACTATTAATCTCCTGTCGGCCTGTCCTCCGCACGTCCACTGAGCAGTGAGCAGACGTCAGAGACCAGAGCACACAAACCATTGGAGGATCTGCCTTTTTGTTGGTTGCCCTTTGTGTACATACTACGATCTACTTTCATTAGAGATTATCATTAATAATTTTACTATAGAAGTATATGTTTAGTTGTATATAATTGTCATACCTTTATTAAACTTCATTGTAGGACAGTAAGTATAGTCCTGGCTGGTCCCGATGGTTGTAAGTTCAAGTCGTAGCATTGTTTTTATTAAAATATAATTCAGCTTCACGCTGTATCCCGCACACAGCAGGGTAGACAGAGGGAACCTAGTGTTAAGACAATCCATTCTCCACTTTCCGGCAATATCTGGAGGAATTGCGTGTTGAGTGGCGAAACTACCGCGTTTTGCCTTTTAATTAATTAAGTTAATTTAATTTAATTTGAAAATCACAAAGTTCTTCTAAATCTTCACATGCTGAGATTCGAACCTCCAAGATTCGATTCTCTTGAGACAAAACAAAGCACAACAAAACTCAACACGCCATGTAGAAGTATGTGTTAGAAAATTGATCTGATGTTCCCTCTGGGATACAACGTGAAGCTATAAAAATATATCTCTTGCCTTTGTGACCTATTTCTTACACAAAATTGTTAGGGACCGTTAAGCATTATTTGTTCATCCGTCCGTCCTTTATAGGGTTAGTTCTATTAACGTGCACAGTATGTTTGCGACTCCTCTGACGCAGTAGTAAACAAAAGTGGGCAAAATGTCGAAACAAACCCACTCAATGTCCCAAAAATTGGGTTGAAATTAATTTTATTTCGCTTTCGCTCCTGTGTATTAGAGAGCTATATAAAAGACAGAAAATATTCTTATATCTAGAACAAAATGTCGAAAAAAAGATTATCCACTCATTTTGTGCAAATGCAACAATATGAAATAAAATAATAAAATGTGATTTATTCTAAGATAAGCTAAACAATAGAAGGTTTTAATACTAAGAAAAAATTTAATTAGGCTCAAAATTTTCATCAAATTTTATATATGTAATGTATATATATTATAATAAGCCACGCCATCTCTCGAAAAACATGTGAATCACTATAAGATTAATTCCAACAATGTTCCTGCTGAATAACAGATGGCGCTAATATTTCTAACATATTTTATATATATTTCATAGATACATATCGTATCTTAGCAAAAAAAACATTTTTATATATAGAAAAGACAATGCCGTCGTGGTGCAGGTGTCGTGGGCACTAGCGTGTGATTTTCTCTCGGAGAATTAAATTATTATTTACTAGAGGCCGCCCGCGACTTCGTCCGCGTGGAAACCCTATGATAACGTAACAATATTATCAACATAAGAAATATGGTAACTAAGTATTGCAAAGCTCTAAATTCTAATCACAGGTCTATTGGTAGCTACTGCAGTATGCTCCTATAAACTATATTTAACGTTTTTTTTCCTTCAGCATAAACATACACATTTTTTGCTTTTGAAACACGTGAGCAAGCCACATAGAGCTACCCATGAGAAAAACATGGCGTGTCCAAATGTAGGCCTACCTTCAAGGTTTGACCCTGAGATCACGCATTCAGTTTTCAGAAGCGATAAATGTATCTATTTTCAATTAGGAATCAATCCCGCAGGAACTCCGGGATAAAAAGTAAAAAAAAGCCTATATGTTATTCTGGGTCTTCAGCTACCTACATACCAAATTTCATCGTAATCGGTTCAGTAGTATTCGCGTGAAAGAGTAACAAACATCCATACATACTCACAAACTTTCGCATTTATAATATTAGTAGGATAGGATGAATATTTTAATTTCTTCGCTCTGGCTCTCGCTTCTAACTAGGCAAAAGCGCAGCGTTGAATTCCACCACTCAACAAGCAAGGCTTCGAAAATTTGACGGAAAGTTAGAAACGGAGTGTTTTAACACTAGATCCCCGTTGCCTACCCTGCTATAGGCGCGATACACCATTAAGCTTGAAAATAAAAGACAAGTAAGTGAGAAGCTACAGTATTGTAGTATACCATATAATATGCCTGTCCTCACATAAGCCAAAACAGTAGCAGAGTAGCAGTTTTTTAAGGTACTCATGTCATATCGACCTGGAAACACTAGTACAGTTAGCCCCTAAGAAAAAAAATTTACTAAAGAACCAAATTGAATATTCTGCCTCCTGAACTACCACACTCAGATATGTCACTTAACAGTTAATTTACATTACATTTACACAAATAAATATATTTATAGACATTTAATATTTTCAAAACAATATTTCCCAGAAACTAACCTTATATTTACACATTTTTATAGTCAAGGAAATACACATGCTATTAAAAAAATAGTAAATAAAATATTAAAAACTTAATACTTCAATAACTTCAACGTTATCTTCAGGAATTATTTATTCAATAATTAATATCTATTAAAATATTATTTCTTAACCTTCATAAAAAATACCTTTCAATTTAATATTATTTATTCACATGAATATATCACAGATATTTATGTTTATAGTAAAAATAACTTAAAAATATTAAATGAAATATAATTTAAAATTATGAACGTGAAATTTGAACTTCCTCCAACCACTCCATCAAATTTTGCTAATTTCATTCCCAAAAGAGGCCAGTCGTGGCGCAGGGGCAAAGAGTGTGACTGTAAAAATCGTCTGGTTGTGAGTTCAATCCCTATTCGAGGAGATAGAATATTTACTTACATTTATATTTTCATTTCTTCTGGTGTAGAGGCATAGAAATTCAAAATGCAATGCCTCCAGAACTCAGCGGAAAGTGGGGAATAGTGTGTCTTAACACTAGGTTCCCTCTGCCTACCCTGCTGTGTACGGGATAAAGCACGAAGTTGATTTATTTTATTTTATTCGTTCCCAATTCCAGAAAAATTCTGATGAAAAATTGGATAATGGCCGCGAGCAATACTTTCACGGTAAAAAAAATTCTCATCGTTGATAAACTTATCTTCGAATACTAAAAAAAATACAATTTGATTTCCAGTATAATCATAAGCATTTTCGCAAAAATCCCTGATTTTAAAAGAAATCTACTCTAAGAAATGTCAGAATGTGTTTATTTCCAAAGCCAAAATTCTTCCCAAAGAATATAATCGTGTAATGTGGCATATTCTTCAAAAATCAATGACGTGTTTTATTAGAAAAACTTGCAAAGTATATTTTAAAATAATTCCTACAAAATGAGATAATGAAGCGTGCAATAATTATTTATTATCAGCGACAAGTAAATGTTCATCACGTTTTTACGATTTACAATATTAACATCTTTCAATACTAAACACACAATATCCAAATGGGATTTTTCTGAACGTGATGATTTCTTGATTATAAAACCTCTTTTGTACTTGTACGAAACTGTCATTTAATATCTTTCTTCTTATCTTAAATAATTGAACGAATTAATGTCTACTTTTTACGATTACTTTTGGTTAACTGATATTTTTTTTCACAAGTAAAAGTCAAAAGTAAAAAACCTACACATTCTTGGACACCAGTAAAACTAAGACGTTATTTGTTATTCTTTCAAATTTAAATATCTCAAATCTTTATGAAACAAAATGCAACTAGAAATGTCAATATGCTATGAAGAACCTATAGCATCAATTGTTTGTCACCTCGACCACCATGTCTTAAAATCTAAAGGATTGAAAGCCTTCACTTGTCGTACAACTTCTTGGGACTTGTGGAGGAACATTCCTCTCAAGGTGCTACTACAGCCGTACCCTACCGTAGTCTCATTGCCACTGCACCGCCCATTGCTTAGTTCGTTCCAACTTTTACACTTTCGAGCGGTTAACAGACGCTCATTTGCTATAGAAGCTGAAAATAGTTTCCAAGATTGCGCGTGATCACATTCTAAGCTGATCGCTTTCTCTCGACACTCTGGTTGTGAAGTTAAAACGCCATTTACATACACATCAGTATGACCCACTGGCTGTTCCAGTCCTACGACACCAGCACTCGTATGGATAACTTGGACAAATTTAGCATCTTGCTTATCAAGCCTGTACTTCGAAATTTGCGTGAAACACGGCCTCGCTGGATCTAAGGCGGTTATCTTGCCTATCTTTCTACTTAACTTGTTCTGCACCAGTTTGCCCACCATGCCTGCGACGTGGGCGCCGAGACTAAATCCAATAAAATGTACAGACGACAAAGGATAACCGTCAGCGGACAATTTCTTGATAAATTTAAATACTTTCTGTGATACGCCGTTGACGCGAGATGCAGAAGACACGTAACCACGACAGAAGGTAGCACGCGTATCCAATATGAGCACTAAGGGATTTTTAAGAAGTAAAGCTTTGATCAAAGTTTTTGAAGATTCATCAGTAGGAGTGTTCCACCAGCCCGGAATGTAGAAAACTAGGATATGAGGAAGCCGGTTCCGAAGGTATATATTGGCTTTCTTTAGCTTATAAGTCCTTTTGCCCTCTCTAGTATATTCAACTACCTCTAGGTCTGGTATGGAGGGCCAGTTGAATATCATCTCCAAAGGCAAAGCGTCACCTGCAAAATAAAGTGTGTATGTTAATAAAGACATATTTAAAAAAAATCGAATCGAGGCTAGTCGTGGCGCAGCGGCACAAGGTGTGACTGCAAAACCGGCTGGTTGTGGGTTCGATCCCCACTCGAGGAGATGAAATATTTACTTAAATTTATATTTTCATTTCTTCGCTCTGGTGTCGAGGTTAAGTGCGGCGTTGAGTTCTGCCACTCAACACGCAATACCTCCAGAATTCGGCAGAAAGTGGGGAACGAAGTGTCTTAACACAAGGTTCCCTCTGCCTACCCTGCTGTGTGCGGGATACAGCGTGAAGCTGATTTAATTTAATTTAATTTAAAAAAATATATATTTTATTCACTTAGTAGTCTTATACAAAAATCGAACGTGACGTGCAGTAGGTATAACTCGTACTAATTAACATATAATTTGATTCCTTAAGCAAACTAAATAATAGTGATCAGCTCGTTGTAACACGCTCGCGTGCTTGAAACCTAATTGCAATTGCAATTGAATAATTGTAAAATTAAACATTTTTATGATAGAAAAATGTTAAACGTCGAATATTAAATAAATGCCACGACTAGGACTTTTTGTCGCGAATGTCTTATCTTCTCACTGAATTCTGCATATAACAGGATAAGAAAAGAGAAACTAGCAATATTCGAGACATTGAGTGTTGAGTGACAAAATCCAACGCCGCTTCCTTTATCAAAGCGAGGAAGTAAAGATAAATTAATATAGTAAGTTCTCCGAATGCAGAAAGTTTTCAGCTATCTCTAATAGTCTATCATTAAAAATACAATCTCTGTATAAGATTTTCCAGATAAACATAAAATTTTCTGGTAAATATATTAAAACTTATACAATGCTAAATATTCTCAATGTTATTCTCAATAGATAAATAGCAACATTCTGGTAATTTCGACATTGTTCTTACAAATGAAACAAAGGGTTAAACTGTTTAACGCGTCTTACAATGATTGTTCTCACAAAACAACAAGGACGAAAAATTTTAACAATTTTATCTTTGATATACTATAGAGATAAGTGCAACTTCTTTGTTGATACAAATGCTTTTTAAAGGACATGAAAATTTTTCACAGATGAGAATGTCAGCGATATGATTAAAGATATCACTAAAAAATGTGCGTATCCCTCAAATAGAATAGGCAGGAAACAAGGGGCTAGGGCAGACATTGTGTATTGAGCCACGGAATTCAACACCGCGTTTAGTCATGTTATCTGAGCGAGGAATTGAAAATAATTTATTCTTCCAAGTGAGAGTCGAATCCACAACTGTCGCATTTACAGTCAAACATAACGCATTTTAAAATTTAATTTAATTTCTCCGATCTGCTATGACAAATCGCAACATTGTCGTCTTCCAACGTTCAAAGTATTTTGAATTCATTGAAAATGAATAATGGAGAAAAGTGTGTTTTAACATTAATTGCTCTTTATATACGAATAACATAAAAATCTTCAGATCGTAATTTACACTCAAACAGTCACAAATTATTGAAATAAAAATCCAAATGTTCGTGTCGGCGTCGTCGCGTGAGATGCGCAAGCGCAGGGGTGACGCAAAAACAACTATAATCTATACTGAACCTTACAACATAACGAGATATCGCAGCAATCGGTGTGAACCTTCGTTTTCTATTATAAACTGTTTGCCGAATTTGCTCTTGAATTCTATATTTTTTTATAGATCTTGTATACCTACCCTACTTTGAGGAACAAAGAATATAACTTAGATCAGGTTTAATAACTTTAACTATTCGTATGCACGAATTAATACTATTAACTTGCCGAATGTTTATTTTTTTTAAACAAAACGCGACTATAAGTTCTACCACCCAACACGCAAAATCTCGAGAACTCTTAGTGGGGACGGAGTATCTTAACACTAAATTTTCTGCCCACCCCACTTGAAACGGGATACAACGTGAAGCCAATAAAATAAAAAAATAATAAAAACTCTGTAGTCTGTCTGTCTGCACAAAATATACATAAACCATCACAGTGGCGTCCACGTTAAAGTGAACAACTAACAAAGGCTAATAACATTGACACACATTGTGGGAGACCTCTGACTCGAGCGACATTCAAATATTGGTGTAGATTCATCTAAAATTCTAAAATCACGTAAGGTCACGGACTGATATATGTATAGTTGTGAGTCATATCGAAGTAATATACATCTTCATGATTGGAGTTACTTAACTTAACTTAACTTAGCTTCCCGCTTTATCAGATATATCAGTAGTCAGAGAGAACGGAGCGCCAAACGGTACTTATTACTTAATATCTTTTGAACTATTCGCGTGATGATTAGACAGCTGATTAAATTATATTTTTTTTAATATATTATTTCACAACATGTATACAATTTTTGTTTTTCTAAAAAGAAACTTCACGCTTTTTCCTGTACACCAAGAACAGCAGACACTGAAGGTTAGACAGAGAAAACTATTATAAATTAAGTTAAGAACGGAGTTAAGTCAAAACAAAAAATTGTAAATAATTTAAAATAGAATAATTTGAAGAGGCCGCACATCAATAATGTCATTCAAAAGTGATGAAATTCCAGCTGACCTCAGATCTTTGAAGGATCTTGAGTTATTCCTGGTTAAATTACAGCTATTCTATAATATTTAAATAAGTAAAATAATGATTTAATTTATTATGTAAGACCATTACTAAATTTTGATCTGGAGATTATTTTAATCTATACATTTTATATTTAGAAAGCTATAAAAACTGAGTACAAATTACATGTAAAAAATAAAATTAAAAAACAAAAATAAAACCGACTTTATAACTTTTAATTCCTTGAAAGTAATATTTTTTTTATAATAATCAGTTAAATTATTGATATTTATATACATAGTTATTTTCTAACTTTTTTGCCTTTTATTCAATGTACTTGTAGTTATCTTTTAATATATTTCTTCTTGTCTGACACCAGCTTTAAATTAAATAATATAAAAAATATGCGTTATTACAGATGCAACAGGGATTACAACAAGGAAGAACATTTTTAATGACTTTAATCTAAGGTAAGAAGGAAGCGATGGATTATGACTCTACATTACACATAGCACTTTATTAAGTGTTTACGTTTGTTATTAGAAGCTCCTCACTGATCAGGGACAGTGGTGCGGAAGGTACATTCAACATAAAAGGTTCAAAAATTATAGATTTTTTTCACACTTTAGTTATATGAGAAAGTATTAAAAGTGGATAAGATGGACTCTACACAATTCAGGATCAGACCAGGAATGAGAATGACTATTGAGACCTGTCGTAGTACTGGATCAAAAGCGTGCGATTGAAAACGTGACAGGTTGTGGGTTTGATTTCCACTCGAGGAAATAAAATAAATTGAATATTTTTATTTTCTTCGCTCTGTTAACGAGGCAAAGCGTGGCGTTGACTTTCAACACGCAGTCCTCCAAAATTCGGTAGAAAGTGGAGAAATGAAAATGTCTTAATGGGAACGGAATGTCTTTACAAGAAGTTTCCAGCTTCCCTCTGTCTACCTGCGGCTATGTGTGGATACAGCGTGATTTAAAAAAAAATCTGTTATAATCCATTAAATGGTGCTGTAGTTCATTTGTAATAGAATTATTAAAATTGAGAGATTAGCAAAACTAAAAAAATCATTTAACGATTTTTGCCAAGTACCGGTGAAAGTATCACTTCGAATGAAAGGAATTTATCAATTCAACCAGTAGTTTCTGAGATCAGTGTGTTCAACAAAACAAACTTTATATCTTTATAATTCTAGTATATAATATATACCTTTATTTATCTTTTCTTTTAGGTTATTTTTAAAATAAATAATATTGTAGAGAAATATTATCGCAAATTTAAACAACATACTAATCATGAGGCCGGTCGTGGCGCAGCGGCACGAGATGTGACTGCAAAACCGACTGGGGGTTCGATCCCCACTCGAGGAGATGAAATATTTACTTAAATTTATATTTCCATTTCTTCGCTCTGGTATCGAGGTTAAGCGCGGCGTTGAGTTCTGTCACTCAACACGCAATGCCTCCAGAATTCGGCAGAAAGTGGGGAACGGAGTGTCTTAACACTAGGTTCCCTCTGCCTACCCTGCTGTGTGCGGGATACAGCGTGAAGCTAATTTAATTTAATTTAATTTAATTTACTAATAATGAAAACAAACAATACACATAAAATTAAGACAATCGACATACCTGTAAAAGTGCTTATGTAGCTATTTAACATTTGTTTTTAGTGCCACAACATAAAATCCACGTTCTACTTATTAAATGTAAAACATTTTGAAATTCTACATAAAAATCTTGATAATGAAATTTGAACTCACGCCCTTTTAGACAATCTATTCAATTTAAATATTTTTAATAATTTTACGCAGAAGCCTATGAATATATGTATATATGTTATAAATTTATTAATAAGTTATTCTGTCTCGTAAGTTTTTAAATAGTCGGACATGTATCTATTTTTCTTTTCAGCTTCGCGCTTCGTCCTCCATAAGCAAGATATTCAGTGGGAGATTAATGTCAAGACACTCCGTTCTCCATTTTCGTTTCATTGCATTTTGAATGGCGGAACTCAACGTCGCGAATTGTCTTGTTATTAGAGCGAGAATAGGAAAACAATTAATTCTTTCGAGGAGTAAAGAGAGGGAATCGAAACTACAACCATCACATTTGCAGCCACCGCTGAGCCGCCACGATACGATCGCCTTTGTGTATGTTATGAAAAATACACTTTTGTATTCAGACCTTCAGTTTTAGAATTTTGAGTTTAAAGCGTGACCTAAAATTGTAGCATAACACCTTGCCTTCCTCGCAAATTAATATTAATAGACTAAATTCTAAAACGTTTTATCAATGATATATTATAACTTAATGACCAATTTATTCAAGATCACTATAGTAATAATCATAAAAAAGTATGGACATATCTACGTAACTATTTGCTAATTAGGCATAACTTTTACTTGAAATACGATAACTTTGGGGTGTTCTTGAAATAAATATAAAAAAGATAGAGCTATGACTCTACATAATACTTTGCTTGGCAAACGGATATTAGGTTTAAGACACTCTTTTCCCCACGCACCATTCAATTTTCGAGACATTGTGTGTTGAGTGAGTCAACACCACGCTTGGACTTATTATTAGAAGGAAGAAATAAAAATAAAGTAGGAATCGAACCTAGATCCTTTATTTTAACCGACAGACGCGATGACGGCCTCCGAGAGATATTTTGAAGCTCAAAAGAAAATAAACTTAAATGCTCACAAGTAGCAGAAGCAGCTCGCACCAGGTGATCTACACCGTAGCTGACTGGGGGTAACAGCGCAGAGACACCTGCCACCATACACAGAAGAACACACAATAACTTCATTACTTAAAAGTACTTAAAAATATCCATTATTAAGTAAAAACCATTTATATGCTCATTTATAGCTGACCATATGATTTGAAATCACATTTTGTTCCCAATATCTTGCTTTTGTTTACATTTTTAATTTATTGGCACTCGCGTCTTCATTTATTTCACTTTACACATACTTTTTTTTTAAATTAAAGTTTTTTAAGCAAATTATCGTGAGCACAGATTATATAACATTTCTTAAAATTTTATTCATAGTTATTTTTATTAAAATTACGTAATTTTCAATAATAAAATAATAAATCGCGATACCAACACCCGCTCCCCCGGCCGCATCGCCACTGCGCCGGCGCCGCCTCACTTACGTATATAATATCGAAGGCAGCCTTGATCTTGTGGCGAATGATCTATTGACCTTAATCAAATTCACCGTTAGATCCTAATATCACATACATATTTGGTAGAAGCTCAAAACTGGTAGTGGCCTCCTAATGATAAAAAAAACTTTCTTTTGTAAAAGTATGCCAGAAGTACATTTTTTTATGATATCAGTCTAATTGTTTTTCTGTAGGTGGCAGTTCGTTCATTGTCTGCACCTTTCTTTTAAAAGATAGTTCATATTGAATGGCAGAACTCAACACTACGTTGTCTAGCCAGGGATTGAACCCACGATCGTCTGGTATCAAAAGCATACAGAAAAATCTCGGGACTCGACCCCACGACCATCGTATTAATATTCACAGCCTCATGACTTATTTGTATGAATAATACTAAAAAAAAAATTTCAAAATAATTAAATTCCACTGTTATATTCAAATTCTTGGCAGCGATGATTAATCGTTAATTGAAACAAAAATAACATCAGTTTCAAATAAAATCATTAGATTGTCATGTCTTAATAGTTTTTTTTAATAAATTGGCACAGCCATGTTGATTAAATACCAATAACAAATCTTAAATATATGACACTCAACACAAAGAATGGCAAAAAAACAATCAATTTAATTTTTTTAGACACTTTTTTTTACAACGTACTCTGCACATACCAGTGTGGGGAGGCACTCCGTTCCCATTAAGACACATCTGTTCCGCACTTTCTGCTGAATTCCCGAAGCATTGCGTGTTGAGTGGCAGAACTCAACGCCGCGCTTTGCCTATTTACTAGAGCAGGAAAATGTAAATATTTTTCGCGTTCAAATTTTTATACGTTGTCTATTATATAAAAAATACTTCTTGATAATATTAGCACTGCTCGTCTCGTGGTTCCGGGTTTGGCTTTGCCTACCTGTAGGTACTCGTATATTCAAATTAATTTTTTAATCGAGTTTTTCTAACGTTATAACTTGAAGTTTGAAGATTTATACAGTGGCCTTGTAACGACTATAAAGTTACTGCTAACTAATAATTTATTAAACAATGACGAAATGGTCGTCTCAAAGAAAAAAAAATATGTTGATAATATTTAATAAAGACAGAATTTAATAAATTAAAGATATCAAATGAGAACAGTACCGGCGCAGGGGTACGAGGATATGACGACAGTTGTGGGTTCGATTATCAATTCTAAATATTTAATATTTCTATTTCCTCGATTTAGTGCCGAGGCAAATCACAATGCCTCCAGAATTCGGTGGAAAATGAGGAACAGAGTTACCTTTGCATAACCTGTTGTGTGCGGGATACAGCGTGAAAGTAATAAAAGTTTATTTTTTTTTTATTAATATACTCAATAGTCCATTTATAAGAATACCTAATATCACAATTTTTAACATATTTAAAAAATAAACACGGCTCAATTCACACAAACTTGTTTTTTTAAAAAACCTTTTTTTAAATTTCGTCATGAATTGCCATTCAAAATATTTAAAGAAATATAAATATGCATATTACCAAAATAATATATGAATCTTAGTAAAAACAATAGAGCAAAAACGGCTCACGCTATAGTGATATTAATCGTGATTTCGCAAGGACTGAGCTCCCTCCTTAATAAACATTGCTTAGAGTAAGAGACGATAATATGAGCTAACTCATATGCATACACGCATCTTCATTCTTTTTCCAGGTAAGAAAACTCAGTGTCAAGTGTTTAGTGACTGAACTCAACGCCGCGCTTATTTAGACAAAGCGCGGCGTTGAGTTCAGTCATTAAACACTAAATACTCAATCAATATTTTTAACATTTTTAAAGTATTATTCCACACTTAGGAAAGAAAAATACTTATTAACTATTACTTATTAAAACGTTTAAAAATTCAATCAATGGAATCAATCTCCCTACAGAGATGATAACAACATAAATAGTATATATAATAGTATATATAGTATGGCATAGTGGTCAGAGCGCCTGGTCGGCTTCCAGGAGGCGCGGATTCGAGTCCCGCTACGTTCAAATTTTTAAACGTATTCTAAATAAGTACTTATTCACTAAATAAATTAACACAAACACGCAAAAGAGCGAAAAAAAGTAAATACCTATTCATAAGTACACAATCTCGCGAGTGGGTATCGAACCCACACACTTACAGTCATACGTTGTCCCACTGCACCACGGTGAACACAGTTTATATAAATCATTATTAATTAATAACCGTCAATGGAGCCGTCGTGAGTCGTGACGTAGGACCACAAACATGCGACTGTGGACGAGACGATTGTGGGTTCGATTCGGAGGAAAGAAATATTTAATATTTTAATTAATTTGATCGCTCTGATAACCAAGCAATGCAAAGCAAAAAAAAAGACGTTGAGTTGAGTTCTGCCACTCAACGCGCAATACTTGAGGTATTGCACGTTGAGGGGAATTCTCCAAAAATTTAGGCAACGGAAGTGTCTTAACAAGAACGGAGTGTCTTAACATTAAATTTCCAGGTTCCCACAGCCTATCCTGCTATCGCACATAGCAGGGTAGGCTGCTATGTGGGACAGCATGAAACCGAAGAAGATAAATATTTAAAAATGATTCATCATCGCTGGTAAGAGATTTTAAGTTAAATGAAGAATTAATTAATAATTATGCATATATTATCTATATACATTTTTACAGACGTGCCGAGACGAGACTGTGAATGGTCTGTTCATATAGGTAAGTATGTGGAAGGGTCACGTCGTGATTTAATAAAAATATTGACTATATTTATGTGTGTGATTTTTTGAATGTCAAATGTTTCTAAATATTTTTTAGTTTAAACAACACAATGGTAAAACTTAAAAATATTAAGATAAAAAAAATCAGCTTCACCCTGTATCCCGCGCAAGCAGGTAGGCAGAGGAAACCTAGTGTTAAGACACTCCGTTCCCTACTATCTGCCGAGTTCTGAACTCAACGAGGCGCTTTGCCTTGACACCAGAGCGAAGAAATGAAAATATCTCATCTCATCTCTTCGAGTGGGGCCACCCACACCAGTCGATTTTACAGTCACACTTTGTGCCCCTGCGCTGCGCCACGACTGGCCTCAAATATTAATATTTAGATTATAGGAATAAATAATAATTTTTGAAATTATTTTCATTGTTTTCATCTTCTGTATGTACTGTGGCAGGAAGAACTGAGATTCTTGGCACTAAGTAAGGTCTCTTTCTTCATTTGATTTTGCCGCATATCTTCAATGTTGCATTTTGTCTTAAAAAAACTGGACATGAAAGAAAATTTAAATATAACTATTTCCTTCAATTGAGGATCGAACCCAAACCCATCGTACTAACAATGGCCAATGGTCTCATCTCATTGCGTCACAATGGAACAAAGCGTATATAAAAAAAGCCCCATGAACTAGATTAGAATCTACGTCTGTAGCAGTCAATTATACATCAGAATAAGGAATTGTGCAATGTTTATTATGAATTATTGCGGCGCTTGTTATATATTTAAATCTGTCTCCGTAGCCATTATTGGTTATCACATATCATATTTTATATTTCAGGGTTAAATATGTTTACTTTGTGATTTTAATTTTACTCCGAATAACTTGATTTAAATTTCAAAATAGTTAGTTATACTTTTTTTTACAATAAAAGAAAACAAAAACGTGAGGCCAGCCATGGTGTAAAGTGTGACTGTAATCGCGACAGGTTGTGGATTTGATTCCCACTAGAGGAAATGAAATGTTTAATATTTTCATTATTTCGCTGTGGTGAGACAGAGGAAACCTAGTGCGTTCCCCACTCTCCGCCGAATTCTGGAGGCACTGTGTGTTGAGTGGCAGAACTCAACTCCGCGCTTAACCTCTACACCAGAGCGAAGAAATGGATATTTAAATTTAAATAAATATTTCATTTTCTGGAGATTGAACCCACAACCGGTCGCGTATACAGTCCCACGCAATGCCTCCAGAATTCGGTAGAAAGTGGGTAACAGAGTATTCTAAGGAATTCTAAGCCTGGATATTTCTTATTAATTTCAACTTTATGCCTCCACGTAATCTTGAGATAAAATATTTTGACAGACATTTTTTATTGTTAAATAGAATTTTTTGACTATAAAAACAATAAAACAGTTACAAATATACTAAGAAATTTAAATTATTCAAAGATATATAATTTAGTTAACACTAAACCTCTTCCGCTATTACTATGAAGGTATGTATCGTGACTGGCTGTACTCGTGGTCCGCGGTCGCTGTGGTCGCTGGAATCTCTACAGTGCAATGATAGGAATGTCCTTATTTAATGTTAACTTATTGAGTCTATAGTAGGTCTAAGACTGTAGCATTTATATTGAAGAGTAAATTATTTAGATTCACTGATTAAGTTTTATATTAGTACTTATTTATTAAAATAAACTGGCCATATAACAGTAAAGCGACGGTTGTGTGTTCTATACAGTCATTGAGTTCGAACACTCAACACGCAATCTCTTAAAAATTTGACGGTACGTAGAGATCGGAGTGACTTAACACTAGGTTCTATTGCCTATTTTGTTATATGCGGCATGCGGAGTGAAGTTAAAAAATATTAAGTAACAGTTTTATTACGTAGTAATGAAGAAGTCACAAAAATACCACAAGAGCAACGTCTATATTATAGAATCTATTTAAAATTTTACATAGACCTTGTCCTTGGATAATTTGAGCAAATTTTCTTAACTTATTTCACTTTATATAATAGTCATGATCTGCATAAAGAATTTTATTGCAACTGTCATTTTTTTAGATTAGTTTCCTCAATAATTGTTTTAAGTCTTATATTTTTGAAAACTACTAATTTAATACCGTGTTAGAGGCCGTTGTGGCGCAGCGGCACAGCAATTAACTATACACTATGGTAACAAGACAAAGCGTGGCGTTGAGTACTGTCACTCAAAACGCAATGTCTCAAATATTGAGTGGAAAGAAGAGAACGAGTGTCGTAAGGAACCTAGAGGAGGTTCCTTCTGTCTACTCTGATATATGTGGAATACAGTTTAAAGCTAAAAAAAAAGAATTCATGCAATTTTTACAAGATTTTGTATGGATCTTACTGTTTTTATACGTTGTACCATAAATTGTTAAAGGAAACGAAGCGAAGGAACACATATATTTGCCACAATGGGCTTTGAATGAACTTACAACCCCCGAATCCAAATGAGCAAGTGCCACCTGCACCAATGGTGAGCACTCATTTTGAAATAAAAAAAGTTTCAATGTAACTCCACAGAGTTGATAGCAACAGAGAGCGACGTCACTTAATGACCACTGGTCATTTGCGTAGGATGTATGTTATATACAAGGTCGTGTATATTTCCTTAATTTGACTATAATGTTGAAAAATACCTGTTTTTTATAGGTTCTTGTAAAGAGGAAGATAATTTCTCATAATAAATTTGATATGACAAAATGTATATCTTTAGTATTTACAGATCACATAGACTGTAATTATACGCGTCCTATACATATTTTATTCTGCGACATTATGTATATGCTATAGCACTTTTAGTACTGAGTTCCCTCTGTCTACCCGCATTATACGGGATACAGCGTGAAGCTGAATAGATAAAATGACAATCTCAACAAATCGTAGTAGCTACTTTATAATCATTCTTATTGTAAGCATTTAGTTATTACCACAATTGAATTAACTGCGCCCGCGCAACAATTTGTAGCGATCATCGCATTAGACGCGATTGTAGTTGGAAGTCACGATTCAAATACATAGATAGGTACCTACGAAGTTACTTGTTTTTTTGTATTTTTTTATGATTATTTCCTATAATTAAATAATTATTAAGACTCTACCTTATGTGATATAAAAAAATGGACAAGAGTGGGTCGGGGTCGCATACCGAGGGTTCCTTAAAAAATTTGGAGATTTTGAGTTTTTTCTGAAATTCAGTTTTAGCTTAGCAGAGCCCTTTGATTTAATACCTCACTTGAACTAGCGACTTTAATACCAAATTTTGCCCCCTTTCTAAGCCCATTATTTTTTAAAGATTTAACCACAAATGTATATTTTTCAGATTTTTCCTTGAACTAGTACTTCCTGCAGATACTAGTTACCAAACTTCATAACTTTAGGTTAACTGGATGTACCCTATTAATGTTGATTCCCTATATAGTGTCGAAATACGGCACGACAGACAGACAGACAGATAGACAAACGGTCGGATAACAAAGTGATCTTATAAGGGTTCTTTTTTTCCTTAAAAAGGAACATAACTCTGAGAATATATAAAGCTGACGCTATGTTTGCCTGTTAATCTATATCTATACTTATAATAAATCTGTAGAAAAGTCGTTTCTGTACATTGAAAATATTTAAGAAAAAATTAGCCAGGGTGTTAAAGGATAACTAACAGAATCCATTTTCAACATTTTTTTAATTTTTGTCTGTTTGTCTGTTTATGTGAACACGTATCACGTAAAAAGTACACAATAAATTTAAGCAACTTTTATACATAAAAATTACAAATAAATCAAGGTAGGTTTTAGTCTTTATTTCATTGTAATCGCTTCACTCTATCAAAAGATATAAGTATTTAAGTTTTCAAGACGTTAATATTTGAGATAGTAAAAAACGACACAAGTAACGCTATCTATTGACTAATAGTAGGTACTAACGAATCTTGATAACGCAAAAAACGTTCTGTGGAGTTAAACACTAATTACGACGGGAGGAATATTAATAATTTTAATACTAAAGAATATTAATCATTTTAATACTAAAGATATAAGTATTTAAGTTTTCAAGAAGTTTATATTTGACATATAAAAAAATCGATACAAGAACGCTATCTATTGACCAATAGTAGGTACTAACGAATCTTGATAACGCAAAAAACGTTCTGTGGAGTTAAACACTAATTACGACGGGAGGAATATTAATCATTTTAATACTAAAAAATATTAATCATTTTAATACTAAAGATATAAGTATTTAAGTTTTCAAGAAGTTTATATTTGACATATTAAAAAATCGATACAAGAACGCTATCTATTGACCAATAGTAGGTACTAACGAATCTTGATACTCTCTTCCATACGCGTAACGCTATCACTAATTGTGATGGGATCTTAATAGATGGCGCTGTGCATAAAAGAAAATATAGTTTGGAAAGGTTACCGCTACACTTTATCAAAAAATAATGTACTTAAAGTTTTAAAGATATTTATACTTGAAAAAAAAAAGAAATTATTAAGAAATAAATTATTATATTGTTGAGTTATTATCTGCTTAACGTTAATTACGTCATGTAAGTGTAATCTATACTTATAATAAATTTAACATAACATTGTAATATTTTTCTAACAATGCTCAGTTCAGTGCGTTCGTTCGTTTATGTTATTAATATTTTTTTAAGAAACGTATAAAAAAATAACTTTTGGGAGCAAAAACGTGCTTTCTACGTATATTCTGTATATCAATTATATATTTAACTAATAATATATGTTACTAATTTAAAAACTGTACAGGAGCTAGATAAGTTATTTTGCAAATAATATCGTGAGTACTAATCCAAATCAATTAATTATTAGTTAAGGCTGTTTGTAATATCTATATTTCTTAAAAGAGTAATCATGTAATTCAAGCGGACAAAGCCGCGAATAAATAATAAAATTATCGTTGTAAAATAAAATACAATTTGTCAAGAACGACGCACGCACATTTTTTTTTTTATCAAAGGGAGACCGCCGCATACGCCTCATTCCGAAATCGAGCTGTAGGTTTTGGCGGCAAAGTTCAAAGTTCTAAAATCTAAAGGTTTTAGTAGTATTTTTGTAGTAGTATGTGTTTACGTTATTGGTATCAAAGCGTAACTGCCTCACACGAAATATAGATATGATTAAACATCGTGAAATGAAAAAAAAAAACTTACGTCTACACTGTTGCTTAAATTCTTTAGGTATGGAATTAAAATATTTTACCTATATGCTATTTCCGTAAAAGGAGCGCTGACGCGCTTCTCTTCTGTTCTTTGTTAAAGGCCAAAGTTGTGGCTGCAACGCGACTGGTGTGGGTCCGATCCCCACTTGGAGGATTGAATTATAATTTAATAATATTTTCATTTCGTTTAATAATATTTTAATTTCGCACATCAGTCACACATTATACGCAATATCTTAATCCTTACATTACAACATAATCTCATAATCTTACGCATAATCTTTACCCTGCTAAAGGCGGGATAAAGCGTGGATCTGGTTTTGACTTTGTGTGAACCGATTAAAATAAAGTCCAGTCCAGTTGAGGCCAGTCGTGGCGCAGCGGCACGAAGTGCAAGCACTCGAGGAGATGAAATATTTACTTAAATTTATATTTCCATTTCTTCGCTCTGGTGTCGAGCGAACGAGAACACGAAAGAACGAGAACACGCAATGCCTCCAGAATTCGGCAGAAAGTGGGGAACGGAGTGTCTTAATACTAGGGTTCCTCTGCCTAACCTGCTGTGTGAGGGATACAGCGTGAAGCTGATTAAAATAAAACTAATATTAAATTGCCAAAATGCAAACAAAAAAGGATTTAAATCGGTTAAGCCGTTTCTGAGATTATCGTGAACAAATTCACAGACAAACAGACAAACTGACCAAGTTCTATTACAATGTTAATTGTAATATCTTCCATGTACAGCCACCGATGAGTTAGGATTTTATTGTAAGTATCGATAAGTTGTGTTTTTATTTCAAAAATTCAAGTGAAGATTCTCATGGGAGGTACGAAAATGCGACCTAAAGTTTTAATAAATTTGTCATTAAAAATCTTCATTGCGTTGCAAACATACATTATAGGTATATCAAAACACGAACATAATTCAGTGTGTTAATTAAATAATTTTGTGGTTTAAGCGAGCGAAGCCGCGAGCGGGTCGCTAGTTCTAAATATGATTATTACGTGATTTTTAAATAAAAAATGTATAATTTTAATAAACAAAAAGTTACAAAAAATTAACTCAATAAGAACGTCTGCTTAATTATCTTGAAACGTTCGACGGTTGCTATTTGGTACAGATGTCTATTCTTTGTCCCAACTTTAATAAGAATACGCTATAATTTCCATCTTAGTCACGCTTTAACATTTCTATAAATAAGAGAATAAGTCTAAAGTCCAATCAAATCCTTGTATTACTTACACGTTATACCGAATTTGCGTCACGATAAAACAAAAAAAGAGTTGGATTCATCTAATAAGAATTATTTAAATATGTTTACTTTTGTGTATTTATTTGTAGATTTAATTATTCTCTTGACATGCTTTCATAAAAAAAAATCAACTGCAAGCTGTATCCTGCACAAAGCAGGGTAGGCAGAGGGATCGTAGTTATTAGAAACTCTGTTCCCCACTTTCTGTCGAATTTTTCGAGGCATTGCCTATTCAGTGGCGGAACTCGACGCCGGACTTTTGTGTTGGTGCCAGACCAAACCCACAACCATCGCGTTACAGTCACACCCTTGCTCCTGGGCCACGACGGGCTCATCGCGATCATCATTTTTATTATTTGCTAGTATAAATTCTGGGGACATCCGACTATTCTAGGGGACGTAGATAAAACAAAATTCCACTACGCCAATAATTACAGCCAAATTCATAAATTATGAAAAATATTATAAAGCAGTTAAATGATGAATGGTAAATCAGTTTTTCAAAATAAACGTGGCGCATATGTAAATAGTTGGACGCATCCTACTAAAGTAAACGAAAGAAATCCTTAGCACCCGATAGATGTAGATAATACTGTATGTGTAAAAAAAACGGTCCTCCTACTTAAAAAAGAATAGAAGCTGGTTAATTCTATTAAGACACCTGTATCTGAAACTATTTTCCTAGTAAATTAATTATTTTTTTAATAAAAAGCGCACAGGCTTGATTTGCAGTCGTAAGTATGAATTATATTCATTTCCTCACTCCAGACTGGTAACCAGACAAAGAGCAGTATTGAGTTTGACCACTCAACAGGTAATATCTCGAAAAGTAGAGAACAAAGTGACACGCCAGGCCACTTTGCTATACGCGGGGTACAGCATAAAAATAAAATATAATAAAAAAACAGACATACGTATGTCTATATGTGTACGTAAATATTTCCTTTAATAAGATAACGAGGAACACATTATATCATTATCATCATCATTATCATTATAGAATGGATAATATGACAATATTCATCCTTCAGTCATTCTCAAAATGTGCTCCAAGCCTCTGCAGTTGGTCGTCTTTATACTACCTCTTATAATTGAAGCATGGGCTATGCCTGTAAGTTTACATTACAATAAAAGCTATTATAAATATCTTCTTTTTTTGCTTCACACTGTATCTTGCGTAGCAGGGTTGGCAGGTTCCAAAAGACACTTCCATTCCCCGATTTCCTCCACATTCTTCTTAAGGCATTGCCGGTTGAGTGGCGGAACTCAACACCAAATTTGCCTATTTACCAGTGCGAGAAAACGAAAATATGAAATATTTAAATCCTCCGAATTTCAGTTGAATCCACAAACGTAATTTACAATTACACGCCTGTGCCTCTGCGCCACGCTGGACTCTAGCCAAAGGCTTTAACTTACGATATTTTAAAATTCCACGTCAACATTTCCTCAGTTTTCAGTATTACAAAACGAACACCCGCCCCTAGCGGCGGAGATCAGTTCCCACCTATCCTCGCACGGCGCTCATCTGAAAGACAGTAAGCAAGACGCTCGCCTGCCGCTACCTACCCCGCAGGATATAGAGACTATACGACGTATTGCGGAAGTGCTCGTCATGTTCGGACAGCAGGTATTGGGATAGGGTAGGTTTTGTCACTCTGATAGGATAGTGAGATTGGTTAGGCTTAAGTTGTTCTTTGAATTAAGGAAATTTGAGGGAGGATAGAAGGCTTTAAACACGAGGGTTGTGGGCGCGAACCCCAATCGGGGAATGTTTATATTTATTTTATTTTCTTTTCTCCGCTGTGCGAAAAGTTACGTTGATTTTTGCCATTCAGAACGCAATGTTTTGAAAATTTAACTGAATAAAAAGAATGGAGGAATTAAATGGAAGAAAAAAATTAAACGATTAAGAAGAAAGGGGTTTGTCTTAACATTAAGTTATCTTTGCTTACTCTGTTGTGTGGAAAAAGCTTGAAGGGAGGAGACTTTTTAGCTTAACGTTGTGGCAGGGTAAGCAGTGGGAACCTGAGAACATAATTATAAGACATTTGACATTTCATTTCTTCGCCCGGGTGTCTAGGCAAACCGCGATGTTGGGTTCCGCTACTCAATACGCAATGACTTCTGAATCTGCCTACCCTGCTGTGTGCGGGTTACAGCGTGAAGCTTCTTTTTTTTTACTTACATATGTATATTTTAAGAATTATCAACCACAAATGTCTAATCAAGTCTAGAAAATATAAAGTGTGAGAATAAATGTTTTACCACTAGTAAGATTTGAATTCAAAAAACAACATAATTTTTGTAGGTAATACCTGCGATCATCGGCTCCAGCCCCGGAAGTGGAGGCTCCACAACAACTACTGCTACCATTTCCGAAATACCCAACGACGCCGTCAACGCTATATAGAATAATATTTATTAATAGTATATTATTATTTTTTATTAAAGGGCTATTATTAATTTTAAAAATAATATTTACAATCATAAGTCTATTTGTAAATACTAAGGATTCAAAGGTTATTTGTATTTTGTTTTTGATGTAATATTTTGATGAAAACTTTATTTTACATATCAATAATTAAATTTTAATTGTTAGGTATGGTATTAATTTGTTAACAGATTGTACGCGACTTTTGATTTAATGTAATAAAATTGAGGATACTGTAAAATAAGAGTTTCAATTCGATGTGTACTGTTTTGATTAACTGAAATAAAAATGGGCCTTGGTATAGATACTATAATATGTAGTAGGTACAAAATAATTTACCTAGCCTTTTAATTCAATAGGTGAGGCTTAAAAAAACGCACTTATATGTAAAAAAACACAACAAAAAGTACAATTTTTACACTAAGCTACAAGTGCCATAGAGCGTACTCGGAGTTATAAAATAATATGAATCTAAACTTCAGTGGTTTACTAGCAACCTCTGAAGAATTCCGCTATTTAGATTCTGGCTCCATCATCAGACTCGATCGATGATAACATTTTATTTGGTTGAAGATCAAATTGACAAAAGAGAGAATCAAATTCAATTTCTTACATTTTATTACACAGTTACTACTCACAATTTGACCTAATAAAAGCGCGCTAAAAGTTTATCTACATTTACATCTATAGTAAAAAATAAGACACTGCTCCTTCCTTTTTTCTTTAGCAATCTGTCAATTATGAGAAAATAGAAAAAGAAAAATGGGGAACAAAGTGTCTTAATGGGAATGGAGTGTAGATTTAAATTTCCAGGATCCCACTGCCTATTCTACCCTACCCTGAAGTTAAACACATAAACAATAATAATAATTAACATATACAAAACCAAGTAGTTAAAATTAAATATGCATAGTTAAACAGCTTTATTAATTCGCTTCGATAGTCAATACGTAACGAAGTACTATAGATAAAGTCACGGGTCAAGAGCTTAATTTGAGTGCAATTAAAATAAACTACCTCATATGTAGGTACATATTTCCTAACGCAACTATCGTAGATACGTAATTGCAAATATTTGAATGAGTGTTGAGCAACGAAGGCTGGCACGGTCAAATGATAACAGGGTCATCTAGAACTCTAAGCTAGACTTGATTCTAGAAACTATTTTATAAAGAAATAAACAAATTTTAATAATGTTTCCGTTACTTTAAAGTAAGTATTTGAAATATTTCTGTGTATATGATACATATATTTTCGGAATTGTAGAGATTTTTTGTTTTATTATAGCTGTTGGTACTACAAAAGTGTAGCTTTAAAGTGTTAGTGTACCTAAATCATAATGTAATTTCAATACGTTTGAGACTCTATATTCTTCAAGCTTACCAACGAGCAGACAGGAATAAGTATAACTCTATACTTATTTAATTTGTACGTAGTATGACTTAACTTGTGCTGTGGATAAGTAGCGGGTAAAGTCCTCTACCTTGGACTATATAGCTGAGCACATTTAAAGACAAAACTTTGAAATATTAAATTATCAAGTGAATCTTTTTAAGGTAATTGTATAAAAATATTTTTGGTTTATACTTTTAATTCTTTTACAATAAATAACAAAAAAGGTCAGTTCAAAAACGATACACTTTAACATTCAAAGGTTATAATAATAACCTATAATTGAACCTATGAATGAACTTCTATTAAACATATTATTTAAACAATAATATGAAATAGCCTTCTGTAGTCACACACAACTCGCCTTGACACCGCTCTTGACTTTAATCTAGGAATATTTATTTTTGGCTTTGTTTCGATCACGACCTATCGAGTATTGCTAATGTATGATCACGTTATAATCTTTACAATTCTTTAAATATTATATTTTTATGGTACGCAGATGGTACCTATATTCAAGACACTCTATTTCCTGCGTTCTGATATGAAAATAATACAATGTTTATAGTTGAGAATGGAACCCACAACCGTCTCCCTTGTAGTCAAATACCGTAATAATTATTGCAAGATTAAAAAAATATATTATTTATATTTACTGTTATTTTATATTTTAATCTTCTTAGTTACATTCGCCGCTCACGACCAGATGAGCCGGCCACCGACGTGGAGGGGGATGCACTTTTTGAAGGTACCCATGTGGTGTCGACCTGAAACACCGCCACTGTGGTGCGATCATGGTGATCAGTACCGACATGGTGATGAGTTCATAAAAAATATATGTACGCAAAAAACGAGATTTCTGACTGAAACATTTGCGTATATGAAAAGATATTTAAATTTTGATCTTTTGATTTTGTACAGTTGGCTGAGTGGATTTTTATATGTATCTGTTTTCGTTTAAAGAAATAAAAGTTTCAAACCTACAAGCTATAGGTACAAATCCCATTCGGAGATAATTTTCCAAATCCAATAACGAGATTGGTGTTTACAAATCAAAAATAAACATTTCAGAGCATTCTTTAATCGACTTCTGTAAAAGAAGGAGGTTTTCAATTCGGCTGTATTTTTTATGTTTGTTAACTCAGAACTTTCGACTGGGTGAACAGATTTTGAGGATTCTTTTTTTTATTTGAAAGGTAGTGCTTTCTTAAATTTGATTTGGTTCATTTCTGACAATGATATCCATGAGAAAATCACTTAAATATGCATTATGTATGCGCGCGACAAATGGACGAATATTGCGCTAATCAGTTTCCATGTTTCCTTTTTTAAAATTTTTATTTTTTTCGAATGTAATTTTTTTATTGAAGAGGATAGTTTGATAAAAATTACGTTCTGATTGTGGGATCTATTTGAAATTGAAAAAGTCGGTTTTTTTTATACAAAAATAAAACAAAAAATCTTTAAATTAAATAAAAAAAATCTAATTAAATCAGCTTCACGCTGCATCCCGCACACAGCAGGGTAGGCAGAGGGAACCTAGTGTTAAGACACTCCGTTCCCACTTTCTGCCGAATTCTGGAGGCATTGTGTAGTGAGTGGCGGAACTCAACGCTGCGCTTTGTCCCGACACCAGAGCGAAGAAATGGAAATATAAATTTAAATAAATATTTCATTTCCTTGAGTGGGGATCGAAACCACAACCAGTCGCGTTTACATTCACACCTTATGCCCCCACGACTGGCGATAAAACAAAGATATTAATTAAAAGTCAACTACATTATAATAGATACTCATTTATTTATTTTATAGATTAAGACAACGTTTCTTCTAATATGGTAGCATAGTACAACTGTAGTATATTGCACAGTTATGATTTATATATAGCATTTTGCAAATAATTCATTATTTCTCTGTTTTTTCCTATCATCATAATAATTTTACAAGCAATATCAAACTACAAAATATTGAAAACTATTTCGTCAATTCAATAAGACAGTTGTATAAAATAATTCTCTTAACAAGTACGACTTTCCGGAACAACATAAATTAAACTTTTTTATTTATGAACCGATTCTAATATTAAAAACAAACACTAAATGTTAAGCGAAGCTTGCCACAATTTAATATTGAAAACTGCATATAAATCGGTTAAGCCAATTCTAAGATTAGCGTGAAGAAACAGATAAAAAAAATAAAATTTATTTGGGTTCTATTAAAATAGTTTTTTTAATATTTCTTCCATATATACCTACTGGTTGAGTTACTTTTTTATTATAATTATAGATTTTTATCACTAAATGGTGTGTATAAACCGAACTAATAGCGTGACTAACAACCGATACTCCTCTAAAAATCACTGTGCAAGTCTCTCCATACGCAG
Source organism: Heliconius himera (assembly GCA_021202915.1). Lineage (NCBI taxonomy): Eukaryota > Metazoa > Arthropoda > Insecta > Lepidoptera > Nymphalidae > Heliconius > Heliconius himera. The sequence continues at coordinate 90,752 of JAJHJA010000706.1, forward strand.
TCGTCGAACATAATGATGTGACCACCGAAATACGCAGTGGTACAACAGTTCCACCACACTGACCACGGTCACCCCCACCAGCAACACCCACTGACTGCCTAAGAAAGCTGGAATTTAGAAATAATTACGTAGAATATTATTTCATTTATTTGTGCGTAGGTGTAGGTGTAGCATAATAAAAAAATGGGAGAAAAAGAGTCATTTTACTAGGCAACTACTAGGTCTTTTATTAGATATGTCGTTTCTTACTTATTTTTTTTTTAAAATAACATGTCTATGTAAATAATTTTAATAAAATACATCATAGTCGTTGATTCAATGCCTATCAACTAAAAGTAATAAAATTCACCAGCTAAGTTAGACAAACCTATAAGAATTAAAATAAACATTTCTTTTGTCATAACGAGTGTCCATCAATTCTCTCTATTTGTTTTATATAATAAAAAAAATATAAATAAAATAGATAGTAGGTTGGAATAATTTACCTACAACCCCATACATTTGCAAGGTAGTCTCCAGCACGAAGATTTCGCGGTCCTCCGACGTATAGAACAAGCGGACTACTGTTGTGTTTGTTAAATCGAGGCCTTTTCTGTAATGTTATAAAAATAGATAGGCATTTTATTAATGGAGGCGATTAATAGGCAGGCTAAAGAAATGCAAACAAAGGTTACATGTGAATTGGGTGAATGAGTAAAGATAAGATTTTTATGGAGAAAGTAGAGTCATAACACTAGGTTCTTATACTTCTTTAGGTGCCTAACTCGCTACGTATGGGATACAGCGTGAAGCTTTTTAACAAAAATTATAGCATATTTTAAAAAAATGTGTGAAGGTAACAAAAAATATCAATTTAAAACATAAATAAGAGATTGGAGGTATCGTGACGTGCGTGCGAGCGTGTGAATGTAAACACGACAATCGTGAGTTCGATTTCCACTAGAGGGAATAAATTGTTTTCATCTACTTCTAAATTCAATTATGTCAAGCTCGACAATAAGTTCCGCCACTCAAGACGCGATGTCTCGAAAATTGCGCTGCGTTGGAAACGGAGGGTCCTAACACAAGGTTCCCTTTCGAAGAGCCCTGAAAGCCGTGAAGCTAATAAATAAAAACATACAAGAAGTGATTGTAGAACATGTTGTGTGTATGAAGAATCGGAGTGACGGAGGAGTGCACGCGGTAGGAGGCGCGCGCGCAGTCCGCGACGCACTCCGCGCACTCCACAGAGTTCTCCATCTCCTCGCGCAGGCTCACGTGCGACGAGTCGCCCGGGTACAGCCACGCCAGCTTGTCTGTAGTGCCGTATATCTTTGCTTATCGGTACTAGTATTATAGAAGATTGTGTCTGCTTGAACGCGTTAATCTCAAAAATTCCTGGTTCGAATTGATAAAAATATTTTTGTTTTGGATAGCACATTTTACAAGAAACGTATAGGCATTAACAATTTTGATGTGCTTGAAGTCAGAGCTACCACGAGCACTTAAGGTGCGTCATAAATCTTAGGTTTTTACCTATAAGTATGCGGGCGAAGCTGCAGATAAAGTCAAAGTCAAGTAATTTTATACAAAATAAGAAGGTAATACGCTTAATTGCATGCAAGAGCGCCTGGTCGGTCTCCAGGAGGCGCGACAACCACAATTTAAATACGTTAATTTTTATACGTTTTTTAAATAAGTATGAAATATTTAATATTTTCATTTATATACACTGGAGAAGAGGCAAAGCTCGGCGTTGAAGTCTACCACTCAACTCGTAATGCCTCCAGAATATAGCGGAAAGTACTGAGCGGAATGTTTTAACAAAAGATTCCCTCTGCAGTGTAAATGCTGCATGCTGGATAAATCGTGAAGGAAAACCACACAGATTACAGACGCACCAGTGTACTTAGCAATACAGTGGTTGTGCTGCAAGGAGCACAGCGGGGCCGCGTCGCTGCGGAAGGGCGGCAGTGTGTGCGGCGCGCAGCGGCACAGCGCCGCCGACGCGCGCGCCCGGCACGCGCCCACGCAGCGCGCCCACACCGGACGCGCCGACGGGCGGCAGCCCAGCTGTGGGAAACGGAAGCGTCTCAATGGGTACGGAATGTTCTGTCACTAGGTTCCCAGGTTCCCTCTGCCTACCATGCTGTGGAAGGGATACAATATAAAGAGACATGGCAACGCTGGCCAGCAACAGGCGGACCTTCCACCGAGGCATCGTAGTGGCATGCGCGAGCGATGCTGCTGCATCTCATGTAGGTGGAAAAGGTTTCCGCTCGATTTTAATGGGTAGTATCAGGATTTCCTTGGATGAGTCCCACAGTACTATCCGTGCGTAAGCTGTGCGCACGGATGGTCTGCATGCAAGCATTTCCCAGAACACCGACACTGATTGTCTATTTCATATTATTTCATATTAATTATTCAACTTTTGATAGTATTTTTCTTTGACCTATCTATTATTTATCTATTTACATATACCATATCCTACATTTTCTATATATATAATAAAATTGTAATTGATCGTTGTGTGTACGTAAAAGATATTTAAGAAAATGTATTATTGGGATTATTAATTATACGGGGTGGTAGTGTCAGCGCTCCTTTTACGGAAACCAGCATATAGGGTAAAATATTTTAAACCCATACAAATAATACAATACAAAAGAAATTAATCAAGATATCTCAACAGTTTAGACGTAGGATTTTTTTTCATTTCACGATGTTTATACCTGTATTTCGTGTGACGCAGTTACGCATACCAATAACGTAAACACGTACTACTACAAAAATACTACTAAGAGTTAATTAACTTTGAACTTTGCCGCCAATACCTACGAGTCGATTTCGGAATGAGGCGTATGCGGCGGTTTCCCTTTGATAAACCTATCAATATAAATCAATGCGTGCGTGCGTCGTTCTTGACAAATAGCGTTTTATATTACAACAATAATTTTATTATTTATTTTGTTTGAAAAAAGTCACTTTTTTATCTTTAAAAAATTAATTGTATTAGGCTTTTATAGAGTAGTCAAAAATGTGGTTTAATTTAAAGTGGTGCTGACACTTCCAGCCTGTAGAACCCAAAACAATGATCTTAAAATTTTTGTCGTGCGTTTTTGTTGTATGCGTGTGTGCACGCTAATTTCAAACACCACTTAAAAGATTTATATCAACAGGTATACAATATTTTATTCGACATCTTTGGCTTATTACACTGTTCAAGAATATTTAGAAGATAAACATGTATGGAATTAATGTCTATTGAATGTGATGCAGGATAGCTGCCAGTTAATGTAATAAAACTATATATTATACCATTGACTTTGAAAAGAGCAACTGTTGAGTTTCTTGCCGGCTCTTCTCAGACTCAAAACTGCCTTCCGAACCGGTGGGAGCTTTTGTTTTGTGTTTATATATTCATTCAACGATTCAAAAGTGCTTATAAAAGTTTATTTGAATAAAGAATATTTTGAATTTGAATTTTAAATTTGAATTTGACAACATTGCAATAAAATAACTATTCTTCATTGAATTGACTAAAACCATAGTTTAGATATCATATACATGTTATTTTAAAATTATAATAGTATTAGAACACGAAAGTAATTTAAATGAATAGTTGTATAGTTAATAGTATATATAGTTAGTAGTAATCATAATCGAGGCGTTGATTAAAGATAAAGTCTCACCCAGTCATCACTTCTCCCCCATAGAGAGCGCCCCGCCACCCGCACGCTCGGTGTCACGCGCACGCGCACGGCGGCGTCGCGCGGCGCCGGCACGCTTACCACCACGCCCGCCTTCGCCGCAGGGTACTGCCAGCCGTCGAATATGTATATCTATTGATTATAATCATGTTTTAATATTATATTATATTCAGGTAAATGTTGAATTGTTGTTGTTGAAACTGTTCAAACCCTCTGAGTGTGATCTAGCTTATCCAGCTACGAGTACGTAAAAATACTAACATTATAGATAAATTATAAAAAACGTATAAGAATCTCCACTCCACTCTATTGTCCGACGATGATGTAATTTAAATTAAAATAAAAAAAATGTTTCTGTAATACATTGTTCCTAATAAAATATTATACAGTGTTCTTGTAAACACCACTTTAAATGAAACCACAGTTTTAAATACCCCATAAAAGCCTAATACAATTTAAATCAAAAAAATCCCAAAAATTCTAGTGTTTTTTTTACACAAAGTAACTAATAAAATAATCGTTGTAAAATAAAACGCTATTTGTCAAGAACGACGCACGCACACACAAACCTATCAAAGGGGTATGGGTTTGAAATATTTTTATCTATATGCTGTTAAATATATGCCGTAAAAGGAGCGCTAACGCTTCCAACCTGTATAGGTACTAGATTTTACTTTTGTACGTACATTTTTTGTTTTGTCCGTAGTGCAGTCGTAAAGTGTCTGATTGTAAACGCGATAGATGTGGACTCGATTTCCACTCTGGAAAATATTCATATTTTTCACTAAGGTTTCGTTCACGGCTTCGCCCCCTTAAACTACACAATTATTTACTAAGTAATCTAAATTACTTTCGTGTTCTAAATAAAGGCTGCACCTAATTCATAAAACTATTATTTACAACAATTTAGTGAAACAAAACAATTTATATTATTATATTTTTTATTTATGAATTTTGTCAAAATACAAAAGTGAAAACTGCATTTAAATTAGTTTAGTAATTTCTTCCTTTCTTTCTTAATTTCTGCCAGAGATTAGCTTTCCTCTTCCTATCCCGCTATTTGGGCAAAACGTGACATTGCTTTTATATTTAGATTTTTTTTCTTACATTAAAGCCATCAAGCGGACGTAGCAGCGTGGTTATATCATCCGGTAGTTCCCGCACCACGACTGCGAGCCCGCTGTCCTCGCCCGCGAGGCGGGACCCGTACACGGGATTGTTTTCATCCATTGGACTGTAAATAAACGTTGTTTTGGTGTTGAAGTGAAATGAATAAAGGTAGTATGAAAATAATTAAATTTAGTAATGTGTTTTTGAAAAAAACTCGATAGTCATAAGTAACCAACAGCCGGACGTACGAAGTCCACTGAAGAATTTGTTGGGACACTAGATCCGACCATCTTTGGTTCACTCACAGAACCTTTAAGAGATGGTTCTCAGCTCCGTACCATATTATTCTATAAATATTATGTAAACATAGAAAGCTATAAGCATTTTACATATTTTTTTAATTGATATACTTATTATATCAACGACACTTCAGTCTGCTTTTGTTCGAAATGTTGAGTTTTCTGAAATGTATTTTTGCATACACAAATAGTTAACATTAATAATAGTAATAGATATACATACTGATATCTAGAATTAAACACACAGCAGAACCCGGTGCTAGTGATGCGCTTGGCAAAGAGGCGTCCGCAGCGCTCGCGGCGCGCCTGCCAGCCGCAGCGCGCCAGCACGCGCCCGCAGTCCGGGCTCAGCTGGGAGACCGCTTAGATAATTGTTACACTTCCATTTCTCACTTTCCGAATTGTCGGAACTTAACGCCGCGCTTTGCCTTGTTACCAAAACAAGGAAATTTAAATAATAAATATTTTAATTTCTCGAACTGGGATTCGAACCCACAACCTGTCGCGTTTACAATCGGATGCTTGTGCCCCTGTGCCACGACTAATAAAATTTATTTAAAAATTCATATCGATTTTTTATTATTTTTATCTTTACATACACAAAACAACGGCCGTTGTTTGACCATAATATTTATAAATATTTTAATATTTTCAACTTTATCTTAATAAAATAATAATATAAACAAAATAATCTTTAATCAATTAACCCATTGTTAACACGCTAGTATCTTGAACCGCCAAGTTACATAGAAATGTCAGTACTGTCAGTCCTACCATCACCTTGGAAAGCAGTTCGATATCATACCTTATACAATATATCAGTAACGTTTGACTCGTGAGCGACTTTCTCTAAATAGGACTCAAAGTGGAAGTCAAAGGGCACGGGACGTCGCGAGTGCACCGCACCGAACGCGAGCAGGTTTCGTTTGATTTCTTCTAAGCTATATGTATTATTTTTGTCCAATGAATATCTGAAATAACATGCTTAGATGATAATACTATAGAAGTAAATAAAATTTAATTAACAATATTGAATAAAGAATCAAAGCAAAGCTTTGTAAAATTATACGTTTTGATCAGCAGCAATAAAATGTATTATTAATTAACAATAAAATCTGTATATATACAATAATTTGTTTCTATAGATAAAAAATGTGTTAAAAATATGATTGCAAATTGGGAAAATATAGTTAATATGCTAGCGGTCCCGGACGCGGCTTCGCCCGCTTAAACTTTACGAATGCTTATAGATATATTTAGGAAATTATTTGTGAAAATATGTAACTAATTTAAATAAAAAAAAATAAGTAAACGTAACCATAGTTAAATATTAATAAAAAAACTAAACAAAACCAGCTACATTAATTAATAATTTTATCTCTTTCTGTCTTTCTATTTCCCCGAGCTAATATCCAGAATAACTGAACTAATTTTTATTGGACTTTCAGTGATCGATTTTACTGATTTACCCGGGAAAAATATTTTTACTCGTTTTCCTTGTACATAGATACTATATGAAATAACTAAAGTCCTTTCTACATTAAATACGATAAATTTTGCGAGCAATATCAAATAAAATCCCAGAAAACTAAAACCACAATTTATTAAGTGTATAACAACGGTATAGATAACCATCCAACCAAGATGAAATAACCAACAATTCTCTCCTTAATACTTAAATAATATTACACCGATGCCGCGCAGGGCCGCAACTTACACCACACCAAGAAATTTATGAAAATCTAACTAATCTGCTCCTCGAATAAGCGAAGAACCAAAGAAAAGTATAAATTAATTATAAACAGCAAATAATTACATAAAAATTAACAGTAGTTCGAAAATGTATGAAAATTTACAAAACCGTCAAAGTCATCTGCCCGTTCGCGTACACATACATACATACTATGCCGGTCGTATGCTAGGTTATTTCGAATCAGTGACATCTCCTTAATTATTTATTAGAATTTTATACAGTGAACTATAATTTCAATCTAGATGAAATGCTAAAAGTGACTATTATATTCATTTTCATAAGGATCAATATCAAATTATAGGAAATACATACAACAAAAACCCGATAAATATAAAGTAAATTAATTAAAATGGTTACTTGTTGTTACTGTGTTACTTTGCTCAACCTTCAGAGATAAACATGGTATGTGTATCGCGGACTTTTTTAAACATTATTTAAAGGACAATATTTTTGTAAAACATTATTTTTATGTATCTCATAAGGTTGAGTCGGCGCACGCCATGTATGTAAGCTCATTTTGGGTGACGTTTGCTTAAAACAACAAATAAACTTTGCAAACCGTTGCTTAGCAACGGTCGGTTGTTTTTAACATGGCGGAATATATTGTCTGTCAAATTAAAAAAATATTTTAATATGTTAGTATATATCGACAATATTACAAATATGAGAAAAAAAAGTAACCTATGTTCATCCGAAGACCCTCAAGTATCTCTGTATGAGTATTTTATTACTATTGAATTAGCGGTTTGGCCCTGATTGCGGCACAGACACACAGACAGACAGACAGAGTTACTTTCGAATTTATAATATAGGTATGGATTTATAGTTAATATATGTTAAGAACGCCTTACAGCAATATCTTAGCAAAGTTGAAATATTACATAATGTTATATGAAAACTGCTAGGCGTTCTCAACTGTTAAATTAGACTGTCATCAAATAAAGCACAACCCAACTTTGAACTTTATTTAACCATACCAATAAAAAACTAGATGGATTGAGGCTAATCATGGCGCAGAGGCGCAAGCTAAACTAACGTAAGCGTGACAAATTGTGGATTCTATTCCCACTTGAGGAAAATTAAATATTAAAAAACTAAACTAAACTAAACTAGCTTCACGCTTTATCCCTAGCAGGGTAATCAGAAAAAAAATTAAATTTAAAAAAAATATTTAATTGTTTTCATATAACAATATGTAAAAAAAATTAAATACTTTCATATCCTCGATCGTTAAGTACGGAACCTAATAAGGAATGTAACTAGCATTCGGTGGGAAGTACGGAACAGAAGTGCCTTAACACTATATTTCCAGGTTTCCTCTGCCTACCCTGTTACGTGCGGAATAAAGCGTGAACCTAAAAAAATGAAAGTAAAAGTTATTAAGTAATTCTATAAATTCTCTTTTCAATCATCACTAAAACTAAAAACTCACACATGTTGAGCGTATTGGTCGAGTGCAAGTCGACTGATCAAGTTAAAGCTGCATATGGCGACGGCGGGGAAGTCCTCGTGCCGCGCCATGTACGAGTCGCGCTGCTCCCACGCGGTCAGCCGCGGGGAAGAACCGAGGTACGACAGGTTGTACACCAGTAAAGATATGCCAGCACCAGTTGATAACAATACTGCTAATAAGTAGCACCATCTGGTTTTAACCATTTAATTTATATTACCATTTAATTTTATGTAACAGATAATGCTATATCTTAGCATTTTTGTTTTTTTTAATCTGACAAAGTACAGAATCGTTACAGTATACATGGATATAGTATGTCACTCAAAATGGAGTCTCGCCCCGTGGTCGATTAGAAATAATTGATAATGAAGCCTGACACATTCAGCACATGGTAGCCTAAAAGCTTTCTCGATAAATGGACTATCCAAAACAAAAGGATTTTTTCAATTCGAGTCTGTAGTTACTGCAGAGAATTGGGGTAGGCAGAGAAAACCTGGGAAACTAGTGTTAAGACACTCTGTTCCAAATAAAACACTTCCTTTCCCTACTTTCTACTGAATTCTGCAGGCATTGCGCGTTGAGTGGCGGAACTCAACGCCTCACTTTGCCAGAGCGATAAAATAAAAACATTGCTTAATTATTTTACACCACACATAGTTTTCTTAGTAAACTTTTTTCATTTCTAAGTGTGGCACTTTGTAAATGTCAAAAAGCGGATATTTATTAATATTACATATCTATACCTTAAAACCTTTGGATTATTCCTATCCGTCACATACGTGACGCCTTCCACAGAACAGTTCTTGTAGAACTCCAGCATTGCATCGCTAAAACTCTTTCTCAAACGTGTTTCAAAAGGAGACAGGCCCTTAAACCCAAATTTAAAAGGGCGTGAAATATTTAAGGGTGGCTTCCTAATTTCTCGAGACCACAAATCAGGGTCCACAGTCCTCATTGTTAAACGGTAAAACGACATTGACGTTATTTGTTAAAGTTCGTGACAATATACAATTAATTATAGATTATTTAATTCGAGAGCGAGGTCTAACGCCACTACCGACACGAAAACTGATAAACAATGCTATTGTAATTTAAATTTTATATTATGTTGGGAAAATATGGAGGTTTGAATGGAATAAATTGAAGTAATTATTTTCTTTCGAATATTAATTAACAAAGAAAATGTTAGTGACAAAACTCTCCTCATTATGTCGTTGGGTGGCTTGATATGTCGCTGCTTGTATTTTATATGTTTAAAAAAATAGTAGTTAGTTGCAAGCTTAGTCTCTCAACTACAATCTAATAGCTTCTTATGACTATGAATTTACAATGACTGATATTTCTAGAGATATTTTTTTCATACTGACTGAGACGGAAGGAAAATGAAACAATATTTTACTTGGTAACTCTTATTTTCAAAATTTATTTTATTTAAATTTTACATTTAAAGTTCAAATATAGTAATTATTTATATATAAATATATTTTTTATAGATATATGATAAGACTAGTTTAATAAATATAAATGAATCTAGTCTTTCAGTAGCGTTTTAGCGGAAAAATAATTTATTTTGAAGTATGATACAAAAATAACGTTATATATTACAAAAATAATATTATATTGTTACAATAGCGCTTTAATATTATATTTCAGCATTACATCATTTAAGATACATATATATACAGACATACATACAAAAAATGTCTTACGTCATACAAATAACAATTAATATAATAAAACAAAAAATAAAATGAATGATAATACTAGTTAATTATTTGCGCTATTTTTATATCACTATATAAAATTAAACATGCAATAAATTACGTCATCTACATTATATTGTGCGATGCAGAGAATACAGAGAACAAAGTGACACGGTTCTCCTTTCTCCTTAAAATTTCACAGACTAGTCGTTAAGACATTATAATGCATATAACTGTGCAAGTGATGGTCGTGTGTTCGATTCCCTCTTAGGGAGAATAATTTAATTTAAGTTTCGCCGTTCATTTTTCCCCACAAGTCTAAATAATGTAAACTATAAGTATAACTTTAAAATTTTATTTGTATGACGTAAAAATTATATAGAGAAATTTCAATACTATTCTACGAATACTGATGGGGCATTACAAAGACATCTACTTGCATTTGAACTTGCGACCCTCATTGAATGGAGGCCGCCGGTAACCTAACACTAGTGCACCTTTGGCGTCAGGGACTAACAATAAATAAACAACAATTTACTTACGAATAAATTAAAATTATTAAAGATTGTAACTAACTAAATATTTTAAAGTGCTATTATTTTTATTTCTATAAGCATAGGAGAAGTGAACAGTCTCTCTGTGGTTTACTAAATAGGTGTATAATATGTAGAATGTATTTTAAATAACTTTAAAGATTAAATTACTTAAAAGAAATTTCGAATTTTAATTTTAATATTTTTTTAACTTAAAAGACTTTTATCGTTCATATCGATGTTTTGTTTTGTAATTTAATAATTAAGACGAATAAGAATCAACAATTAAATATATTTAGTTAGCCATACGTATGTTTCTCTAAATAAACTGTTAACAATAATATTTTTTATTCAATCAGTACTAATTATAGGAATTTCAGCGAATTTTTACAAAAAGGTGTTACAGTAAATATAATTTTAGTCTATAGTAACGTGATGTGTGCTCTAAGGAAGCCATTTACATACATAGGCTAGTATGATTTTTTTTTTGTTTTTCTTTACTATACAGCGTGTTTCAAAAATCCATAACTAACTCCAAAAAAATATTTAAAATCAATTTTCCTATCAATTTTCGAAAACTAGGCCAAAATATACATAATGTTCGCAAGTTTAGTATTTTAACTTTGATAATTAATTCGAATTTGAACCTGCGATCTTCCGTTGAGTGCGTGGGTGAGATCAGAGGAGTGCGGGCGCGGGGGGGCGCGCCGCGGCGGGTCACAGGTACGCCACGAACAGCAGCATGGACAGCAGGAGAAGAGACACTCCCCCTACACTCAGACGTGATGATTTCGATAGTATCCCCTTCCCTGGAATTATTTTTTTATTATTTTAAATTATTTTATATTTATTTTTATATGGAAATAGGAATATTTTTTCTCCACGCCGTATTCAGCATATAGTAGGGTAAGCCGAGGGAACCTGTTAAACTAATGTTAAGACACTCCCTTCCCATTAAGACACTTGCGTTCCCCACTTTCCATCGAATTCTGGAGGCATTGTGTGTTAAGTGGAGGAATTCAACGCCGCGTTTTGCCTCGGTATCAGAGCAAAATGAAAATATTTCATTTTCTTTAGTGGGATTTGAACGAGAACCGGAGTCGAGCTTGTGCCCCTGCGCCACAATTGGCCTTAAATATTTAAATTATGCGAGTATAACATATGAGGGCCCGTCGTAGCACAGTGAGAAAATTAACGCGACGGTTATGGGTTCAACACACACTCGAAGTAATTATTATATTTCAATTATTTTGATTTCTACGCTCTGGAAGACGAAGCGCGGCGTCGCACTTCGTGTTCTGCCAGACTAAAATTTTTCGAAAACTTGGTGAGAAACGGAGTGCCTTAACGCTGGGTTAAGTATGAATATTCTGACATGCTGGGAACAGCGTGATGTTACTGTGAATGTAAAGTCTATGTTTAAGATGAAAGAACATTGGATGAATAGACCAAAATCGTCACTTATTAACACCATCACAAAATATTGACATGGTACTCTTCTTTCTAATATTGTGAAACGGTGATTATTAAATTATATTACAAATATCATCAGGCGCAGAGGCACAATGTGTGACTGTAAATGCGACTGGTTGTGAGTTCGATCCCCAATGGAGGATGAAATATTTATTGAAATTTATATTTAAATTTCTTCGCTCGCCACTCAATACGCAGTGCCTTCAGAAAACCTAGTGGCTTAACACTAGGTTCCCTCTGCCCATCTTGCTGTGTGCAGGATACAGCGTAAAGCAGCTTTTTTAAAATTTATAAATATGTAAACTTGAATAATTTACTTACATATAAATATTTGTAAAAACAAAACAGAACAAGTACAAATCAATGTGACAACCACTTTTTATTGAGACAACTACTACACACTATTGCTAAACTAGCTAAGCTAAACGACAGCACATTATCTAATAAATATTACTAAAAAAAATAGGAAATTCCACACAAAAAACATAACTAACTATCTACTTAATATTTTCTCAGGTCATATCGCGACTAACCTAAGGGAGTCTCGAGGAGTCCGTCGCGGGGCATCGCCACGCTCCAGTCACCGTGTGACCAGATGTACAACCCTAAATATAAGGAAAGTAAGGAAATTATTCTAGTTTTAACGGAAAATGATCGCGAAATGACCCGTGAAAATATTATGGTTCATATTTTTTTATTGGTTTGTTTCTTTATTTATTAGATGATGTTTAGTTTCTAATAAACACAAAGTGTATATAATATTCAGTTATTGAAAAATGATGAAAAATAATGAAAAGTGAAACGATTGAACAAAAAATATATATTTTTACTAAATATTAAAACCCTACAAAAATCTTACTAAAATTATAGAAACGAATCTTTTCTTTGTTTCACTTTATTGTTCAATAAAAAAAAATGTATTAAAAATAATATTTAGGTTGAATCTCTTCATCACCAGAGCGACTCTACAGTTATCTTTTTGTTTTTTCTCAAATCATCATATTCTTACATAATCAGAATAACCAGTATGCCATCATGGCTAGGAATTAAAAAAAAAATACATACATCTAGCAGCGAGTTTCTTATAGCAGCAGCAATCACGTAGCCTCACGTATCTCACGCAGTCATGGGCCAGGGGCTTGCACCGATGGGGGCCCACATAGCACGTATGAGGCAGCCATGGAAACGGCTCGGGCAGGTAGTGGCGCTCGCAGCAACAGTGGTCAGCAAGCACTCGAGTTTCACAGTACTCCATTTCCCGGCGGGAGCACGTTCCACATCCTGGCGGAGGGTCTGGAACTGAAGAAGTATTATTATGTAGTGTAAAATAGAATAGGAATTTCCGTTATATTTTTGTGATAGACAAACTAAAAAGAATATGAAGAAAAATAGTTCCGTTGTATCCCGCTTGTAGCAGTTTTCGATACAATGTGTGCTAAGAGGCGAAACTCAACGCAGCGCTCTCCCTTTGTTGCCAGAGCAAGGAAATAAAAATAATTCATTCCTCCGAGTGTGAATCAAACCCACAACTGTCACGTTTGTAGGCGTATTGGTGCTGGTAACAGGGTTAACCAGAGCCTTAGCTGCATTGATGAGACGGCGACGGAAACGTCAACACAGCTGCGCGTTTGGTCGTACACAATGCAGTGCTGGTACCGACGCTGTTATACGGCAGCGAAACGTGGGTATTACAGAAGAAGAATGAAAGAAAGATGAATGGCGTGGAGTTGCGATCTCTTCGTAGGATATGCGGAGTCAGCTTAGCTGATCGAATCCGCAATGAAGAGGTACACAGAATGGCAGGTAATAGCGAAGATGTCACGGAGAGATTGAAGAAGAACTTGCTTAGCTGGTTTGGGCACGTCGAACGTACGAGTGATGAAAAAATGGCAAAAAAGATTTATGATGGTAAAGTGAGTGGTAAGAGAGATAGGGGGATACCTCGGTTGACCTTCGAAAACACAGTATCAAAGATACTGGAGGAAGGTCACGTAAAAATCACGAGGATCCCCTGGAGGGCATTTATGAAGAGGTTAATGACAGTGGACGAGGCGAAAGAGGTATGTAGAGACCGTAGCGTTTGACGCTCCGTTTCTATGACTACCCCGCTAGGTATGCATCTTGAAGCTAAGTTAAGTTAAATTTCCATTTTTTTATCTCTAACTATATATGTAGGTACATTGATTAAAACATACAAAAAAAACACAAAACTAAAACCCACACTTAACAAAAATTCTATAAAACCACGAAACAGAAGCAGACCTAGCCTCATTCAGTATTCCCATCACTCCCGGACGCGCCGACCTCTCCATAGCATCGCAATGACATACTCATAGACTGCCATATCTTATTGCGTAACACACTGGACAATGGTGGCTGGTTTTTTGCATTTTGCCCACCGTTCATATTATTTAATGTATTTAAAATGCATGGCGGGTGCGCAATTAGGCTTTACAAGTCGATGTTGTCGTAATCAAATTGTTTTAAATACTTAATTATGCTGCGAATTTCGTTTGTTTGGAGGTATATATGAGTTCGATTTTCCATCGAGGATAAATTGTTGGACCTATACTAATTCTAACTTTAGTACTGTATGAATCTTGTTTTTTTTTCAGTTTCACACAGTGTAATTTAGCAGGGTTAGGCAGTAAGAACCTAGTGCTAAGACATTTCATTTCCTACTTCCTCTCAAAGTTTCGCTCAACGCTGCGCTCTGTCTTGTTATCAAAAGGAAGAAATGAAATTATTAATAAATAACAATTCCTCCGAGTGGAAATCGAACTCACAACCGTCGCGTTTACAGTGACACGACCAGTGCACACACCACACTGGTCTGGTACAAGACCAGTGCGCCACGATGGTTTCTCATATTTAAAATATATTATGTATAATTTATACCTGTATATTTTACATCCTCTCTTAGAATAACTTAAATAATTGTAGATTATTTGAAACGTTGAAATAATACGAAGTATCGTCTATAGTGGTCTTGAATAACAATGAAAATTCTATACATTTTTTTCCTATTACTAAATCGTTCTTATAACAGTCTCCTTCATAGGAGTTCTTCCTTTTAGGTGCATTTAGCGTTGGTTCTTTACCTTCCCAATGTACCTAGGTGTAATCAAGCAACAAAATACATACTTTAATGTATCCTATTGTATTTATATTTTTAATGCATTTATTTACCTTAGTATCACCAATTTCACAAAATAATTCGACAGCTAATAGTAAATATATAATTTTCTATTCTTACTAAAAAAATAAAAAAAAACAGCTTTTCCACAGAGGAGGGTAGACAGAGAGAGCCTATCGTGAGGACACTCCTCTATATTTTATTTAAATAACTACATATAAGTGTGACGATGACAAATCGAAGGCAACAATGATTTCTATAAAATCGCAGTCACTCGTGCGTGAGATTAGATACTTTGCTAAATGTATCGACAAGCTATAATAAAAAAAGGCTAAGTAATAAAAGGCGCTGTGTAAAATTATATTACAAGTACGAAATATAATGTACGTTTAGGTAAAAATGCTGCTTGCATACAAATTTCAGGGTTAGTGCGGGTTTGCTGAAAATAATAAATATAGGCATTAGGTACAAAAAAAATATTTTACGAATTACGATCCTGGCAACCTGTAAATCAGAATACAAGTGATTTTTGTCTTTAATAAATATGAATTTAACTTGGAGACCATCGTGGCGCAGCGTCTAAATGTAAACGTGGAGGTTATGGGTTCAACTTTCGCTCGGGGGAACAAATTATTTTCATTTCATTGATTTCCACACGCATTATCTCGACAATTAGTGCAGTGCATATGTAACGTTGTTTCTTAATACAAGGTTCTCTCTGCCTATCCTGTTATAGGTATAAGGACTACATATAACATACATAGCTAAAATAATTTGAAGATGTCTTTGATAAATGTTTTTCTGCTGATATTTAAGGTGTTTATAGAGAGAAATTAAATATAATGAAGATAGCGGCTTCAAGCCTATCAATAATAGAGTCGTCTAAGTGACGTTTGTCATTTGCGAACAATAAAATAATATTTTTCACGGTCGCCATGACGAGAGCGGGACCACGCCCCGCGGCCTTCGGTTGTCGGGATACCTTATAATTTGCCCACAAGCATCATCCACTGTTTATTGCGACAATCAAAATTAATATGTACATAGAGACATGCTTATTATCCTTTTTTGTTGTGTTATATATATCCCGCATATAGCTGTGTAGGTTGAGAGAGCATATTGTTAAGACATTTCCAATTTTCGCTTAATTTTTGGTATAGTGATCGAAAAGTAAGCAGAAAAATTAAAATAGTTAACAAAATAATTATTTTATCGTGTGACTCTTTAAGCTACAGTCATCTCATTGATTTTGTTTCTTAAGTGTGGATTAATGCTTTAAAAATGTAAGAAATATTTAATAAATAGCATTCTCTCTAGCCAAATGATAATTTTAAGCAATTATTTTTGGGTAGCGGAAATTTGAAATATTTTTTTTCCTGCAAAGATACTAGCAACAATGAGTTGTAGCAAGTATATAAGAATTTCGACTTAGCTCGATGAGAACGTATGGCTTAGATGGTCAGAGCGCTTAGACGGTTCCCAAGAGTCGTGAGTACAAATCCTGCTACGTTAAATTATTTATACGTTTTCTAAAAAAGGATTTTTTTTGTTTTTCACGATTTGTATGTAATACATAATTGGTGTAATATTTATGCCTCGTCAATTTCTAAACTTATGGCCTAAGATCCCATCGTTTAAAACTGTAGGGATTAGATTTTCTAATGAAACTTATATTTAAGAATGATACATGATAGTAGAATAGATTACACTAGGGTTGCCCAAAAAAATCCTGCCGCAATCACCTTTAATTAATGTTTTTCGTAACTCGTTTTTGGAGAAAATTGCACTCATATGTTTTTTATGTGAATCGCACATCATTTGAAAGAAAATCGCATAAGGAATTGGAAAAACAATGGTTGCCAGCTCTCAGTCTGCCGCAAGTCCAAGGTTGCCTGGTTTAAAGAGGTTACTTAATGTGAATATTTGCACTCATGTGCTTTTTTAATGAATTATATATCAAATTAAAGCTTATTTTTTTGTCATCACTAAAACACATGGTTGCCTGGAAAATGGCTGCCGCAAGCAAAGGTTGCCATCATTCGAAATATTTTATTCTGATTCCGTTTGACTGAGAATAGACGATGAAATACGCGATTTGCCTTATGTTTTAAAGTAAAATATTATAAAATAGAAGGTCAATCTTAAAATTAATATTTATTCTAACTGTTCACCTGTTAAATGATGATTTTAATCATATTAAGTACATACAAAAAACTATTTAAACATGAAATCATCCTTATTTTTCCATTGAAATAATGAGTCTATGATATTAAGTCTTTGTTAAATCTGTTTTCTAGATATTAATACTCGTTTAAATCGTTATTTTAAAAAGACTAAATTATCATCTATATATATAAAACAAGTACCTGACTGACTGAGGTAAGACGCACGCACAGCCGCTGATGGTAGAAATGGGAAATTTGGACAGATGTTTTTTTTCGTAATCTGGACATCCACTAATAAGGGATTTTAAGAAAATTGAACCCTAAAGGGATAAAATAGGGGCTGAAAGTTTGTATGGGTTTTTTTTTTAATCGGCACCGATTTTTATAATATTTGAAATTCAGACTCCTAAAAATATTTCATTGAACACATGTTTCATGGTTTTTTAGAATTCACCCCGTAAGGGTTCAAATAAGCGGGCGAAGCTGCGCGCGCCCACTAGTATTAAATAAACGTTTACAAATATCGTTCTATTATAAGGTATTAATTACATAATGTTTTCATAATATAATGTAGGTTGACAATTATTGCAGATATTTTATTTATTAATCAAGAAAATATAAAAAATTACCTCGTTATAAACTCTCAATCTCTCTCTTCGTCCTCAGAGAAAAATATATAATATTAAACATTAAATTTAATTATACTTATCAAACATTAATTATACTTACGTTTTGCATTAGAAAATAATTGAAAAATAAAAATCAAATCAGATTCACGCTGTATCCCGCATGCAGCAGGGTAGGCAGAGGGAACCTAGTGTTAAGACACTCCGTTCCCCACTCTCTGCCGAATTCTGGAGGCATTGTGTGTTGAATGGCAGAACTCAACGCCGCGCTTTGCTTCGACACCAGAACGAAGAGATGGAAATATAAATTTAAGTAAATATTTCATCTCCTCGAGTGGGGTTCTTCTTTATATTTTTGTTTTACAACAATGAACTTTTTGTAACACTGTAAGTGATAACCGTGCATTGTGTTACTATTTAAGAAAATGTTACTGTGTATAAAATTCATTTTTTGGCGAAACAACAACATAATTTTACACTTCAGACTCATTATTAAATTCCACACACATTTTCGCACAAAAAACAGATCTTCATTTTTGTCATGTTAACTAAAAACGTCTTCGTCGAAACGACGAAAGGTAAGTAACTAAGTAATATGTTCAAAAACATCTCATTTGGCCATCTGCACTGTTATTGCATTTTGAAACAATACGTCTACGAAAATAAAATTATTGCATTTTTATTGCTTTGTATACCACCGCAAAATGTTTATCTATAGTAAAAAGTAGACAACTAATTGATATTTGCCGACTCCTGGTCATGAACCTTAAATAGCGTTTATTATTCGGCATTACTGTCGAAATTTCTTAGAATTTATTTGTGATAAATTAATTTTGTTTATTATAATTCTATCATATATATTTCTTTCAATGCAAATTCTTAAAAGTTGCGTGAGAAAAAAAAGATTGCGGCAACCGTTATCAAAAAAAACGAGAAAAAAAAATCATACGAGCAGAGGACAGAGAGAGAGAGAGTATATTGAAATGTTATTTTCCATATTTTCTTAATTAATAAAAAGACTTACGCAATAATTGTCGCCCTTCATTATCTTAAGGAAACATGATGTAATTAATACCTTATAATAGATTGATATTTGTAAGCATTTATTTAATTAAATAATTTAGTCGTTTTAAAATGATAATTTAAATTAGTATTAGTATTTAGAAAACAGATTTAGCAAAGACTTAATATCATGGGTTCATTATTTCACTTGAAAAATAAGGATGATTTCATATTTAAATAGTTTTTTGTATGTTCTTAATATGATTATAATCATCATTTAACAGGTAAATATCTAGAATAAACATTAATTTTAAGATTGACCTTCTATTATATAATATTTTAATTTAAAACATAAGGCAAATCGCGTATTTCATCGTCTATTCTCAGTCAAACGGAATCAGAATAAAATATTTCGAATGATGGCAACCTTTGCTTGCGGCAGCCATTTTCCAGGCAACCATGTGTTTTAGTGATGACAAAAAAATAAGCTTTAATTTGATATATAATTCATTAAAAAAGCACATGAGTGCAAATATTCACATTAAGTAACCTCTTTAAACCAGGCAACCTTGGACTTGCGGCAGACTGAGAGCTGGCAACCATTGTTTTTCCAATTCCTTATGCGATTTTCTTTCAAATGATGTGCGATTCACATAAAAAACATATGAGTGCAATTTTCTCCAAAAACGAGTTACGAAAAACATTAATTAAAGGTGATTGCGGCAGGATTTTTTTGGGCAACCCTAGTGTAATCTATTCTACTATCATGTATCATTCTTAAATATAAGTTTCATTAGAAAATCTAATCCCTACAGTTTTAAACGATGGGATCTCCACCTATTACATACGAGTCGAAGTAGAAAAAATTATACCGTTATCAACATTTACAAAAAGAACGTGACTATTTGTGCACGATAATTGTCTTTTCTTACTTTCCGTAGAAAAAAAAATTAAGCTTGCAAGCAAATAGGCAAAACAGTACTAAACATTTATTTGACCGAGAATGAAAGTATTCACTAAAATATCTCATAGCATCATGCATATTGCTGGAGATACGTGAAGATTATAAAAAGGAGTAGACTCTAGAAGACTATATAACGTTAGTAGAGTCTTCTACAGTCTACTCTTATACTTTTAGTCTACTCGAATACACTGTAATAAGTATTAAATTAAAATATATTATTCAATTTCATATAAATACAAAATATGGATGTAACTTTTTCATACGTTTGAACTTAAAGAAGAAGGAAATATGGATATTTCCTTTAAGCAACCTAGATTCTAGACTAATAAAAACTTAGTTAAATCTATATAAAGACAAATTACCATAGCATTAATATTGTAATCAGCGATGACTTCATCATTGGTACTTCATACTTGGTAGTGGGTTAATAAGTTATTTTTAATTGTTTACATTATTTCTTTCACCTTGCTATCTTTTTAGAAAAAATCAGTTTCCCGCTGTATCCCGCATACAGCAGGGTAAACAGAGGGAACCTAGTGTTGATTTAAAAAAAATAAGTCCCGCTGAGTTTCTTGCGCCGGTTCTTCTCAGGTCTGAGGCATTAATTTTAGTGAACTGGTGGTAAAAAATTATTTGACGTTCAAAAAAATGAAGCATGTAACTCCTTATTTTGAATAAAATTATTTGACTTGACTTGACTTGACTTAAGACACTATTCCCCACTTTCCGCCGAATTCTGGAGGCATTGCGTTGATGACTGGCGGAACATGACACTGCGCTCTGCTTGGACACCAGAGCGAAGAAATGAAAATTAAATGTAAATAAATATTTCATTTCCTCGAGTGGAGATCGAACCCGCAACCAGGCGCATTTGCAGTCACAATTTGCGCCACTGGCTCACGGCTGACCTCATCTTCTTAGTAATTTTGCAATAAACTGATAAATTATTCATAAATTATTTTATTATTATAGATTTCTGTATGTCCGAAAGATCCCAAATTTAGAAAAGCAATAAGATACCCTTTTCTTCAAATATTGTAGGTAGGCAGAGGGAACCTAGAGTTAAGACACTCCATTCCCCACTTTCTGCCGAATTCTGGAGGCATTGCGTGTTGAGTGGCAGAACTCAACGCTGCGCTTAGCCTCGACACCAGAGCGAAAAAATGGAAATATACTTAACTTACTTAACTTAACTTAGCTTCACGCTTTATCCTTGCGGGGTAGTCAGAGAGAACGGAGCGCCAAACGCTACTTATATTATAATGTTAACACATTAACCACAGAGCTAACTTAATAGGCCTCATTATAATTAACAATTAAAAGTGTAATTTCCCAAGATAACACATCTGCATTTACAAAGTGCGGCGCTACTTTCACAATGGACTTCGTACCGGCTACCCACCCCCCGCTGTTCCGTGTATGCACTTGTTTAGAATGTTAAGTGGAAAAGCTTTGTGTTAACAATACTAAGCCTATTGAGTACTTAAAGGTAGCAATTTCCTACTTAGTACGCATTTGTAAGCGAATTCTAGATTCTATTACGGGGTAAAGTGTCTAACATTCAATTTCCTTTTCTTATCTAGCAATAAGGGAGACATATCGCTGAATAATTGGAGGTAAAACGCGGCGTTGAGTTTCACCACTCAGCACGCAATGCCTTCAGAATTCAACGGAAATGGGGAACGGAGTGTCTTAACACCAGTTCCCTCTGCCTACCCTACTGTGTACGGGATACAGATGTATCAGGTTTTGTTCCCATTCCCGCAGGAATTTCGGGAAATCTTCACATTTGGTTCCCACTACATTCACCAGGGAACCTATAAGCTAAATTTCAGCGTTCGATGCCGCGTCGGCGTAGGTTCGGCTGTAAGTTGTCAGTCAGTCACTCAGTAACGTATTGTATTATTAATAAAGATTATTTAATATATATTCAATACATTACAATACAATTTACATTACATTACAATACAATAATAATATACATTTATATAAGTATGAAATCTAGACATTAGTTTTAAGCTCTTAAAAATTAAAGCAGCGTGTTTTCTATCTGTACAAATTAACATTTTATAAATGAGATTTAAATTTTGCAAATATTATTAACATAAATAAAATAAAAATTCTCGAAGTGA
This sequence comes from Heliconius himera, assembly GCA_021202915.1. NCBI lineage: Eukaryota > Metazoa > Arthropoda > Insecta > Lepidoptera > Nymphalidae > Heliconius > Heliconius himera. The sequence continues at coordinate 112,793 of JAJHJA010000706.1, forward strand.
ATATATAAATAATAACAATTTTATAATAATTTATATGTAAGTAGTAAATCTTCTCAAGGTGGTATTAAAATTAGTGAAGTTTTTGTTTGAGAAATAATGAATAAAATTTGCATACATTCTGAATAAATGTTTATTTACTTTTATTACATACTATTTTATTTTAGTGTTATTTAATTTATGACTATAGTATAAATCATTTGATTTACTCTAAAACGTTCGTCATTTTCATAATCATTACTATCATTTTATTAATTTAATGTTTTTTATTAGCTCCAAACTGTATCCCGCACTTAAACGAAACCTGGGAACTTAGTGTTAAGACACTCTTTTCTCATTAAGATACTTCTGTTCTCCAATGTCCGCCTAATTGTCGAGGTATTCTCTGTTGACTGGTAAAACGCATGGCCGCACCTTGCCTCATTACCAGAGCGAAGAAAATACAAATATTAAATACTTCGTTTACAGTCGTACGCCTGCGCCCCTGCGCCACGATTTAGATTTTTGTGTCAAAAGAAAGCTTTTGAAGCAATCGAAAAAAGTTTAAAATAAGATTAGAGAAGATTAAGAAGGAGGGTTTTAAGAAATAAAATTAAAACAAAGTAATTTTTAAAAGTAACTGTACAATGTCTTAAAGAATAACATCAACTAAGTGATACGCAAAGCGTAATCGCGTAATTGTAACCTAACACCGCGGCGTGCACCGTCGGCGCCATTATACTTGTGAAGGGCGACCGGCGATACTATCGATCCAGAACTGAGTGCGGAAATCCAGCAAGTACTGGGGTGAAGCGATGATATCATCGTGGTTCGTTTCATTAGCCTTTAGCATATAATACGTCTTGTGGTTGTGTGTCGCTTTAAACCTACGTTAATTACTGTTTTACGTGTTTTAGTTAGATGTTCGTTTTATTTTTTAGATTTTGGCTTTCTTTTCCATTTTGTAGAAAAGTATAATAAAATTTTAAGTAACTTTATTGGGTCAAGTTATATTCAACCTTATTTTGGGACTTGCAACATTATACTTATACAGAAATATATTTTAGGACTATAAAGTTACGTACAAGTTAAGCCGCTCTGGCAACAAAAAAAAGCGCGACGTTAAGTTCCGTCACTCAATACACAATGTTTCGATAATTAAGCGAAAAGGTTCCCTTTGCCTACCCTGCTATATACATAATACATGGCAATGCTAAAAAAAGTGAAAACAACTTAGTTAACAACTGCATAATTGCGACATAGTTATAATCAAAAACCATAAAAGTTTAAATTCAATAAAGCCTAAACTTGTCAATAGATATATTTTTTTATTCAATTAAACCTTTTTGTGGTTAAACACTACTTATGTCAGTTTTCCAAGTGTCAGTCACCATAACCTTGGTGACATGACTGACACAATACGTATAATGAGCTCATCCAATTAGCCGTCTGATTGTTAGTGTGACATAATTGTAAGGTGCAGGACTACCATTGCATGATATGGCAGTACCATAAAATATAAAATAATAAGTTTTATCGTTTCTTATTAAGTAAATATTTCTCCTACTTTAAGAAGTCTCCTTCCTAGTTACGACATCTGGTCAATAATAAACTTCGCCAACTAAGGATCGAAACTGAACTGAAAGTCTTAGAAATGAATAAGAAAAGAAATTTTACATTGAACTTTAATATTTACACTAACAATACCTAGAGGAGATTTTACGACAAAATAATAATAAGTAAATTTTCTATTTCTATCAAGTAATTTGGTTTAATTAAGCTTCACGCTGTATCCAGCATATATCTACCCTAGATTGATGGAAATTTGTCTTAAGACACTCCGTTCTCACTTTCCGAGATATTGCATGTTGAGTAGGGGAACTCACGTTCAACCTTTCATTTTCAGAGCAAATACATAAAAATAACTCCCCCAGAGTTGGAATCGAACCTACAACGCTCATATTAAAGGCAGACGCTGTGCCGATGTAACGAAGGTCCCTAAAAACATTTTTTTTTATTTCTTTTTACAATTGAAGCGATAAGCTTAATGAGATCGCGCAACTTTTTAACTTTAATGTCATTCCTCAGAATATTACGCTAGCACAAATGTATTTTACAACTCCTTTAAAATATTTCGGTTTCTACTCTGTAACTAGTTAATGTATTACTAGATTTGTTTAAAAAAAACGCGTAAAAGCAGCATTTTCTTGTTTTTGCACGCAGTTGCAGACATAGTAAAGAACCTTATGTCAAACATTCCGTTCCCCACTTTACGCTCAATTTTCGAGACATGCTACAATAGAAAATAGTTTAAAATATAATGATTAGATACGAATGGGGTTGGAACAAATACTTATCATTTTTACAGTCAGACGCTGTTCCACTGCGCCAGGACGACCTCAATCTTGTTGTAACAAAAAAAAAACCATTTTAAAGTTACCAAATATCGATATTGTCACCCGTATTACTGTGACTTAATACTTTACAAAAGTCATTATTATAAAACAATTGTATTACATATCTTGTGTGTGGCAGTAATCAGTACTTCCAGCACGTTGTCACTAATAATGAACATAACATAAATGTGGGTTCTAATTCCGCTAGGAACATTTAAAATATTCTTAATCTTTTGGTTTCTTTGGAACAGGTCATAAGTTCCAAAACTCAAGAGTGTGGCTTTGTTTTGGATAAAAAAATTTGTGAACAGAAAGGTTTTTAAGCAGATATGCAAACTCCTTCAAGTGTGGGAGATAGAGAAGACAAAAAACATTAGTATCTTTCATTTAGACTTTAACGCATGACATAAAATAGTTATATGTTATTACGATCACGTTGTCTCTAGTCGTTACGCTAGTTTACATCTGTAAGTGAAACAACAATTACTTAAACAATTCAAGAAAAATAATCAAGAGATAAACGCAACGGTTGCAGATTCGATTCCCACTCGGTGAATGCATTATTTTCATCTTTTCGCTCTGGTAACAAAACATAGTAAATAAGTTTCGCTGCTCAACACTGAATTTCTTGATAAATTGGCGGAGAGTGGGGAACGGGAAGTCTTGGTTATTGACACTAGCTTCCGTCTACCCACCCCTACTATACACTGGATGGGTGAAACAAAAGTAATTATAATAATAATAAAGAAATAAACTAAACATAATATAAAATCTGTTTGTCTGTATTTTTTGTTTATATTTAACTCCTTCTTATCTCTGCCGCTGTAAAGTGACACCTAGTTAATTGTTGCAATTAAAGAATTCAAGTCGTCATTCAAAATTAATTTTCTTGTGACCGAGTGTCGGTGTGAGTATGAAACGTTAACAATACTGCTATTATTTTTTATTTCGTATTCTTTTTTTTTTGTTGCGGCACGCGCGCACGGGACTGTAGGCAGGGGGAACCTGGTGTTGAGATACGCCGTTCCCCATGATCCGCAGAATTCTTGAGGCATTGCGTGTTGAGTGGCGGAACTCAACGCCGCGCTTTGTCTCGACAAAAGAGCTAAGAAATAAAATATTACATATTTTATTTCCTTGAATGGGAATTGAACCCACAACGTATACTGTCACAACTTTGTACCACTACACTCGACTGGCCTCGTATTCTTTTTCTTACATATATACAATTTGGTTTACACTTTCATTCGTCGCACAATACGTTGTACCTACATACATATAGGCAGTTTCCTTTGAAAAATTGTATAAACAAAAATGTGCTAACATCCTTCGTGCAGTGTGGGAACTTGAGGGGTAATAAATTAAATGATTAAAGATGATGCGATTTCGATGATCTCAATCATTATATGATGATTTCATATAGAAGAAGTTAAGTACTAGAGTTTACAAGACTTATGTTTATTAATTGAAATATATTTTTGCTTCGCGCTGTATCCCACACATAAAAATCTGGAAGCGTTGAGCAGCGGAACTCAATGCTGCACGTTTGAGCGAGGGAACCTATCACAAGTGTCCGTTTATTACGAAGACACAGAAGAGAACAAGGAAGTTAAAAATAATATACAATCATTTTTCCAAATGTAGACGTCCCATTTATCATGTATTTCTATATAGGACTCTTTTTATATAAATAGAATAAAATAAAGCATTGAGTGTTGAGCGGCGGAACTCAACGCCGCGACATAGCTAAATTGTTTAAGCAAATTGAACAATTGAAATTTCTTATGGCATTATTCAGGTTAAATATGAGTATAATTAATATAATACGGCAGTAACCAACAAGGGCTGTGGGAACATTCTGCAGTTATTTAATTTCGAGATAATCGTACACACGCAAACACACAATTATGTGAAATATACCACATGCATAATATATTGTTTGTCGTTTTCACTAACTGTAAAAACTTGTGAAACAACAAATATTTTTTACAATACAACAAAAACTGATTCAAAATTAGAGTCGTATAGAAGTATACAAAAATACATTAATAAACCAGTCAATTGCGAGTCGGACTCGCATACCGAGGGTTCCGTGTCAATTTTACAATTTATCAAACTATAAAAGTTGAATTTTGAGTTGTTTGGTAAGAGAGATAGGGGGAGACCTCGGTTGATCTTCGAAAACACAGTATAAAAAATACTGGAGGAAGGTCACGTAAAAAGCATGAGGACTCCCGGAGGGCATGTATGAAGAGATTCATGACAGTGGAAGAGGCGAGAGAGGTATGTAGAGACCGTAGCGTTTGTCGATCCGTTCTCTCGGACTACCCTAAAGTAAGTAAATAAAAGTAGAAAAAATTTAATTTGCAGACGTGTGTATCCATTTTATGTGAATAAATTACAATTATAAATTTGTAATATTATTTTTCCTATGAATTTTCTATATAATTATGTTTTTTGGATGTTTTTTTATTTGTATTGCAAGTTCTCACTTTTTGCAAAATTTCACAATGGTAGACCTATGGGACGTACTCTATGGGTTTTGATTACACCGTGAATTTCATACAAAATGCAATAATATAACGATGTAATAAACGCTCGTGTTCTTTGATTGTGTGGACTTAGAAGCTTTATTTTTTCTGTGCTTCAGGGGACTGTGGGCCAGATTATTTGATAAAAATTTCAGATTGATACATCCACGAGATGATTTTGAGATAAATATTCATGACAGACGGAAGGCGGAAAAGAAAGTGATCCTATAAAGGTTCCGTTTTTTAATTGTGAGGTACGGAACCTTTTTAACAGTACAAAATTTTGCCCTATAGCAAAATAACTATTACGATATTATAGTATTTTTTCTTAATTAACTATGACAGGTACTATTACGAGTCGTCTACCCGTCTTCTTCTTCCTAGTCGTAACACTCTTGTCAGAGCGGTCGTGGTCATTACAAACTGACATTAGGGGCAGATGTTATACACCTCACAAACTTTCGCCACTTATCTCCACTGGCTAAAAGCCTGGTACACTCATGTAAGGGACCCCCTACTGCAGCTTTACCCTTACCCTAAGTTTATAAGGTTAAGGTACCGTAGGTTATACTATAAACATCAAATTAAATCTAATTTTAGTCACCAATTAAACACAATAAAAACTATAATAATCGTAATAATTAAAACTAGTCTATTTTACATTGCTGAGTCATTATAAGTACTTTTAATATTGGACGTTGTGTCCTCGCTCTTTGATTTTAATCTTCTTCATTTTGTAGTCGTTGTGGACTGTGGTATGCAAGCGTTCAGAACAATTTAGTATCAATTACAGTTACATACGGACAAATGATTCTACAGTCATTGTATATATATTTTAGAAAAACTAGTAAGTACCACCAGCGTATGTATGTATATAGTGTATGAAGGCAGTCGAGGTAGTTAGAGTAGTTTCATTTCTTCGCCCTGACGTCGAGGCAAAGCACGGCGTTGTGTTCCAGAATTCGAACGGAGTGTTATAACACTAGGTTTCCTCTGCCTACTCCGCTGTGTACTCATAAAAAAATGTGAATCTGTATTGAGTAATTTAGGGCACTAAATTGCTGGTTACTTCGAATTAATATTATAAATATTCACTATTTACCTCGGTGTAAACCACCACTAAGGCTATAGCTATATAGGCCAGCAAGAATTTTTCTATACAAATCAGTAGTTCCTGAGATAAGCAATTCAACCAAACAAACATAAAGAGCACAAGCCAAACGATTTTACACCAACCTTGGGAACAATTGCCTAAATTCATCTTTAATCCCGCCGACCTAATTTTACACTTGTCGCTAACGTACCAAATTACATTACTTCACTTACATTAGAGTGTTTACGAAATCCAAGACAAGCTGAAGTACCCAGTTTTTATGAACGCGCAACGCGACGTAAGTAGGTTACTTTGGATATCGATCTGCGATATAAAGCTTATAGGTTCTATTTTAAAAAGTGCTTACAGTATTATGCTTATAATGTTGAAAGAATTATAGATAAAGGGCTTATTATAATTTAGAATTAGCTCTACATTTTCATTACTGGCTCTTAATTAAAGAAATTTAAATAAGGAAAACATTGAACAATAAATAAAAATAAATCTCGCACACGGCATGGTATGCAGAGGGAACCTAGTGTTAAGACACGCCGTTCCTCACTTTCCTCCGAATTCTAGATGCATTGCGTGTTGAGTGGCGAAACTTAACGCCGCGCTTTTGTCTCGACACCAGAAAAAGAAATGTAGAATAGAAATTTAAATAAATATTTCATTTCGTCGAGTGGGGATCGAACCTACAACCAGTCGCGTTTTCAGTCATACTTTGAGCCCCTGCACCGCGACTGGCCTCACTTTGACTTTATATTGGTCCATTATTGTTATCTAATGAAATAGTATACTTTCAGTTAACTGTGATTCAGACATAGTTCATGACGATCAGGTCATTCGTACTACTCATGAAACTGTTTACCCAACTGCAACGAAACCCAAAAGGAGGGTTATTTACTAGCATGTATGTATGTGTGTTCGTTCTTCTATTTCCTCGTGACTGTTACCATTTCTGATAAAAGATACGTTGCTGGATTTGTTTTGTGGACTAGTGTAAGACAATCCGTTCCCCACTTTCTGCCGAATTCTGGAGGCATTAGTTAGTTTAGTCGGTGATTGTTTTGAAGTATTAAAAAGCACTAAGAAGCCAGTCGTGGCGCAGCGGCACAAAGTGTGACTGTAAAACCGACTGGTTGTAGGTTCGATCCCGACTCGAGGAGATGAAATATTTATTTAAATTTATATTTCCATTTCATCGCTCTGGTGTCGAGGCGGCGCTGAGTTCTGCCACTTAACACGCAATGCTTCCAGAATTCGGCAGAAGGTGGGGAACGGAGTGTCTTACACTAGGTTCCCTCTGCCTACCTTGCTGTGTGCGGGATACAGAGTGAAGCATAAAAAAAAGCACTAAAATGACTTACTTTCATCAATATTCAATTCAGCAGCAGCCCGCCTGGCCGCCGTGGTGGAAACGTCGTGCTCCACGTAGTACTCCTCGTACTGCACCTCCACCTCATGCTCGGTCAACTTATCTGAGTCGTTAGCACGACTGCTGTTGCTCGGCCCTATACCTACTGACTTCGCTCCTGATATTGGACGTACCTAGAAGGTTTTTTAACTATAAATATAAGAAACTATAGAGGCGCAGAGGAGCAGCTTCTGATTGTGAAAGCGACGGGTTTGATTTGAATTCGTGGTAATAAATTATTTTTATTTCCTCCGAGAATTTGTGATTGAATTATGAAATTAATTCTCACTAGCGAACCTACGACTGTCGCATTGTCAATTAAACGCTGTCCGCGCCACAATAGTCATAAAAAGGTATATAACATGCTTAGTAAAGAAAACTTCCCAATTTTATGACATTCGTGACAAACTCCACCCTTGTAAAGTAATTAACTTTTGTAATTGTAAAATATATAGCTTACGGTAAGGAAAAGTACAGGAAGGGGGCAATTAAAGAAAAACCTGATCATATTATACCTAAGAAACTTTATTTTGAGATTTTTTTAGTTTGTTTCGTTAGTTCGTGCTTTACTTTGACAGCATTTTTTTTGTAAGAATGTCCATACAGTATGGTTAATTAGTTGTGGCCCCACTGAAGTTATTGTGCACTTGGGAAAAAACAATCAACAGTAAAAAATATCCTAAAATCAAATCTAAGCAACAATCTGCAGCTAACTTCAGAACAGCCACGACTCGACCTATATTAAAGGACAGTCAAAACTCACAACAACTTCTGGCACTCTGAATATAACATCAGCGCTGAGCGGTAAGGGCAGGAGGGCGAGCGCGACGGCGCGCAGCACCCACGCGAGCAGCATACCATCGCAGTTCCCACACCTCGAAGCAGTAGCTGGCTGAAACAAATTAAATTCCTTAAAGTATAGTTTAAAATGGATGTTGTAATTATAACACACATCGAGTAACCAAAGTATGTGATGTTATCTTAATATTTATTATTGGTAACATCGTTTTATTAATAGCTTCACGTCGTATCCCGCATATAGCACGGTAGGCTGGCACGGTACTTATAATAGAAAGATACGTTCCTAAGTTTTTTCACTACGTTCAATTATTCTTTATAATATTTCTCACCACGAGCCCTTGAACAGAACACAATTGGTAACGAATCAATTGTATAATAGGTTATTTTTATAAGCTAACTATATCAGTTTTCTATATTTTATAACCGCAAGGTTCCCAACGCCGCACGTTCTATCGTAAACAGTGACGGCCGGCCGCCAGGTCTTACTTTACAGATATACTTCGGTATCTCATTCCAGTAAACCTTGAAATCAGACACTGCAACGCACACTGCAAATGCTAATTGATAGGTGGAATATAGCTTTGTATTGTAAATATTATGTAATATGGTATGGAGTACCTATTAAGGATATTTTTTTCACGCTGTATCCCGCATGTAGCAAGGACAGAGGGAAACATGTGTTAAAACACTCCGTTCTCATTATAACACTTCGGTTTTTCCACCCATTTTACGCCGAATTCTGGAGGCATTGCGTGTTTAATGGCAGAACTCAACGCTGCACTTTGTCTCGTTACTCTTTATTGGAGCGACAAAAAAAGGAAAATACAAAATATTTTATTTTCTCAAGTTTATAAATAAATATATATTTTTTAGCTCCACGCTGTTCATAAGAAACTTTCTAAAGTCCAATCCAAAACTATCAAGGAGGCCCTCAAAAGTTCCTAACAGAACCTAGAATTGATAGCACATTGCTGACACCATGATTTCGAATGCTTATCATATAGTGCAATGAAGTACCGACATTCCTCAGTTAGGTTCGCCAGTCTATAAGGCAGTTTATTGTTTACGTTAAGCTGTTTACACATGTGCGATGTAAAATAATTTATTTAAATCAGTATAAAAAAAATAATCTTGATAACTTTTCATAATTTGTTAACTAAGATAATAGATAATAGATAGATAAATACGTCGGCTACGCTTTTTTTTGTGACTTGCTAAAAAAATTTACAACTTAGCCGAAAACTAAACTTACTTCGGCCAATTTGGCCGAAATTGGGGAACAGATTGCCTTAACATTAGGTTCTCTGGCCTACTCTGCTATGTGCGGAATGAAGCATGAAGCTGCAAAAAAGTATTAATAGTTTTTACCTGCGGCTTCGCTCTTTAGGTCAAAAGGAGATAATTAAGAGTTCTGATTAACATTACATTACATTTATTATATTTATGATTAATATTACATTTTAACTTCCCAAGGTAATTATAACCGCAGGTACTCTGAGTTATTTTAATCAGTATAAGAATGGAATGTATGTAATAATGAAATATCTACAACTGCCTTCGTCGATAAATAGAGTAACTCTAAAAAAATATTTTTTAATTCCTTTATTATATTAAGTAGTATAGATGTAGTGATGTAGAGCCCATAAAGACATTACTTTTTAGACTACTCAATATCATATAAACATAAAAAAGGAATACCTATAAAGGAGAAACAGAGAAGATAGAGATCATTATATAAATCTGTAAGTAAAAATGACTTATCCGAGAGAACAGTGTATACTAGGTATAAGCAACGCGGCGATGAGTAAGCGACGCACGCGCTGCATTAGCACGCTGCAGATGCGCTGCACGCCGCGCGCCAGGCAGTTGGAGACGCGACCGGGTGTGGTTTACTCTTATAATAGTTATATCTATCTTTATTTGCTGATGCGAAATCTATCTTTATTAACTAAAGAAGGAAGTTGAAATTCGGCATGTTGGTAGGTTAGGGGGTGTCGAAATTTCCACAGGAACGGAAAACAACAGAATTTTCCACTTCACATGTTAAAGTCCACGCAAATCAAAATACGAGCGATGTATAATTTTTAATTATAATTATTATTTTTAAAAGTATTCCATATTTATTAAAAAGCTTTTTAGAAAACGTAGGTATAAAGATTAAGGCCAGGCGTGGCGCAGGGGTGCCAGTATGTAACTCTAAATGCGACAGGTTGTGGACGCGACGTTGAGTTGCGCCACTCAACACGCAATGCCTCCAGAATTGCCGGATGCGGAAGTGCCTTAATGGGAACAGAATGTCTTAACACTAGCTTCCTAGATTCCCTCTCCCTACGCTGCTATGTGTGAGAAATAGCGTGAATCTAATAAAACCTAAAACCTTTTAAAAAAAATTGATATAAAGATTTAAATGTAGCCAATTTAAACTACCAACAGAGATAGTAGCAACATAAATACATACGTTGCAACAGACGTATAAGAATTCTGACAACATTTGGCTTAGTGGTCAGAGAAGTTGAACGGTTTCCAAGAGTTGCGGGTTCAATTTCTTACAAGAAATTTTAATTAAGAAACTTATATTTATTAGTAAACAACTTACAAATAAGTAATAATACATACAACAACTTTCTCATTCATCATTGATATTCAATACTCCAGATGACAGTGTTGTCTGTCTTAGTTTTCCAATTTCAGAAACAAACCACAACTATTAAAAAATCTACACTTTAAATAAAATAAAATAGGAACTTCTTAGTGACAGTAATTAAGTAATAGTTTTTTTTGGTACAAAAAACGTATGCTTGTTTTCGAACAACTTTAGGTGTTAGGGGCATTCTCAATTCAGCCAAGCGTATTATTTTACCCACTAAATCTTCTTCTTGTTCTGGTGTTAAGGTGGCCGATCAACCTAATTTCTTTTCCAATGAACCAGTCTTTAAGAGATTCCTTAATGTTCTTCGTGGAATGTTATATCTTCTAGCAGCTTCTCTTTGGGAAATAATTTTCCGTTCTACAGCCACCACAGCACAAGTGATCTGGTTCTCGGACCAATTTGCACGTTTTTGTTTTGGTTTAGATGCTGATTCTTTGACTAGTTCCATAATTCTACTGAAATATGAAAATAAAACAACCTTTAATATTACATAGTCATAATAAGGCCCAGGTCGATTCCTAGTGGGCTTTACTAGGTTACTATAGTAACCTCGTACAAAAAAAATAATTAAAAAATTATAGTAATCAATTTTACTGTCAAATTTTTAAAATAACATGAATAAACAGCTAATAAACCACTATATATAATTAAAACAAAAATTAACTAAGTAATATCGAAAACACTTACTTTTTTGTACGTCGAAATTTAATAAGGACGTATGTGGGAGCGCAAGCGCTGCCTTCTATCGACTACAAATTCCAACAGGTTCGCCACAGCGCGACGGTTGCTATGGATACGGTGACCATTCAAGACTAGATGCTCGACGACGAGAGCTCAATCCGCTTAACTTTATAGTTTTGGATATTTAAAATATGGGCCTTATTAGGCACTGGGCCTTACATAGCTCACCTACCTTATGACTCATTCTCAATACTTTCATGAAAGGCGGAATAGCATCACGTCACATAATTATAATTGAAGTCACGGGCCCTTCCACGACAGTGTGTCAGTGGATAATCGACGGGCGATAGGGCGATAGGCACCATTGGTACCGTTACAAAGGATGATTGCAGCTTATGGGAAAATTGTATTTCTTGAATTGGATTTCATATAAAAGGAATAGATAATAATGTACGCTAATACAGTGTAAACTAACTATGATAAATAAATGTAATGAAGTTAAATTTTAAAAAGTTTTCATGGAATTCACGTTTTATACAAAAAATCATCCTTTTTATAGAACTTCTAGGTATGTAACGGAGCGCCAAACGCTATGGTCTCTATATACCTCTTTCGCCTCGTCCACTGTCATTAACCTCTTCATAAATGTCCTCCGGGAGGTTCTTATGCTTTTTACGTGACCTTCCTTCAAGTATCTTTGATACTGTTTTCGAAGGTCTACCGAGATCGCCCCCCAACCAGAATAACTAAAATAATGAAGATATCATAAATATAAATAGAAATACCCCAGAGGTAATTCCCACTATCACAATTTTGCGCACGTCCCAACTTATATTATACTCAGATATTTTATTGACATTTTTACATTATAAAATACATAAAGATGAAAAACACAAATCTATCATCCAAAATTTTATACGTAACGATTTCTTTGAACATATTTTATTTATGATTTATCCAATATTTTTATATCAATAACAATTGCTTAGAAATCATATTCTTTATGTCTTCGTCTATTTACGTTTAAGAGTTTTACAATAATGGGTTACGAGGTGTTAACGGCTTCAAGTATTTCTACACCACTTTGACTCACAAAAGTTATAGTTTTTCATATTTTTTGTGACTCACTCTACTATTCTATAAAATTTATGTTAAGTGCTTTATGTAAACACTTTTTAGAGTACATTTTATTTATGAGCTTTTGTCGAATTATTTAGATGGAACAACAAAAGTTAGATATGATTGCTAACTAAACAGTAATTCTCCATATATTTTAATATATAAAACAAAATATTTTAAGTTATTAAATATATCAATATATATTTAACTTTAAATTGAAATTTGGTAATAATGATTAAAGAGGGTCTCACACTATACATACATACCTACGAAACAACTTGTAAAGTTGAACGTTAGAAGAAAGAGAAAAAACAAATAAAATTTTCAATAAATATAGGTATTTTTTAATCGCATCAATCGTTAATCCAAGGCGATAAAATCCGCCACTAGACGAATGCCCCGTGAATTACCGCAATGTCTCGTAATTTGGCAAGTGTGTGGTAACGGAGTGTCTTAACACTAAGTTCACTCTCCCTACCTTGGGGGCCGTTCAAGTATTACGTAAGCAGTTTTTATGCAATTATTAACCCCCCCCCTCCCCTATGTCATCAAAAATAAGCATTCCTCTTACCCCCTCCCCCAATGCTTACGTAAACATTGGCATATAATTTTTTTTTAAGCTCTTTTTTATTGATATTTTATTTGTAACTACATATATAAAAGGACATGTTCCCACTGACTGAGGTAAAACGCACGCACATCCGTAACCCCTGATAGTAGAAAAGTGAAATTTGGACAGATTTATAATTTCGAATTCTGGAAATCCACTAAGAAGGGAATTTGAAAAATTTTAACCCTAACGGGATAAAATGGGGGTTCAAAGTTTAGATGGAAAAAATCGAAATCAGCACCGATTTTTATAAAACTTTAAATTGAGACTCTTAAAAATATTACCCCCTAAGGGTGCAAATAAGAGGTTGAAATTTGTATGGAAAAATCCTTAACTCGCCACAGATTTTTATAAAATTTGAAATTTAGACTCTTGACAATGTGCCATTCTCACTAAATATATATAATAAACTTATATTTTATATTATAAAACTAATAGTTATATCGTCTACCACATATAGCCATAATATATATGAAAAAATAAATAACTCTGCTTACGTAATTACTAGCTAGACCCCCCACCCCCCATGTCATCAAAAATAAGCAAACCCAAGAACCCCCCCCCCCCCCCCCTACAGTGCTTACGTAATACTTGAACGGCCCCTTGCTAGATGCGGGAAAAAGCGTGCAAATCAACCAAACTACACCCATTTTACTCCTTTACCATGTAAATAATGATCAGATAGCTTTAAAAGCCGACGCCAGTATCGGCCGCATCACTCATATCGAGCTTCCGCCGCCGAGCCATTCATATTGTAATGCTTTACATATACCTACATTGAGTAAGTCCCGGTTATATCACGTTATTTATAGCTGCACAATCGGACTGTACAGCTCTTCTAGCAAAATGGTGGGCTGTGTAACCGGAATAGCGGTTGTATACAGATTTGATTCCCTTTCCTTTATGTGTTTTTTTTTTAGTTTCTTTTTTTTTTTCATTTACTATATGCATACAGTAGGGTAGGCAGAGGGCTCTCCATTCCGTACGTTCCGCTGAATTTTTAGGCAATACGTGTTTAATGGTGTAGCTCAACGCCGCTCTGTGTCTATTTACAAGAGTGAAGAAATAAAAATATTAAAAACAATAATTAATTTGCCCATATGGGAATCAAATCTCCAACCGTCGTGTTTCCAATCACACGTTTGTGCCAATTTGCCGCAATGGTCTCATATGGCCTTACTATCCTTATTTAAGTTAATCATCACGAAGCAATTATATAAATAAAAAAAAAGATGATGTTACTTAACAACGAAAAATGTTTGTTTCTTATTAACCCATTTCTTACGATCGCATAACAGAGTGACCTTATATTTGTCTCAACGTTAACTAAGTACGTACTTGAATCGTTGCCAGAAGTAAGTTAGTTGCAAGCCTTGCCAAATAAGTAGTTAAAGTCATCTTTATGTTTCGATAATATATTAAAATGAAACCAACTACTCATTTGAGGCCAGTCGTGCCGCAGAGGCCAAAATTTGCCGGTAAATTGGAAACGGAAGTGTGTTAATGGGAACGATATGCCTTAACACTAGATTCCAAGGTTCCCTCTGCCTATACTGCTATTTGCGGGACACAGTGTGAAGTTAAAAAAACTTCTTCTGAAGTGAAGTAACATTAAATTGACCTAAAGTTAATACAGAAAATACTAAAATATTTATTTTAATAAAAAGGTTCATAAAATGCAACAAAGTTTCTTAATTTCAACACTCTTCTAAAGTCTGTAGTAAATTTGCCTAGCCCTGATAAGCCGCGGCTAAAAGGTGTGTTTGTTTACTCACTGATAACAGCGTTTAGAACTTGGTTTATATCTTATGCTTACAAAGTACTAAGTGACGCAAGTAATATCCTTATGTTAGAGTAGACAGAGGGAACCTGGAAATTTAATAACCTAGTGTTAAGACACTTCTGTTTTCATTAAGACACTTCCGTTACCTACTGTCCGCCGAGTTCTGGAGAGATTGAGTGTTGAGTGGCGGAACTCTACGTCAATTCATTACCAGAGCGAGAAAATAAAATATTTCATATTTGTATACCACATGTAGCAGGCTAGACAGAGGGAACCGTAACACTTAAGTCACTCCGGAAACGGCGGTACTCAACTCTTTTTCTCATTAGCAGTGCGAGGAGATGAAAATGCTCCGAGTAGGATTAGAATCCGCAATCGTCGCGTCTACAATCAAACGATTGGTCCGCTGCGCTACGCTTGAGTACGAATGCTTTAAAATTAGGAACTATACACAGACGAAATTAGGAAGTAACAAAGACTTTTATACGGTAATTTTTTTTGTAATGTTTTATTTATTATAATTAAGTGTGTTGCTTTTATTTAAGAAGACTATTTCACAAATAAAAGTGAGTTAAAATTGTTAATTTTTACGTCAAATCATTGCTACTTAATTAATTAATTATGGTAATTATGTAGTAAGTATCATGATTTTTTTTTTTTTTTTTTTTTTTTATCGCTGGGAAATGCATTTACGCAGACCGCCCATACGCAAGGCAAATGCCTTTCGGATGAGCGGTACTGTGGGACTCACCGGTGCAACCGATCCTACCCACTAAAACCCAGCGGAAACCCTCGCCACCAAAATGAGACGCCGCAGGATCGCTTGCGCATACTACTACGACGCCTCAGTGGAAGGCCCGCCTATTGCGGGCCACCGTCGCCTTCAGGTTGCCCTGGGGTTTCTCCTAGGGCACCTGCAGCCTTGATGACTTGCAGGAGGATCACCATGACCCTCCCACAGTAGCTCCTCTAAGGTAGGGGGAGTTGAAGATGCGCATACCGCCTTCTTCTACCCCCTGGCCTACGGCGGCGGAGCGAGTCTGCATTCGCGCTGGACTCACGCACCCGCTCCGCGGTCTCCTTCAGTGCGATAACCGATTCGCAGAAGGAGACCATAGCAGACCAGTTCCTCTCACAGTCCAGCATAGCCCCCACCACACTGGGCAGTGAGAGGTCCCTACCCACTACAGCCATCAAGGCGTGGCGTTGAGGGGACCAAGCGGGACATTCGGCCAGAGTGTGATGCGCCGAATCGACTGATGCATCACACTCATGGCACACCGGCGACATCTCCCGACGTGCAATCTGATGCAGGTATTTGCCGAAGCAACCGTGCCCCGTCAGTACCTGCACCAGCCTGAACGTCAGAACCCCAAAGCCTCTTTTAACCCAGCGCTCAAGGTGGGGGCGGACTGCCTCCACCGTCGCTAGGCCTGCCGCTGGAGACCCCAGGTCCTCTCTCCATCGCCGGATCAGGGCTTCTTCCGCTCTCCTCCTGATCCGCGCGATATCCTCCCACGATGGTTGCACGCCTCGCGAATGCTCGCTTGCGCGGAATGCATGCACTCTGGCAAGCACTTCCGCCTGTAGTTCCCAAGGCGGATCGCTTGCCAAGAGAGTTGCTGCCGTCCAGGACACCGTGCGGTACCCCCGGATTGCCCTCACCGCTATGACCCGTTGTGCTTTCCGCAATTGAGTCTTATTGCGAGCGGTGAGAGAATTTGCCCACACGGGGGCACCATACAGAGCCATGGATCTCAACACGCCGACATAGAGCTGTCGGCATGGAGAATCCGGCCCTTCAACGTTTGGCAGAAGTCTGCCAAGGGCCCCGGCGGTGTTTACTAGCTTCGGCGCAAGCTGAGCGAAATGCGTCGCAAACGACCATCGTCCATCCAGGGTCAGACCCAGATATTTCATCTGAGTCCGTACCTCCACCTCCTGCCCCTGGATTCGAAGAGTAGCCCTATGAGGGGGACCCCTACGCGGGCCATGGAATAAGAGGGCCTCAGTCTTGGGCATTGAGACCCTCAGTCCCAGCGCTTCGATACGGTCTATGACGAGGTGGATGCCGGCTTCGGCTAGACGTGCGGCCTCCTCGAAATTCGATCCCCGGGCAGTAACGAGAGTGTCATCGGCATAGCAAATGACACTCATCCCGGGGAAAAGACTGCAACGTAGAAGCCAATCGTAGCCGAGATTCCACAGTAGCGGGCCCAACACCGACCCCTGTGGAACCCCGCAACCTACGCTTCGTCGACCGATCCCACCATCTCCCCCAATCCATAAGACTACTCTGTCCTGGAGGTAGTCGTCTAACAGCCGCCGGAGATAGAGAGGCACTCTGTGGTAGCGGAGTGCCTCTCTTAACGTCTCAAACGGCAGGCTGTTAAAAGCGTTGGCCACGTCTAAAGAGATGGCGAGAAGTACATCTCTCTCTGCTGTTGCAGCCAACGACCGAGTTTTCAGGGCGTTCAGGGCGTCTATGGTTGACCGACCGGCCCTGAACCCGAACTGAGCCTCTGAAAGACCCGGACCTACCTCCTCTAGGTGCTGAATAAGACGAGAGGCAATAATCTTCTCCAAGAGTTTGCCCGTCTCATTCAGCAGCACAATAGGCCTATATGCGGAAGGAGAGTCCAGAGGTCGACCTTCCTTCCGCAGCAGGCATAGTCCTCCTTCCTTCCATATCTTCGGGAACTGTCCAGTCAAGAAGCATTGATCAAACAGTTCCCGGAGATAATCGCCTAGGTATTCCAGGATAATACACAAAACTTTTCCTGAAATACCGTCTGGTCCCGGGGCTGTCTTTTTGGCCCTCAGTCTCCCGAACGCTAACTTCATCTCTGCCTCAGTTATGGGGGGTATTACAGACTCTTCCTCATGCAGTGAAGAAGAGGCCATAACAGGCGGGTTATGACTTGGTGGGTCTGGAAACAACTCCATTACAAGGTGCAGGAGAAAATCTGGTGAAAGGGTTTCAGTCAGTGGGGCGCCCTGCGTGCGAAGTTTATTTCGCGCGGCAAGATAGGGGCGCCCCCATGGATCTCTGTTTAAGCCTGCCAACAACACTTTGCGGGCCTCAGACTTTGCTTGGCTAATGGCAAGTTTCAAGGCATTCTTGTTTTCTTTATACACGCCATGTAGCCGATCCTCGAGCACAGGGTCGAAACCGTTTCGTCTTCGGCACCTTGTATACGCCCGCCGAGCTCGAATGCAGGAAGCTCGTAACTGGGCAATTTCAGGCGTCCACCAGTACACCTGGAGGCGACAACACCGTCGCCGGGCTCTTGGCATTGCCGCGTCACATACACCTGTTAGGACATTGCGGAACTGAACCGCCAACTGCTCAACGTTTAAGTTGGCATTCACTACACGTCCCAGAGAGCACCATTTAGCCACAATGGCCGCCTCTTTGGTCAGCTCTATATTGAGCCGGCTGAGGGCCCATCTCGGGAACCTACGAGAAGGGCCTCTAGAGTGAACCACTGCCACGGGCTGGATGGAAACTTCGAATCTGATATACAAGTGATCAGATAAAGTTTCCACCTCCTCCTCTACTCTCCAATTTAATACATTGCGTGCAACAGCCGAGGTGGCAAACGAGAGGTCTACCACGGATCCCCCATTATGTCGCACGCATGTATGAGCTGATCCTACATTTAGAAGCGTCAAATTAGAGAGCAGAGCCCACAACTGTACGGCGTTTCCTTTGGTGTTCGAAATGTGATTGCCCCACGCACGAGATTTGGCGTTAAAGTCGCCAAGGACTAAAACCTTTTTCGGTGATTGTCGACAAATTGCAGCTCTTACAGTGTCGAGAAAGATCTCAAATTCCGCTAGGCTGCGATTGGGAGAAAAGTACACCCCAACGACAACGTACTGCTCCCCCCACTCCGCCACAACGTACCCGGAACCCCTCTCCAGAACAGATAAGTTGGTGCTGCTGTCACTCCTAGACACAATAGCGACTGAGCCGTCCAAGTCACCAATCCAACGAGGGTATCATGATAGTTTAACTTTCTAAAATAATTATAAATAAAAATATTTTCGCTAACATTTTTATTTTTTATTTTTTTATTTACCACCACTATATGAGGTAGCCAGAGGGTACCTAGTGTTAAGACACTCCGCTCCCCACTCCGCCAAATTCTTCCAGAGCGAAAAAATTAAAATCTCTCTCAAGTGGGGATCGAATCCACAACCAGTCGTGCTTATAAAAACACTTTATACGCCACGACAGGCTTCGAAAATCATTGCAAAAAAAATGTATACTTAACTATAGATACATATATAGAAAAATATATCTTTATAAATATAATTTTAATTCAGGGATGTCATATCAATGTACCAAATCGGTATATCGGTAGCTGAACAATTAACAATATCACGGTTGAATGGCCGCGACTAGGTGTGTTACTGCAGGGTCACTAAAGGGTCAACAGACGTTCCAACTCTCTACAAAAGTCAAAACTAAGTTTATGCTTATATGTACATACTAATTAAAATGTTAATCTTATAATATCAACACTTGTCACTAATCCCGGTGTTAGGTTCCGTCCCTCAAGACGTTGCGTCTTGAGGGACGGAACCTAAAGCCGGGACGTCTCGGAAATTGGGCTTAAAATGGGGGTCAGATTCCCTGCCTACAATAATGAAAAATAAAGTTACAATAAGTAAGAAATTCAATACTATATATATTTATAAGTTTATTAATAGTAATACTAACAACAACACGATTTCATAAAATTAATAATTATAATATACAATTATTTCTTATAATAATATACATTTTTTTAAATATAAGTGTTATTCCACACTTTATACGTTTTTTAAGTATAATAATAAACTACTTTTTTCTCCTAATGCAGATAGATTTTTTATATCACGCTTTTTGTAAGTAATCACAAATTACTAACATTAAGTAAAAAAATTTTTCACTTTCTTTTTTCGCATAGCAGTACAGACCTCTGTCTAGGAGTAGTGTTCCCGTGTTAAGACACTCCGTTCCTTACGCACCGCCCAATTTTTGAGACAGTACGTGGCGGAACTGAACACTGCGCTTTGTCTGCCGAAGCGGCGCAATAAAAATAATTTAGAATATAATCATTCCCCTGAATGGATACCCCACCGCTATTTATTAAATATGATCATATCCTATGTTATGGGTCCGGTATTAGCACTTTAAATCTAAGAGTTTTTACGCATTTTACAATGTTCTTCACACATACAAATATAATAAAGTATAAACAATTATCAATTAATGCCATTATTTTAAGAGCATTCATTTTATAAATACAAAGTAAATGAAAAAGACATATGATAACGTATAATCGTACGTCGACCTTCACAAAAGAAGTCACTGACCCCGAACACCCCATCGCAAAAACCGGGGCGGGGCAGGTGGGACCCCTTTACGGGAACTGGGTCGGACAACTGTCTAAGCTGTTACACTGATACTTAAAATAAATTTATTTTATAACTAGATTTTGAAATAAACTTGCGTATATAAAAAAGGACCATTTAAGGCCAGTCGTGGCGTAGGAACATAAAGTGTGACTGTAAAATCGACTGGTTGTGTGGTCGATCCCCAATCGAGAAAATGAAATATTTATATTTTTATTTCTTTCGCTCTGGTGTCGAGGCAAAGCGCAGCGTTGACTTCCGCCACGCAATGCCTCCAGAAATCGGTGGAAAGTGGGGAACGGAGTCCCTTAACAGCAACAACTAGGTTCCCTCTGCCTACCCTGTTGTGTGCGGGAAGCTGATTTATTTTGATTTTATTTATTTTATATAAAAAAATAACACAGAATATTTTCTAGTCTTATTTTCATAATAATTAATTGCAATAAAATTATGCATGATGTGATTAAAATATAAGACACACAACTTATAGCAAAAGATGCATTTTTATAATGATCCTCCATTTTAATAAAAAATATAGCTACTCATTTATTTATTTATTTATAAAAATTATAATTAACTCTTTTGTTGTTTTTTTTTTAATAAAAATGACAATTAATCATTATCATTGTCTCCATTTCTGAAGTTCATTCAGATCAAGTCGAAGACTGAAGATAATGGATTTTTCAAGGTAATAACATTTTTAGTCATAAATTAGTAAAGTTATTGTATTGGTTATTATAGAATAAGTATATCTAACGAGGCAAAACACGGCGTTAAGTTCCACCACTCAACTAGCAATGCATCAAGAGTTCGAATTCGGCAGAAAGTGGAGAACAGAAAGAAGTGCACGAAAAAAAATATACATATGTAAATCTATATATGTATGCATATCCTGGTTCACTCATCGCTTAAAGGGTCAACTATAGAAGCATGACAAATGAAATATTAACAGTGGGGCTCTTCGTATAACATAAAGAACACATAAGTTATCAATAGGAAGTTCCCCATTTTAATGATTATAGTAAAATTTTCTCTAGTAGATAAAATCTAAGTTTCAGTCACTTAAAATACAATGTAAGAAGAACTAGCATATTAAACAGTAATAAAGCATGTATTTCGATGTCTTCCGTCGACGAAAATTCTTATTTAAGGACAAGAAATTAAAGTTTGAAATGTAGTATTAATTCTCGTTCTCTTTTACAGAGACAGAAGGAGAAAATGAGTTTAAGTAATAAATTCTTAATTAGAAAATATATATAGATCAATAAATTGTTAGTAGGTTTCTTTATTCGTTCGGTATTTAAAGGCAATCAACGCGCTATATCGAAAGTTAAGCACTATAAGTATAATAATAAGTTACAGAAAACTGGTGAACGGAGTGATTTATCACTGGGTTTCCTCTGCCTTTCCTGCTAACTACAAGATACAGTGTCAGGAAAATCCATTGGTATTCTTGTCCCATTTAAGATATACATTAATCTATATGCAATATATGTCAGTCAGATAAAAGTGTGCAAATACAATAGCACGTCCGGGCAGCTGCCGGAACATAATGCCTTATTCAGTCAAACGCCCGTCCCACCTGTTGATAAAAGATTTTAAAGTTAACTTTTAAAAGGAATATTTCAAATAACATATGCTTCTTTAATACGATAAGTTTCATGTTTTTTTACAATATTATAGTTTTTTTTTCCGCACTCCGCATTACATTCCGCATGTCCGTTCCGGATATCAAACTAAAAACTAAACTAAACTACTAACGTTGTCACGGTCACTAGCGGGGTAGTCAGAGAGAACTCTCTCTTCATACCTCTTTAGCCTCGTCCAGGATATTAAAGTTCAAATATATTGCTTTACCAAAATAATAAATTTAGGAACTATGGAGAGTAGGGGAGCACTAAGAGGGGCTTACGAACGGGAAAAAGTCTCCGAGTCTTAAACTCCACGCAAATACAGTCGCGGAGAATAAACAGGAGAAATGGAAACTAAAATAAAAAAAGGAATCGAAACTTCACAATATTCACTCTTAAGAACTTTCAAGTTAAAACTTTCAACTGTAACTTTTTTGTTATTTACATTTTCCCTCTCAACATCTACCAAACAAAATATCAATATTAGTAAGTATATATAGTCTATCTATTTTGTATTGAATTATGGGTTATAGAAAATAGGTTAACAACATAACAGTAAGTAATCAATGGTGATCTCGTAAAGTGAGCTAATATAAAACATCGGTACACATTTACCAACGCCCACTTAACTTAAGCTATTGTTTCATCTCCTCAAATGTAGAGAGTATTTAAGACAGTTTATTAGTTTAAAAATAAAACTTAAAACTTTTTTTGTATTGTTAGCCAGCATTTCGCATTAAACTAGGTGTAATAAACTAGGTTACTGTAAAATTTGGAATTTAAACCCCTTTTTGACCTATTTCACTGCTATATATTGTATAACTAATGAAAACTCATTTTTATTTAAAAACAAAACAATTCAACAACAGTATTCTCACATTTAGCTCTAGCTAAGCTCTTGAAAAAATATTTACACTTATAAAGGATACGAAAACGTGACAAATTTAGTAATGAAGTGACAGCCCAAGAACAACACGTCAAGGTCGCATCAATACCACACGAAAGACATTGTCACTGTTACAAATTGAGTAAACGACGACTCCAGAAATCTTGATTTCAGAGCATTTGAGACGCAAACAGGACATCCTCTTTACGGGAATTACAAAATCGACACGACACTTTTTAAAGTGTTGTAGAATTATGAATTTGCACGTAAAATTATAGACTTCCGCGAGAGCTGCTTAAGAATATACAACCACCTATTAAAGTCAAACTTAAATAATTTTATTCAAAATAGGAAGTTACATGCTCCATTTTTTGAACGTTAAATTTACCACCAGTTCACTAAAGCTAATGCCTCAGACCTGAGAAGAACCGGCGCGGCGCAAGAAACTCAGCGAGACTTGTTTTTAAGTCAATTGTATAATAATATGTTATAATAATACCTTTGCGGCGACTGTAAATGCGACTGGTTGTGGGTTTGATCCTCACTCGTGGAAATTAAAAATGTATTTCAATTTATATTTCCATTTTCTCGCTCTGGTGTCGTGGCGTTGGCAATATAAAATAAAAGCGCGGCGTTGGAAATTCCTCCAGAATTCGGCACAACATAGCAAGAGCATCCTGCGAACCCTCCCAGACCTCATAAACTCTTTATATGTAAAAAGTATGTATAAGGCTTCATATATAATATATAAGTATATATATTATTTCTAACAGTAACTATTTATTAATTGCTATAGCTATACAGAATGGATATTTTTTGTAATGAGTAATTTTACATGAACCTTGCGTGTTCGAGAACGATCCTATCGGCCTACTTTATCTACTTTGTTAAACTAGAACTAGGAAATGCTATATTTAAAATACAAATATACGTTTTTATAGCTTCACGCTATATTAGTCATAAATCAGGGCAAGGAAAGGAACCTAGTGTTACGACAATCCGTTTTCCACTTTTCACCCAATTTTCGGAATACTACGTGTTGTACGGAGGAAATCAACCCCGCGCTTTATCTTGCTACCAAAGCAAGAAAAATTATTAATTTCCCCGAATCGAACTCGTCGTTGCGTTTCAATCACACGCCCTTACGACCTCTATAGAAATCAACAAATATACGTGTTAAATGAAATTTGATTCAAAAAACTAAATTTTCAAAGACAAAATGCTAAAATTATATTTAACACTAACAAAATAACTTTTCCATCAGCGAAATAAGAAAACCAATCACATAAATCATGTATAATAATTGCACACAAAGAAATTTTACTATGTTGCAACAATATTCTCACATTTTTGTCTCTGTGCGTGGAAACGTTCAGCGGCGCCGGCGCACGCGCACGCGCACCTCCACCTCGATTTCCCACCCATTATATGGTAATGAGTGAGTGAGTGCGTGTCATTACATTGATTAATAGCAGAATGACGTATATTGGTATATTAATAGATTTTTTTTTGGTCATAATGTAAATGTAGAAATATAATATTAAATATTTTTTATGTATAGTATAGTTTATAGGAATTAAAAAGAAAATCGTGTGATATTAAAGGCTATATAAGGCCAGTCGTGGCGCTGGGGCACAAGCATGCGTCTGTAGATGCGACATGTTGTGGGTTCGATTACCACTCGTGTAAATATAATGTTAAATATTTTTATTTCTTCGCTCTGATAAAGGAGTGTCTTAACAGTTAGTTCCCAGGTTCCTCTGCCTATCCTGCTATATGATCTATTCTGTTATAGCAAAAAAAAATAAGTTTCACGCTTCCGCTTATAGCAATGCAGACAAAGAGAACAAAATGTTAAGGGCCTCGCCATTCCCTACTTTCGGCCCAACTTTAGAAACATTGTGTTGAATAAATGCCAGTGACTGATGAGTCAACCACGCAATTTGCCTTTTTACGGGCGAGATCGATGAGAACCGAACTCACAAGGGTCGCGATCACAGTCTTTCAGATATGTACTATACTAAATATTTGCTACGAATTACTAAATTAAACACGACAGGTTGTGGCTTGTGTCGTTTTACACTCGTTTAATTTAAACATTTAATATTACAATGTTTAATTTAAACATTTAATATTTTCATTTTATCCCTCTGGTAACGAGATAAAACAAGACACTGTGTGCCGCCATTCAACACTCGAGTGCAAATCGAACCCACATAACTTAACAATCTATAAACTTTATAAATCCGTAAATTGTAACTAAAGAATAATAAGAGTAAAATATAAAAAAATTCAAATCAAATCAGCGTCACGCTGTATCCCACACAGCAGGGTAGGCAGAGTTAACCTAGTGTTAAGACACTCTGTTCCCCACTTTTCGCCAAGTTCTGGAGGCATTGCGTGTTGAGTGGCGGAACTCAACGCCACGCTTTGCCTCGACACCAGAGCGAAGAAATGAAAACATAGTGTGGGGATCGAACCCACAACCAGTGATCGAATCACCAACCAGATTTTGCAGTCACACTGTGTGCCCCTGCGCCACGACTGGCCTCAACAGTAAAATATGTCTTCCAATGAAATAAAGTAAATGTGTGCAAATTGTCTAATTGAAACAGCTGCCGCTCACAATTGTCACGCGACGTTACTCATCGCTGTAGCGCTGGTTAGGACGTGGTTCTGGTAAGAACCATTAGTTAGAAGTCGAGTTTTACTCAATTCTTACTAAATTTTTTTTAGCTTCACGCTGTAACCCGCAGAGTAGGCGACGGAGACCCAGTGTTAAGACACTCCACATCTTTGCGATGAATTTTCGAGTTGACAGTTGTTTCGAGATACAGTGTGTTCAATGCTTTCGTGGTCAGGAACTATTGGTTTCTAATTTTTGTGTTGGATAGTTCATGTAAATACAAGGGCTATGTATATGCTAAATAACGTCATGACCTGCAGTCAGAATTACACACATCTCTTAGTGTAGTAGTAGTTTCAGTAATTTCCTTTTAATCACGCGGACGAAGCCGTTATGCTGTATTTTAAAGTTTATGCAGAGCTTAATAGGCAAATAACATGATAGGTGTAATTCAGGTACGTACATGGTTAGGATATCAAATGGTATTATCTAATTTAGTAATTTTCTTATAATTTATATTTTTCATGATGATGTAGATCATAGACGTTTAAGTTAATTTGTTTCTAAACATAGCACGATCTGTATTAAAACTTTGATATTTTATAATATGTAACAATTTTAAAACTTTTTCATTTTTATTCTTTATTTTCGGCGCGGCGTTGAGTTCTGTCACTCAACACGCAATGCCTCGAGAATTCAGAAAGAAAGGCAGAAAGTTGGGAACAGAGTGTCTTAACACTAGGTTCCCTCTGCCTATCCTGCTGTATGTTTTTCTAAATTAAATGACATATATATGTGTCTATTTATTACAGTTAAACTGCTTCTAGTTTTATAGTAGCGGCATCAAATTCCGCCACTCAACACAGTGTCTTCAGAATTCGGTGGAAAGTGGAGAACGGAGTGTCTTAACACTGACTTCCTGTGACTGATCTGCAATGTGTATATATAAAGCAAGTGAGATACAGCGTGAAGCTATAAAGGCATTATAGCTATAAAGGCATATATAAAAAATCTTTAATTTTAACATATAGAAAAAACGGCTATAAAATAACTATAGCTATTAACCAACAGTCACTTAGCAAGGTCTCGCTTTGAAACGATGTAAGTATCTGGATAAAGGATTACTGATTGCGGATATAACTAGACTATAGTATAGTGTAGATGGAAAAATATAAGTTTTGTAAAGCAACCCATTCAATGTCGCCACGCTCGACTAACGTCTTTCAACTGCTGATTTGTTCAATATATTTACGTTACTCTATGTACTACGATATATAATAGATACACATCAGCTTCACGCTGTATCCCGCAAACAGCAGGGTAGGCAGAGGAGTAGGAGAATTCTGGAGCCATTGCGTGTTGAGTGGCAGAACTCAACGTCGCGCTAAGCCTCGACACCAGAGCGAGGAAATGGAAATATAAATTTAAGTAAATATTTCATCTTCTCGAGATTGTGGTTTCCACAACCAGTCGGTTTTACAGTCACATTTTGTGCCGCTGCGCCACGACGCCTCTATCTGGTAGATACATATATGTATAGAAAAAAGAGTTTTGGTTCTTTTGTTTTACGTTATATGCTTTGTATGTAATATTTGGTTTTGGTTTTAAAACTATGTTGATTATTTAATTTTTTTGTAGTTTTTTCTTTGAAATTAGATAAATAAACTAATATAATTCATATAAGAATTTAAAGTTTCATAAATAAGTCTTTCGCTTTTTTTTTATGGCTGGCTGAGAGGAAAAGTAAAGGAAACGAGAGTAGCGTTATACTACTTACCACTACTAACTGCTTTTGAAATTGTCAAAGTTTGTTTTAAGACGATCTTTCTTATCAATTGAGGCCAGTCGTGGCGCAGGGGCACAAAGTGTGACTGTAAAATCGACTGGTCGTGGTTTCGATCCCCACTCGAGGAAGTGAAATATTTATTTACATTTATATTTTCATTTCTTCGCTCTGGTGTCGAAGCAAAGAGCGGCGTTGAGTTCCGCCAGTTAACACGCTATGCCTCCAGAACTTGGCGGAAAGTGGGGAACAGAGTGTCTTAGCACAGGGTTCCCTCTGCCTACCCTGCTGTGTGCGGGATACCTGAAGCTGATTTGATTCGATTTTTTCTTATTAAATAGGAACATTTCATTTACCGTATACATCACATTTATTTACGTTAAACATAACATTGCAGAAAAAGAATAAATTTGCTTATCTAATTAGTACATCATTTAAAATACAAACCAAACTTAAAATTGCTATAAACATTTCTATATAAATTACATGGAAGGTCGATGGCAGTTACTTTAGTTAATTTAACAGTTTTTATATTTATAAACAAAGTTAAGAAGTAAAAAAGTACCGCGATGTCCTCTGTGTCTAGTAGAGCGTATCTAGTTAGCAATACTTATCTAAGACCAACAATAATTATAAGTATTATAAATAATATCAAGAAAAAAAACCGTGTCTTTTTTGTTATATATTTGTTTTTACTTTCAAGTTTAGGTATACAAGGTGTTGTCAGTTTATAATAGTTTCATTTTAAAAAGTTAAATAAACATCACGTATAAAATATGTACTAATCTGATTATTTTATAAATATTTGTTAATTTTAAATAATGTTTTTAAGAAAGTAATATATACACGAAAAGGAATTTAAAAATCATTGTCCGTAATAACGTAAACAAAAAGCATATTTTCCATTTACTTTCACCTCGGTTGATATACTTTGTGTTCATTGCAATAGAAGACATGATATAAAAAAGAAATAAAGTATTATTTATTATTAAATTCTTGTTAAAACAATACATCTTATCATATCGTGTCATACTAAGAAACAACTAAAAATGAGAATTGATATATTTGTTTTTACATCTTTTTGAAAAGCATTTACATAAACTTACTCACGTTTCTCAACAACCCGATCACAAATACAATATCCTGTGGAACAAAACAATGCACTATCACAAACTATAAATGAAAATAAGGAAAAATCAATATATTCGTAGACGCGCTACGACTTCGAAAGCGCATAAGTAAATAAATAAAAGTGCTTGAATGGCGCGTGCGCTGTGATTACGAAGCGACGACAGACTGACGCTTGACTTAACGCAATTGGAAATGGCGCCAAAATGGTACACTTTTTTTGTTGTCGTTTTTTTTTTGCAATTATTTTTTATCTGTAAACCGTTATATAGTTTCTTTTTTTTATTTTTTGTTTAATTGTTGCGTAGTATTGTTTATTTTTTATTTGTAAATTATTTTTGCTTTATAAACATAAAATAATGTACCTATGTGATAATTATTATTTTATTTTGAATTCTTTTTCGTTGTTTGCTTGCATATGATTACTTAATATTATTTTTTAGCTTCACGCTGTAGCGTCACGCATGGTAAGGTAGACAGAGAAAACCTAGTATAAAGACACTCCGACTCTCACACTTCAACGCCGTGCTTGTTATGACAGCGAAAAAATTACAATTATAATTATTATTATTATATTATTAAAAATAATAACGATTAATTTCTCTCAAAGATAATGAATGAGAAAATACCTACCTACTTAATTAAAAATATAACTTGAGAGCTTGAAAAAACACTGCACTATGTCATAATTAATCAAAGTTATAAAAATCGAAAAAACTATTTATTTCAAAAATTAAAATAATAGAATATTATCCTTTCCTCTTATACTTAAATTTAATCTAATCAATTCACAGGAAACACAGTGTTAAGACACTTCCGATTTTCGAGGATGACCTTTGCCTTGATGCCAGAACAGAAAAATTAAAAAATAATAATAACTTATTCCCTCGAGTGGGGATCGAACCCACAATCATACAATTGTTATAGACACATACTTGTGCCTATATTATTACATTAAAACTAAAGAATTTGAAAGAACGATCTAATCTCGGAAACTACTGATCCGTTTTGCAAAAATTAATGTACTACATAGATGATTGTGGACGATTTATCGAAGGTGACTGGCTATATGATACACAACTTTCAGTTATTTTAAATTGGCCACACGGGTAAACTCGCAGGTAAAGCTAAAATATTATTAATATAAATAAAATAGAATCATCAATTTAAAAAATGCATTTTGAGGAAATCTTATCACAAAGGCAAATAAAATAAAATATAGATATTTCAAATTCTTTTATTTTATTTAGAATAAGAAAATTATTTAAAATTAATAATTACATCGATCACAGTGTAATTAGCCTTAAATCTACATCAGTCTGACTGAACCTATCGAATGGTGAGGAATTTATATAATAAAAAGAAAAAAAAAACCCAGTAAGAAAGCGTCTGACTATAAACGATGGTGGGTTTGGTTGTGGGTTTAAATTACCACTTTGGGTGAATTATTTTCATGTCCTCGCTCTGGTAGCGAAACAAATACTTCCAAAAGTGGACCGTACGCTTTCGTGGGGAACGAATTGTTTTAACACTAGGTTCCTCAGCTTACCCTATTAGCGAGATTAACAAAAAAAGTAAAACCAGAAATATAAAATAAGTAAGAAAACTATGTAATACTAAATTAACATAAAACATTTGAATTTAATCTTTATTTATTTGAATGCGTATTTTAAATGTATTTTAAAGTAATTCTCAACTCATTACTTTTATTATTTATTGAAATTAAATTTTAAAGAAAAATAAGAACTTATTTAGTAACAAAAGATCAAGATTATGACGTAAAATATCATTTTTCTATTTATAACGAAATGAAAAAAACTTTTTTTGTTTATAGAAAAAAAAACAAGTATAGAGTTAAAAATAATATAACAAGAATTTAATTTCCTATTTCATAGCATACATAGTTCATAAATTACACAAGGCGACGACGTATTCAAACCCACAGTCCACAGTCAGTCTACAGTGCGTTCGTCGAGTCGTGGCAGCGTGGCAAAAGGTCAGTAAACCTTACCACGATTGTCACTGCTTGTTGAGTCTACTCAAAACGACATATCCAATCTTTTTCACCACCAATCCATCAGTCGATCTTCTGGTATCTTATTTTAAAGTAGGGACCATCCATAAATAACTAAATTCAGAGGGAGTTGACGAAGTGTCTCATTGCATGACAAGGCGTCAGAAAGGACCCCAAATATCATGACATGGTATTTCAAAATATATACACATAATTTCCAATCTGCTGTTTCAATTTAATATTTTTAGATGCACAATAAGCGACGCCACACTAGACAGAGGGCTAACAAAGTACAATTTTATCCGCTTTTTGAAAAAAACGTTAACTAAACTAAAGAAATCATTACACTATCAGATCAAACAATTGTCGAATAAAAAAGTAGAAAAGTAGAAGAAAGACCTTTTTTGTAAGTTTCAATATTATAGCTTTTAAAATCATTTTCTTATTAACCCGACATCCTGCAGATAAACGACATATGACGTTTTAATCTAAGTAATTTTACCATAGTGAAACGCCTAATTTTATTTGACCACCTGTGATAAGATCGATGAAAAGAGGTAAAATCTTAAAATTTGTGTGACGTAATTTATGGAAGTCCACTGATGGTTATTGACAGTCTACTGGTGGTTACTGACAGTCTACTGGTGGTCTACTGGCAGTGTAATAGTGGTCGACTCGCAGTCTACTGGTCGTCAATATCGTCTTGTGGTGCGACGACACATTGGTATCCATATTGTAGTAAAAAGCGAAAACGTGTATCGGAAACGAGATCAGCAAGTTCACGCGCTGTTAATATGTCATCTAACGGTGGCAACAGCAGCTCTAGATCACCGCCTGGAACAAATAAAAAAATATATGTAAAATGCTTACATCCACACATGTAATCTGATATCCTAGAATGTGATCTCACTTCGTCAAATTCAAATTCAAATTCAAAATATTCTTTATTCAAATAAACTCGTATAAGCACTTTTGAATCGTCAAATGAACATGTAAACAAAAAAAGCAAGCTACCACCGGTTCGGAAGGCAGTTCTGCTGAGAAGAGCCGGCAAGAAACTCAACAGTTGCTCTTTTCAAAGTCAATGGTATTATTACATTATCTGGCAGCTAACCTGCATCACATTCAATAGACATTAATTCCATACATGTTTATCATCTAAATATTCTTGAACAGTGTAATAAGCTTTACTTGTTAGTATTTTTTTTAAAGTTACTTTAAATTGTGGTAGTGGCAAACTTAGAATACATTGCGGAAGTTTATTATATACACGTATACTCAGACCCATAAAAGATTTTTTTACTTTTTGGAGGCGAAAACTTGGCGTAACAAGTTTATCTTTGTTTCTCGTTCCTATCGTATGTATATCACTATTTTTACTGTGACACTGTGCATTTTGCCGGACAAACAGAATATTGTAATATATAAATTGTGAAGCAACTGTAATAATACCTGCATCTTTAAAAACATCTCGCAGAGAATCTCGAGCTCTTAGGGTATAAATATATCTCACGGCTCTTTTTTGGAGAATAAATATTGAATTTATATCGGAAGCACTGCCCCATAGCAACATTCCATAACATAAAATACTATGAAAATAGCTATAGTAGACTAGTCGGGCAGTTTCAACGTCCGTCAGTTGTCTTACTTTTTTTATTGCGAACGCGGCAGAGCTGAGTTTATCCGCAAGTGCTTCCAGATGAGTGTTCCACTGGAGTTTGGAATCTATAGTTAAACCTAAGAAAATAGCTGATTCCGACACATTGAGGGTTTCTCCTTTAATTTCTAGACTAAGATCACGTTTATTAACGTTTGGCAAAGCAAATTCAATACATTTGGTTTTTTTAGCATTTAACATTAAATTATTCTTATCAAACCAATAAAGAATATGGGATAATGCACTATTCACTTCGTCATAATTTGTTTTATTTCTGTCTACCTTAAAAATTAAAGAGGTATCATCTGCGAAGAGTACAATATCACATAGGTTCTTTGCATAAAAAGGCAGATCGTTAATATAAAGAAGAAATAAAAGGGGACCAAGAATAGATCCTTGTGGAACGCCCATCCTTAGAGGAGATCCAGATGATTTTACATTATTAATACTAACTTTCTGGATCCTTTCGTTTAGATATGAGGTAATAAGATCAAGGGCAGTATCCTGTATACCATAATGATAAAGTTTTAATAACAGAGTTTCATGGTCTACACAATCAAAGGCTTTGGATAAATCACAAAACACTCCAATTGCATTTTGTGACTTCTCCCATGCGTCATAAATGTGCTTTAGGAGTGCAGCACCCGCATCTGTAGTAGACTTGCCTTTGGTGAAACTATATTGCTCGCTATGGAAACAATTGTTAATACTTAAGAAAATTGTGAGCTGGTTAAATATTATTTTTTCAAATATTTTACTTAAAGACGGTAAAATAGAGATCGGTCTGTAATTTCCGGGGTCAGATCTATCTCCACTTTTGTAAAGCGGCACTATTTTGCTATATTTCATTAAATCAGGAAAAATACCGGATTCTACGCAATTGTTAAAAATTAAAGCAAGATAAGGAGCAATATTAGGTATAATTGTATTAAGAACTTTAACAGACATGCCCCATAAGTCACCTGTTTTCTTTAAATTAAGGCTTTTAAAAGTTTTGATAATTTCTTCTGGTGACACAGTCTTAAACACAAAATTTTGTCTACAACTAGTTACATGGTTTTTTAGTATTAATACTGCTTCCGAAGGAGATGATGGCAGTGAACGTGTAACTGCAGTAGGTATTTCGGAAAAGAAATTTTGAAACGTATTTGCCACTTCTAAATCTGAATTTAAAATTACACTATTTACTTTTAATTTAATAGGTTCACTGACAGCTCTAGATCTCCCAGTTACAGTCGTAATAGCATCCCATGTAGCTTTAATTTTATTACTAGATTTCAAAATTTTTTCTCTTATATACATAGACTTAGCCTGGATACAAACCTTTTTAAACATTTTTGAATAATTTCTAACTTTTAACAAGAACGCCGGATCCTGATTCCATTGCCTCATATTATATAATTCGTACAATTTGTTTCTGCTTCGGTATATACCAATAGTTGCCCAGTCGCTAAAAGTTAACTTCAAGTTTTTATATATTTGTTTTTCTTTAAAAGTATTATCAAACTCTGTTGAGAGTAAATTAAAAACTTTGCAATACAACTGATTCGGATTAAGTTCCGTTATTTCTATGTTTGAAATTTTTTCCGTCACTTTACTATTAAAACGATTAATTTTACTTTTAGTGATTGGTCTAATTGTTATTTGTTTACGTTCTGCAACTATTTTATCTATTACCGAAAATTTTTGACCACAATGATCCGAGCTCAGATTGGTAATAATTTGTTTATCTACAATATCAGAATGACAAAAAACATTATCTATACAAGTTGCGGACGTATTCGTTATACGAGTTGGTTCAGAGAAAATATGAAACAAGTTAAATGATTTAAATAAGTTCAGAAGACGTAAGCTTAATGATGTCACCTGTAGTATATCTATATTAAAGTCTCCGCATACTATTAAAGATTTACTATTCGAACTCAAATTACTAAGAACATCCTCCATTCTTTCTTCAAATACTTCAAAACTACCTGAGGGGGGTCGATACACGCATACTATATCAACATTTGTGATCTCCCATTCACACATTGACTTTATGTCGTCCACATATTTGATGTCATATCGTCCACATGTGTGATCTCACGTCCACACATGTGGTCTTAAGTCGACCCAAGTGACCTCACATCGTCCACATACAAATGTGATATCAGATCGACCATCTATGTGATTTCACGTCCACACATATACAGATAACGTCCATATCAGCCATTTAATTCGACTGATACCTTAAGGGACGCCAAACCAATGACTTTAATTTATCTGACAGACAAAATTAACATGGATTTTACCAACCAGTGGTATTAACCCTTTCCACTCCAATGTCGAGGTGTCACTCGACACTGATTTTGTTCCACAAGCTCCACTGTCGAGTGATACTCGACATGGTGTAATACCGCTTGGATTGGTTGTTATCGCACCGTTATATGCACCGCGTCGTAAACAACTTATCTCTGTGCATCATTGTCGTACTGTGCATGTTTGTTTTCATGCAAAGACCTGTAAGGTCATGTATGATGTGAGTTTTCTTGGAGGATACGACTGTGACTGAATCAATTCGCTGTGGGGCACGGACACGGGTTGATGGTGCAACAAGTAACGCGTTTTGAAAGTAATGATTGGTCGATTATAATTGCATATAAGTATAATAACCCTTCATACTGTCATGCATAAAAAAATAGAGCAAGAGGTGTCTATAAGGTCAACAACCGAAAATATAGATCTAATTGACAACGAATTTGAGAGTAGTATGATGAGGACTATATGAAAGAGTTGGACAATGTATTTGAAACCTTTCAATGCGAAGACGAGTGTGAAAATAAAGATAATATTCTTGAAGTTCCTGGACCATCGAGGAGGAGAAAATCTGATTTAGGACCATTGGTAACAGATTCGGATTCTTCCGACGATATTTTTCGAAGAAGACCCAGAGTTCGTAGAATTAGTAGTGATGAAAGTGTTTGTGATATTCCGGTTGCAGACCATTCTTCGTGGGTGGATGTTTCAAAGCCAGATAATTATTATCCAAATATTGATTTTACAACAGGCAGTAAAGTTACTGGCCCTCAAATTCCAGTATTTTGTAGTACGCCTCTTCAATTTTTTCAATTATTTTTTACCGATGAACTAATAAGGAAAATTGTATCCGAAACAAATAAATATGCTGCTAATATTTTAGCTACAATAAACATATCTAAATATTCTATTTGGAAAACATGGACGGATGTGAATGAAATTGAAATGAAAGCATTTTTGGGTGTTGTAATCAACATGGGTCTCATCGAAGTTCCAGAATTGCAAGATTATTGGAGTCAAGCTTTCCATTTCAATATTCCATTTTTTGGCAGGATTTTTTCGCGAAGAAGATTTATGCAGATATTTTGGACATTGCATCTAGAAACAATACCAACAGCCCATCACAAGAACACAAAAGGTGAACAATTTCCTTATGTATATCGAATCCAAATGTAGACAACATTATCAATAGATGAATCGACTGTAGGTTTCAAGGGTAGAATTTCATTCTTGGCATATAATCCAAAGAAGTCTACCAAATGGGGACTACGCGTGTATGTATTAGCTGATTCCCAGACAAGCTACATCTATTCTTTTGTTCCATATTATGGAAAAATAACAACTGATGGACTAATAAAGCCAGAATTATCATTTACCAGTAGAATTGTATTACATCTATACAATAATCTACTCACGTCTATACCTGAAGCTGCAGGATATCACATATTTACAGATCGATTTTATACTAACTTAATTTTGGCTAAGGAATTATTTGAAAATAAATGCTTTTTGTCGGGCACAATTATGCCTAACCGAAAAGGACTACCACAAGAAATAAAAAAAACCAAAGTTACCGAGAGGAAAAACAATTGCTTTTCGCAAAGGCAATAAATACCCTTTCACTAGCTTGGTGTGATACCAGAGTAGTGACACTGCTAAGCACTTTTTATACATCCGATTCACAAACTATCCAAAGGAGACTTGCAAAAGCAAAAAGAGGAAACATAGGAAGTCGTACGCCAAATAAAACAATACGAACGGAAGTAAAAAAACCTATCGTTATAGTTAATTATAATGAATACATGGGTGGTATTGATGTGGCCGATCAATATACTTCTTTGTACTGCTTTACAAGAAAAACACTCAAGTGGTGGAGAAAACTATTTTTCTGGGGGTTAGAGGTCTCTATTATAAATTCATATGTGCTGTATTAAGACTGGAGTGTAAGAAATGGAAAAGTAGCAATGAGTCATAAGAAGTACAGACAAACTTTGCTCATGTCACTCATTGGAGACTTTACCCGAGACCCGAAACAAGTCGCAGAACTGAGGTTGCGGCAAATACAGAACAACGTCTCGATAGAATCCCTCACTTTATTTATTTACAACCTGGGGGGAAGCACACGGATTGTGCTGTGTGTTCCAACTGAAAAATAAAAGGGATGAGAAAAGAAACATGCTATTTTTGCAAAACATGTGAGACAAAACCTTCGCTTCATCCTGGGATTTGTTTCGAAAAATGTCATACCAAAAGGGATTATAAAGATTAAAATTAGGAATTATAATATAGTATCATATAATTACTCATAAAATAAAGTTTATTAAATAAGAAAAAATCGTTTTTTTTACAAAATACACAAGAATACTAAACGTTAAAAAACGTAATTTTGGCGTGGAGCTGGTGGAATAAAACAGCCTTGGAGTGGAAAGGGTTAAGCAACTTAAAGCAATGTCATCAATGACGTTGCTCACAACTGGCCGAGTTAATAGTTTTTAAACATACATCTTGGGGGTCCAAGATGGAAGGCTTGCTCGCAGCGACCCCTGCTAGCCCTCATGAGGGCTGCAACGCACTGATCATGTAGTCCATCCAAGGCGACGCGCACCACGCTGCGTCCATGCTGGGGGGTGGGGACCGCCACCCAACACGCCATGTACGGAACGGCGGGAGGTGGAGGACGGAGCTACAAATAGCTACGTGGAATGTAAGAGGAGGGATGCAGAGACCGTAGAGTTTGGCACTCCGTTGTCTCTGACTACCCCGCTAGGAATAAAGCGTGAAGCTAGTTTAGTTTTATTCTATATATTAAATACAAGCACGCACCCATGACGTGCACGAGGTCGATGAGCCTGAAGAACACGAAGTCCCGGAGCGCGTCGGCGGGCGCGGACACGCGCGCCGCCGCCCACTCGTCGCGGCGGATGCTGGCGCACCACACCTGCGGGCGCGGACACACATTTAAAGAAATTAAATCTATATCTAAAATTCAGATTGTCGAGTATTTTGTTAAATTATTTCATAACTATTGTTGCATACATTTTCTATGTATTTATATCAATCAGTGTCAATGACGACAACATGTTGTTAATTTGTGAGCGAGTTTTAATTGAACTGTCAGAATAAAACAATTTATTTATTATATATAGGGGAGAGGGGGGCAGCTTAGAACAGGGGCACCTTTGAAAATATGTGTTAACAGAGATATTTTAAAAAGAAATTTTGGTAGATTTTTTTTGAGTAGTGGCAGCACTAATCTGCACTCGTGTCACTTGTCACCGCTGATATATGAGAGCCCGTGGTTGAGTTACGAGGAGTGTTAGATTTTGAGTAAAATTTTATGAATTTTTAAATAAACGTGTAAGGATCGCATGGATCCAATTCAAGGTATATGGTTTTATTTTTTCCTCTTTTAGTTAGAATGTTTCATATATCATGCAATAAGCTAGAGATTACTACAACTTTTAAACTTTTACTTGAAAAAAAAAACGTTTTTAAATTTTCAAATACCACTGAGGCAGCTTTGAACAAAATAAAGGGGGCAGTTTTGAATATTATTACATGTAAAAAAATACCGCGAAAGTGGCGCAGCGGAACGAAGTGTGACTGTAAAACCGACTGGTTGTGGGTTCGATGCCCACTCAAGAAGATGAAATATTTACTTAAATTTATATTTCCATTTCTTCGTTCTGGTGTCGAGGATAAGCGCGGCGTTGAGTTCTGCCACTCAACACGCAATGCCTCCAGAATTCGGCAGAAAGTGGGGAACGGAGTTTCTTAACACTAGGTTCCCTCTGCCTACCGTACTGTGTGCGGGAAAAAAAGTGAAGCTGATTTTTATTTCTTACGTAGACTACTTTCCCCAATTTCAGTTGCTGGCTACGTCACGTACTACATCCATGTTTTCCTTTAAATTTTTCTAAGTTCAAATTAGGGTAGTAAGCTGTTTATTTAAAAAATATTTTGTTTTATTTTCATAATATTAGATTTATTCTATGATTGATCTCATAATGTTAATTACTTCTACGAAGCCAAAGCTACTTTTTTGGTTTTTTAAACTTTTTTAAAGTCTATTAATAATATTAAAGTTATTTAACACTAGTACTAGTACAATCGCAATATTAAACTAGGTATATATTTTTTTAAGTTAACACGATACTGAAATTTGATCTCCATCGTTTCTAATGTTAAGTTTATTGATAAAATTACTTAAAAGCCTTTTAATTTCATTGAGTTCGATGATAGTTCAAAACTGCCCCATATATGTTCAAAGCTACCCCGGAAGGGCTTTGAACATTTGACTACTGCTACTAAAGTTGATATTGCGCCTTTAACTTATATATTTTTCTACATATGATGCTACGATTTTGTGGCACAATAGTTGTACTAAGCATTGTGAAATAGTAAAGAAGTTAAAAACTGTAGAATTTTTAGATATGACACAAAGTTTAAAAATCGTTCGAATGTGCCCCCCTCTCCCCTATATATATATTTTTCAGTTCTTTTTTATGTATTTTTTTTCTCAAAAGTAATAAATAGTACAAGCTCTGGCAACGACACCAATTATACAAATACGAATATTACGAAGTTAGAAGACAAAGCCTAAAAAAAAGCAATTCATTTAGTTTTATAACATTTAATTGTTAACATTTTTTTAAATTGATAATTGGCCTCGGAAATCCAGTATTAGACACTCCATTACTATTAATAATTTTATTTATTTAATGGTAACTTTTTTTTAAATTAACTAATAACAATTTTTTGTTTATTTCACGCTTACTTATCATTTACCATTGTTTCATATACTTACTCGCAAACGTAAGTCGTCCCGTCTCTCCATGTCCAGCACGAAGTCGGTCAGATCCAGCGCCTTCTTGTAGTCGTACTCGGTGAGACAGCGGCTGTCGCTGTCGATGTACATCTGTGGAGGACGACATTATATATTTATTAATATTTTAATTTGAATTATACTTCAATAGTATTTGAAGGAGGGATGGTGAGATTAATGTTGGACATTTTGTTATCTTTCGTGCTCTATATCCTCTCCGCCTAAGACCTAGTGTCTTTGACTTTAAGATTTTAGCTTTCTTAGAAGAGCGAGGAATTAAAAATGCCACCTAGGAATAAGCCAATTAATTACAATTTAAATAAGCAATAACCATTCACATTACCTGAACTAGGTCCTCAGCCTCCACCAGCTTAGTATCAGCCTGGTCGAGTCCATGCTGCAGTTTGATGTCTCGTGGCAAGGCTAGTTGCTGTTCAGCGAGGGCGAGTCGGGCCTCCGCCTTGCGCCACTCATCACCGCCCTCGTCACCTTCGTTGACGGCCAGGCAGAGCTTGGCGATTGATGCAAATGTCTGTTTGGAAGTTGAAGGGAAGCTGTGTTATATTTGTATGTGTTGTTTATAAAAAGTATTTTTTTTTTCAAACATTTTGTTTAATTAAAAAATATTGATTAAGTATAATAGATCCGTATCAATTTTATAATTGTAGGTTATCGAGAAGTAAATACTTATATAAATTGGGAAACTTAAGTTTGCAGCCATATACATGAAATAAGCTACAAATATAAATTTGCCATGGTTTTTCTTTAAAAAACACTTGAATTTAAAAAAAAATTGGTTATTTGTATTTCATGTTTTAATTCTTCGCAAACTTTATAGTTGTAGGCCCACAGACAGTATTTTTATTGAATTGGATTTGAAATGCTAAATAAAAAGACACTTACAACACTCGTATCTTTTAATCCTGTCGACTCATAAGTTTAAGATTATGAAACTTTAAAAAGCAGATTTCACCTAGTACTCGCGTAGAGCAGCATTGAATTAGCTATATGTGTGATATAGCAGGTATACAAGGGGCCCCACCTACGTACCGCGCAGCGGCAGGCGGCAGGCGGGGGCGCGGGGGACAGGGGGCCCGCTACGTACCGTGACGCTCGCCGCGCTGTCGGCCTCCAGCGCCAGCCGCGCGTAGAGCGCGCCCGCGCCCGCCGCGCCCGCGCCCAGCGCCGCGAGCGCGCGCAGCGGCAGGCGGGGGCGCGGGGGACAGGGGGCCCGCTACGTACCGTGACGCTCGCCGCGCTGTCGGCCTCCAGCGCCAGCCGCGCGTAGAGCGCGCCCGCGCCCGCCGCGCCCGCGCCCAGCGCCGCGAGCGCGCGCAGCGGCAGGCGGGGGCGCGGGGGACAGGGGGCCCGCTACGTACCGTGACGCTCGCCGCGCTGTCGGCCTCCAGCGCCAGCCGCGCGTAGAGCGCGCCCGCGCCCGCCGCGCCCGCGCCCAGCGCCGCGAGCGCGCGCAGCGGCAGGCGGGGGCGCGGGGGACAGGGGGCCCGCTACGTACCGTGACGCTCGCCGCGCTGTCGGCCTCCAGCGCCAGCCGCGCGTAGAGCGCGCCCGCGCCCGCCGCGCCCGCGCCCAGCGCCGCGAGCGCGCGCAGCGGCAGGCGGGGGCGCGGGGGACAGGGGGCCCGCTACGTACCGTGACGCTCGCCGCGCTGTCGGCCTCCAGCGCCAGCCGCGCGTAGAGCGCGCCCGCGCCCGCCGCGCCCGCGCCCAGCGCCGCGAGCGCGCGCAGCGGCAGGCGGGGGCGCGGGGGACAGGGGGCCCGCTACGTACCGTGACGCTCGCCGCGCTGTCGGCCTCCAGCGCCAGCCGCGCGTAGAGCGCGCCCGCGCCCGCCGCGCCCGCGCCCAGCGCCGCGAGCGCGCGCAGCGGCAGGCGGGGGCGCGGGGGACAGGGGGCCCGCTACGTACCGTGACGCTCGCCGCGCTGTCGGCCTCCAGCGCCAGCCGCGCGTAGAGCGCGCCCGCGCCCGCCGCGCCCGCGCCCAGCGCCGCGAGCGCGCGCAGCGGCAGGCGGGGGCGCGGGGGACAGGGGGCCCGCTACGTACCGTGACGCTCGCCGCGCTGTCGGCCTCCAGCGCCAGCCGCGCGTAGAGCGCGCCCGCGCCCGCCGCGCCCGCGCCCAGCGCCGCGAGCGCGCGCAGCGGCAGGCGGGGGCGCGGGGGACAGGGGGCCCGCTACGTACCGTGACGCTCGCCGCGCTGTCGGCCTCCAGCGCCAGCCGCGCGTAGAGCGCGCCCGCGCCCGCCGCGCCCGCGCCCAGCGCCGCGAGCGCGCGCAGCGGCAGGCGGGGGCGCGGGGGACAGGGGGCCCGCTACGTACCGTGACGCTCGCCGCGCTGTCGGCCTCCAGCGCCAGCCGCGCGTAGAGCGCGCCCGCGCCCGCCGCGCCCGCGCCCAGCGCCGCGAGCGCGCGCAGCGGCAGGCGGGGGGCGCGGGGGACAGGGGGCCCGCTACGTACCGTGACGCTCGCCGCGCTGTCGGCCTCCAGCGCCAGCCGCGCGTAGAGCGCGCCCGCGCCCGCCGCGCCCGCGCCCAGCGCCGCGAGCGCGCGCAGCGGCAGGCGGGGGCGCGGGGGACAGGGGGCCCGCTACGTACCGTGACGCTCGCCGCGCTGTCGGCCTCCAGCGCCAGCCGCGCGTAGAGCGCGCCCGCGCCCGCCGCGCCCGCGCCCAGCGCCGCGAGCGCGCGCAGCGGCAGGCGGTCGGGCGCGGCCGCCAGCCAGGCGCGCGCGCGTCGCTCCGAGCGCGGCACCAGCGCGCGCAGCATCAGCGCCGAGTGCCCGCGGGACGACATCCATGCGAACGCCTTTTCTGTTATGCCCTAGATATGGATTGGAGTACATCATTATAAATTATGCTGTTGCAGTGAAGCATCTGATTATAAAAAAAATTCTTGCTGTATGCACTTTGTCATATTACACAAAGTGCACTGTTAAATTTCACCCCTCAACACGCAATCTTAAAATGTTGAGTAGTATATGAGAAACCGAGTGTCTTAGCACTTGGTTCTCTTTATCTACCCTGCTATGTAGAAAACATATAGTAGCTAAATAAAGTATTTATATTCTTATATATGTTACTAGTACCTCATCAGCATATTTGTCGATGTACCCATACAGTCGCTCCATATCGTTCCGTTCCACACACATCTCTATGAGCAGATCGAAGTCCTTGAACTTCTCCGCTAGTACTGCTGCGCGCTCTATCTGACCTTCTTCCACTGAAAATAAATATACACTATTATATCGAAAAATAATTTTAAAATCATATTTATTCTAAAAGTATAACTAAAAGCGTTATTAAATAATATAAATCTGCAGCAAAGGGTGGCGTTGAGACCCGCTACTCAACACACAATTTCTCCAAATGGAGAATAAAATGCCTAAATACTAAGTTCCTTCTGCTTACTCTGCTATAAAACTGATTTATCTTTATTTTTTGTAAGTTTGCAGCAGCAGGTCCGCCAGCGCCGCTACAGCTAGTGAGTGAGTGAGTGGCATAGACTAGGCTGGCTGGCTACACACACTCACGGTAGGGGCGTATGAGGTCGGTGCGCATGTCGCGCGCGTCGGCCAGCAGCAGGTCCGCCAGCGCCGCTACAGCTAGTGAGTGAGTGAGTGGCATAGACTAGGCTGGCTGGCTACACACACTCACGGTAGGGGCGTATGAGGTCGGTGCGCATGTCGCGCGCGTCGGCCAGCAGCAGGTCCGCCAGCGCCGCTACAGCTAGTGAGTGAGTGAGTGGCATAGACTAGGCTGGCTGGCTACACACACTCACGGTAGGGGCGTATGAGGTCGGTGCGCATGTCGCGCGCGTCGGCCAGCAGCAGGTCCGCCAGCG
Organism: Heliconius himera; assembly: GCA_021202915.1. Lineage (NCBI taxonomy): Eukaryota > Metazoa > Arthropoda > Insecta > Lepidoptera > Nymphalidae > Heliconius > Heliconius himera. Next base: position 155,959 of record JAJHJA010000706.1, read on the forward strand.
CCGCTACAGCTAGTGAGTGAGTGAGTGGCATAGACTAGGCTGGCTGGCTACACACACTCACGGTAGGGGCGTATGAGGTCGGTGCGCATGTCGCGCGCGTCGGCCAGCAGCAGGTCCGCCAGCGCCGCTACAGCTAGTGAGTGAGTGAGTGGCATAGACTAGGCTGGCTGGCTACACACACTCACGGTAGGGGCGTATGAGGTCGGTGCGCATGTCGCGCGCGTCGGCCAGCAGCAGGTCCGCCAGCGCCGCTACAGCTAGTGAGTGAGTGAGTGGCATAGACTAGGCTGGCTGGCTACACACACTCACGGTAGGGGCGTATGAGGTCGGTGCGCATGTCGCGCGCGTCGGCCAGCAGCAGGTCCGCCAGCGCCGCTACAGCTAGTGAGTGAGTGAGTGGCATAGACTAGGCTGGCTGGCTACACACACTCACGGTAGGGGCGTATGAGGTCGGTGCGCATGTCGCGCGCGTCGGCCAGCAGCAGGTCCGCCAGCGCCGCTACAGCTAGTGAGTGAGTGAGTGGCATAGACTAGGCTGGCTGGCTACACACACTCACGGTAGGGGCGTATGAGGTCGGTGCGCATGTCGCGCGCGTCGGCCAGCAGCAGGTCCGCCAGCGCCGCTACAGCTAGTGAGTGAGTGAGTGGCATAGACTAGGCTGGCTGGCTACACACACTCACGGTAGGGGCGTATGAGGTCGGTGCGCATGTCGCGCGCGTCGGCCAGCAGCAGGTCCGCCAGCGCCGCTACAGCTAGTGAGTGAGTGAGTGGCATAGACTAGGCTGGCTGGCTACACACACTCACGGTAGGGGCGTATGAGGTCGGTGCGCATGTCGCGCGCGTCGGCCAGCAGCAGGTCCGCCAGCGCCGCTACAGCTAGTGAGTGAGTGAGTGGCATAGACTAGGCTGGCTGGCTACACACACTCACGGTAGGGGCGTATGAGGTCGGTGCGCATGTCGCGCGCGTCGGCCAGCAGCAGGTCCGCCAGCGCCGCTACAGCTAGTGAGTGAGTGAGTGGCATAGACTAGGCTGGCTGGCTACACACACTCACGGTAGGGGCGTATGAGGTCGGTGCGCATGTCGCGCGCGTCGGCCAGCAGCAGGTCCGCCAGCGCCGCTACAGCTAGTGAGTGAGTGAGTGGCATAGACTAGGCTGGCTGGCTACACACACTCACGGTAGGGGCGTATGAGGTCGGTGCGCATGTCGCGCGCGTCGGCCAGCAGCAGGTCCGCCAGCGCCGCTACAGCTAGTGAGTGAGTGAGTGGCATAGACTAGGCTGGCTGGCTACACACACTCACGGTAGGGGCGTATGAGGTCGGTGCGCATGTCGCGCGCGTCGGCCAGCAGCAGGTCCGCCAGCGCCGCTACAGCTAGTGAGTGAGTGAGTGGCATAGACTAGGCTGGCTGGCTACACACACTCACGGTAGGGGCGTATGAGGTCGGTGCGCATGTCGCGCGCGTCGGCCAGCAGCAGGTCCGCCAGCGCCGCTACAGCTAGTGAGTGAGTGAGTGGCATAGACTAGGCTGGCTGGCTACACACACTCACGGTAGGGGCGTATGAGGTCGGTGCGCATGTCGCGCGCGTCGGCCAGCAGCAGGTCCGCCAGCGCCGCTACAGCTAGTGAGTGAGTGAGTGGCATAGACTAGGCTGGCTGGCTACACACACTCACGGTAGGGGCGTATGAGGTCGGTGCGCATGTCGCGCGCGTCGGCCAGCAGCAGGTCCGCCAGCGCCGCTACAGCTAGTGAGTGAGTGAGTGGCATAGACTAGGCTGGCTGGCTACACACACTCACGGTAGGGGCGTATGAGGTCGGTGCGCATGTCGCGCGCGTCGGCCAGCAGCAGGTCCGCCAGCGCCGCTACAGCTAGTGAGTGAGTGAGTGGCATAGACTAGGCTGGCTGGCTACACACACTCACGGTAGGGGCGTATGAGGTCGGTGCGCATGTCGCGCGCGTCGGCCAGCAGCAGGTCCGCCAGCGCCGCTACAGCTAGTGAGTGAGTGAGTGGCATAGACTAGGCTGGCTGGCTACACACACTCACGGTAGGGGCGTATGAGGTCGGTGCGCATGTCGCGCGCGTCGGCCAGCAGCAGGTCCGCCAGCGCCGCTACAGCTAGTGAGTGAGTGAGTGGCATAGACTAGGCTGGCTGGCTACACACACTCACGGTAGGGGCGTATGAGGTCGGTGCGCATGTCGCGCGCGTCGGCCAGCAGCAGGTCCGCCAGCGCCGCTACAGCTAGTGAGTGAGTGAGTGGCATAGACTAGGCTGGCTGGCTACACACACTCACGGTAGGGGCGTATGAGGTCGGTGCGCATGTCGCGCGCGTCGGCCAGCAGCAGGTCCGCCAGCGCCGCTACAGCTAGTGAGTGAGTGAGTGGCATAGACTAGGCTGGCTGGCTACACACACTCACGGTAGGGGCGTATGAGGTCGGTGCGCATGTCGCGCGCGTCGGCCAGCAGCAGGTCCGCCAGCGCCGCCGCCGCCTCCACCAGCTGCGCGCGCAGGGACAGGTCCGTGCAGCGCCGCGCGCATTGCCTGCGGTTGCAACACATTAAACTAGTTGAGGCTCCGGTCGATACAACAATGACAATGCCAAAACACATGAGAATGCTAATATCACAATACAACTTCAGTTTTTTTGTATTTAATTACTACAAACATTTGGTCAGTACCATTCGATTTTTATATCAGCTTCACGCTATATCCCGCAAATAGAAAATATTTATCTGATCATTACTATTATTATTTTATAGCATCTTTAACGTTACTTATTATTATAAAATACTTTAGATTTAAAGTAAGTGCATTAATAGTTCGTAGTGTGGGTAATAAAATATCTTATTATTTAGTTGAGGCTGTGCCCCCACTCACAAGTAGCGCGTGTGCGCCTGCGCGAGCGCCGTGAGCGTGGAGCGCGGGCCCAGCGCGGGCGCCGGCCGCTGCTCGCCCGCCCACTGCGACCACTGCGCGCGGCACTTGTGCATCTCTTGCAGCACCGTCTGGTTATAAACACCAAAGTCTATTCATTATAACATCATCATTTTTAAATACATATTAGAGATGAATTGGATTAAAAAATATACTAGACATAAACTTATAAAGGAATCTCAAGTCAAGCTCTGAGCACACAATCATTACGTTTACAATTAGATGGTGCTTCCTATGGCTTGAAGGTAGTATGTAATATTAGTGATTCATAATCTGATAAATGAGCATGTATAGATAGAAAATGACTATGTGTAGTGACGGGGTACTCACGGTGAGCGCGGTGCAGGCCTGCAGCGCCGAGGCGGGCTGCGTGGCGGGCAGCGCAGCCAGCGCGCGCAGCAGGCGCGGCGCGCGCGTCACGCGGCGCAGGCACACGTCCGCCGCCGACAGCGCGCCGCTGCGCACTGCCGCCACCACCTCCTCGTCCTCGTCGCCGTCCGCGTCCGACGCCACCTGACAGGTCATTACACAGTTGAAAAGAGAATAAACAGAAGTAGTAAAGTTTTCCTAATGAAATCTGAGGAATCATTTATAGCTAACTTTATGGCGATCGCGAGTCGGCGATCGTGATACATCAGCAAGAAAAACATTACTTTTTTCATAAGAAATGTCAGACAATGAATAAAATATACTCTTAACTGCATTTGACTTAAAAAGATAAAAGAAATATACAAGTTTTAATCACTAAATAAAGAAAACTTAAAAAATATTTATATTGAAGAATTGAATATTTCCACAAAAAACAAAATAAACAATAAAAATAAAAACTTGTAAACCAGACAAACCTGATGAAACGCAGCGTCAACCAGCGGCGAGCCGGCCTGGTGCAGACGCTGCAGCGCGCGCGCGGCCGCCAGACGCTCGGCCAGCGCGCACAGCGCCCACTGCGTGCCCGCGGGCTCGCCCTCCCCCGCGCGCCCCTCCTCGCCGCCGTCCACGGCGGACAGGCGGCGCCACAGGCCGTGCGCGCGCAGGAACTCCAGGAAGAGCGCGAAGGCGCGCTGCTTGTCGCGCAGCTGCGCGCCGGCCTGCAGCGCGGCGCTGCTGCCGAGCGCCACGCCGGCGGGGCGCCAGCGCGGGTCGCCGGCGGGCGCGTCGTCCAGCATGCGCGCGGCCACGGCGCGCACGGCGCGGTCGGGCGCGGCGCCCAGCGCGGCCGGGAACAGCTCGGCCAGCGCGCGCGCCGCCGCCGCGCCCGCGCCGCGCACGTGGAACAGGAACGCGCTCTGCAGCTTGCCGACCGCCTCCGTGCTCATCGCGCTCACCTGTCATCAACACATACGTGCTTAAACATTACAAATGTATGTATTTTTTCCCTATTTTATGCTATAATTCACTTCTTATCTTTCCGACTCAATGTATTCTACTTTGCGCGGTCTTCAGCGGTTACTCCATTGACATCTTGATTACCGTGACGTGAAGCTCCTGAATGTGCTGACCAGAATCGGTTGCCGTATTAAAGACCAGTAGAAGGATACTCTTGTATATCAATTCTAAGTATAAAGAGAAAAAGACAATAGGACAAATTAAATCCTTATTTAACAGTTTGAAATATTGAATACTTAAAATGTAACATAAACATTCAAATTATAACTAAGTTAAACTAATATTATTTAACACATAACTACCTCATGTGGATCTATTTCATATAGCGACAGATTGCCGTCGTACATATCGGACGGACAAGGTGATCCCATCGGACTGTCGCAAATTGACCTAAAATAAAACATTCATTATTAATAATTACACCTTGGGGTCATCATAGCGTCCCCAAGGCAGGGGTAGTACAGACGTCTATATGTTATTTTTGATGTCTATATGTTATTTATATTATTAAAAATAAATATATATAAATCATAGTTGCAAGGCCAATTTTCCTTTTGGAGAATGATTATTTTTTTATTTTGTTGTGGTAGACAAAGAGTGAGGTTTAATTTGGCAGTCAACATGCAGTAAAATCTTCAAAATTAGGCAACACTTTTGGATCGGAATGTGTTTTCTTGTCTGGAACTGTGGGTTTGCTTTGTCTACCCAGTTTTTGAATAATAAATAGTTGTAAACATATACACACGGCGCCAGCCGCTCCGCGTCGTCGGGCGCGAGGCGCAGGCGCAGCACGCCGTGCTTGCGCGTGAACAGCAGCGGCGCGCCGGCGCACAGCGCCGCGCCCAGCACGCGGTCGCCGGCGCCGTGCACGTCCAGCACGTCGGGCGCGTCGGCGGGCGCGCACACGTAGGCGGGCGCGTACAGCAGCGCGCGCGCCGGCAGCGGCAGGCAGCGCGGCGCGCAGTCGTCGCGCGGCACGCGCAGCGCGCACAGCGACGCCACGCGCGCCTCCGTGCGGGATATGCTGATTTGGGCTGGAAAATTAAGTATTTATCTTCATAATTAGATCATTTTTACAGTCCAATTCTAATGAATAAAATACAATTTGTTGTCTACAATTTAGAACATATAACATTTGGAGTGGAATTAAAATCCAAAATTATAGTAATAAATATAAAACTAATTCAAAAAGTAAAAAAAAAAACAACCACACTACTGGGGCACCAATTTTGTTCGAATCCATACATTAAAGAAGATTAGAAGTGTAATGCAGTTTGCGGAAATGTGGCTAAAATTGCAATATTTCTAAGATTTTCTATGGGTTCTGTATATAAATGTATGTGGGTTGGTTCGTAATCGTTATAAAATAAGCTGACAAAAAATAATAACGTCGTTACTCGTCTTTTGAGTCGTCCAATATTTGCTGGCAGTGTAAACTGTACGCACCTAAGGCGTAGCGCATGTCGGGCGAGCGCGCCACGTTGACGGCCGCCACCAGCAGCAGCAGCGCGCGCGGGCCCGCCGCGTGCACGTCCAGCGCCACCATCTCCAGGCTGTTTAGATCACCTAAACACATATACTTTATTATTTATTATGTTTAATATGTTCTTGGAGTGAAAATAAATAATTCCATAAAAAAATAAATATTTTTTTAATAATAATTGTACCGGACGGGCGGATCTCGAATGAACGAGCCGCTGAAGCCCTGTACACTATAGGTTCCGGATAGTGGGAACACAGAGATCGCCGAATGAAACAAGATGCTATTTCTATATAACTGTCGGTGACTGACGGCTTCTTCAAATATGTCTTCCTATTATTCTATTTGTCTTCCTAAATTTCTTCCTATTTTTCTTCTTATTTTTCATCCTATTCACTATATATACTTGAACTGGTTGTCCGACACGGCAACTGCTTTGGCTTCTGTCCCAGAAGAAATGCAAGCACTACCTGTCTGCTTGAGAGTAGTCGACGACTGTAAGGGCGCCCCCTGCGGGGTTCGAACCTCGGCTTACAATCGACGAGCGGACTGGGATGACGACTGCGCGTCTTTGCTAGCTTACCTAGCGCGGAGCTATACCTTAAAGAGAGCCGCAAGCCACCGAGCCGTTGTATCTTTATTTAAGCTAATATTTTTACTATGATTATTACAAGTTTTTGCTGATATTTTAATAACTATCTATCGGAAGATTTTGCAATTTATATATATTAAAAGAACACAAAAATATCTATCTAATTAAATATAAATTAATATACTATTTAATTATTTACTATTAGAAATTTACGAAAGATACTGTAACTATGACGAAATTCACACAAGTTATTTTGATATAAAATCTCTTAATAATTATTTACAAACATTAAACACTTATAAATCTGTTATTTTTCTATAGAGACCTATAATTAACAATAATTAATCATAAATTTACAATACGAAAGTAATTATTATCTTAAAATACAATTAGCGCGCTAAACTATATTAGATATTGAGGCACACGATCGCCGCCTTCCGCCCTAACGAGCCAGAGGGCGGTCAGCTTGGGGAAGCTGGCCGCCTACTAACCTGGCCCGAGTAGTCGCGCGCAGGTTGCTCCCGCGCGCTACTCCGAGCAGGCCGTCGAGGGTGCCCACCACCCTTGACTCCGCGACGTGCCTTGCAGGCTCCCGCCGCCGCGTTTCGCGGACGACTAATGTCCCCGCGTCTCGCGGCTAGTGGCGGTCGAGGAGGAGCACCGTGAGGTTTTAGTGGGTATTCGGACGGCCTAACATCTGCCAGTCCGCGAGTCCCACATAACCGCGCTCGAGTCCCCACTCGGGCCGGTATCCGTAACAGGATTTCCTCACAAAAAAAAATGTCAGCTTGGTTGTTCAATTTGTATTTGGATAGCTGTCTCCATAGAGTGAAACAAAGTAATATGGGAGTGAAAGTTGGCCTGAAGTGAAAGGTGACCTGAATGTGAATTGCCTGCTGTACGCAGATGATGCAGTGCTTATTGCATCATGGGAATGCGAGTTGCAGGCATTGATCACCACTCTGAAAGAAGGGTGTGAAAATAATGGTCTAAGCCTCCATGCGAATAAGACAAAGGTTCTGAAATTCATCTGAAGGTCATTTTTGAAAGAAATGAAGAATGGACGCAAAATCTGTGTAAATGGTAAAATATTAGAATAAGTGAATGAAGTGGTATATTTGGGAAGGTTGTTCAGTAGAGATGGAAAATACGAGATGGATGTGGAAAGCGTATTGCTGCCGGTAACAAGGTTAACGGAGCCTTAGCTGCATTGATGTGACGGCGAAACGTCAGCACAGCTGCGCGTTTGGCTGTACACAATGCAGTGTTGGTACCGACGCTGTTAAACGACAGCAAAACGTGGGTATTACAGAAGAAGAATGAAAGAAAGATGAATGCCGTGGAGAAGCGATTCTCTTCGCAGGATATGCGAAGTCAGCTTAGCTAATTGAATCCATAATGAAGCGATACACAGAATGGCAGGTATTAGCGAGGATGTCACGGTGAGAATAAAGAAGAACACGCTCAGCTGGTTTGGGCACGTCGAACGAATGAGTGATGAAAGAATGGCACAAAAGATTTATGATGGACAAGTGAGTGGTAAGAGAGATAGGGGGAGACCTCGGTTGACCTTCGAAAACACAGTATCAAAGATACTTTAGGAAAGTCATATAAAAAGCATGAGGACTCCCCGGAGGGCATGTATGAAGAGGTTGATAACAGTGGACGAGGCGAAAGAGGTATGTGGAGACCGTAGCGTTTGGCGCTCCGTTCTCTCTGACTACCTCGCTAGGGATAAAGCGTGAAGCTAAGTTAAGTTAAGTTATAAGTTATAACATTAGATTTTGGTAAAAAATATTGCAAAAATTTAAAACGGAGATTACGCGCTTTTTGACTAGCAAAGTCATTAATCACATTTTCAAAATCAATAGTATCGACTAGTTCATGTTCAATTGACATGATAGCGAGATTATATTTTTCATTTTCATTCTGTTATTTTTCTTGTACATTCCTTGATTCTTGATTGAAAAAAAATTAGAAGAATTGATCGTAGACTTTGATGCCCCTTTCCATTTGTTGCCCGGTGCGACCGCACCGCTCGCACCCCCCAGCTACGCCACTGTATTTAAGTTATTATTTATTAAAAATATTACTAATTTAGAAAATATTAAATAATACTTTAAAACTATTAAAATCGACTACTAAAGACGTCACGAGTCACGACACGCAACTAAGAACTTGCAACGACATGTCGAGTCAAGTCCGCGAACGCGCGAATATCGCGAAGTCGCGAACAATAATCGTTATAGAAAATAATTGACAAGGATAACAATTTATATTATATTATATGCATGATGCAATCCTTGCGCTATTGTACAAATCATATGTTATAATTCATGGGCTATTTCAAATTTTATTTCACATATGTAAAGCCTTATGATATGTGCATACAGTATTACTATTAAATCTCAACAGTTAAAATTTTAAAGCTTCCATGCTTTTGCGGGACACAGTGTGAAGATAAAAAATACCTACCCTGTGGTGCTAAATGAGCTCTAGCAAAGGCCTCAGACAATGGTCGTCGCAAATGGTGTTCATACACATCTGCCCCGCACCACAGTTGTAATAATGGTCCTCCAGCTACCAACGCTATGCATTCCTCTTCTTCCTCTGGGTTTTCGGGGTTTGGAGCACTTGGAAGAACCACCACGCCTACTAGTTTCTGTCATTTATTTTTATATTAAATAAAAAAATTGTGTATCTATATGTTCTCAATTGTTTTAGTGGAAAGTCTGACTGTAAACAAGACGGCTGTGGGTTTAATTTCTGCTTGTGAAAATGAATCATTTTAATTTATTTTTGAAATAATGTCTTAAATTCCAATGGAAGGTAAAGAGTATGGCTAAGACACTTTGACATTGGATTTTCTCTATCTATTGTTGCTATATGCAGAATATAGAATAAAATAAGAGTTTAATTATATAAAAGCATAAATTATGTAATTCTTTTAATTTTAATCATATATTATCCATTTTATAATATTAATTAAAAATATAAATACTACTACTAACAGTATCAGCATGTGCAGGCATGGAACCAAAGAATAGCAACGACACGCGTCGTCCAATACCTCCGAGCCACCCACTGGGAGGTCGCAGTGTTTGACAGACCACGGTTGGACGACCCTCTGAAATAATGTTAAAGTCAAATCAACTTCACGCTGTATTCCGCACACAGCAGGGTAGGCAGAGGAACCTAGTGTTAAGACAGTTTCTACCGTATTTAAGACGCGTTGAGTAGCGGAACTCAACTGTGCACTTTACCTAGACACCAGAGCAAAGTAATGAAAATATTAATAAAAAAATATATATTTTCCTTGAGTGGGGTTTGAACCTACAACCAGTAGTTTTTATAGTCACATTATGTGCCCCTGCACCACACTGAAAAAATGTTTATAAAACATAATACATTTCTTGATCTAAGTATAATGTTCAGCAAAAAGTGTATAGTATGGTCAACTCAGTGCTCAGATTTTATTAGATTTTTCTTGCTTTTGGTTACTTTTTTTCCGAGTGTGCAACATCAAAAAGTTAAAAAAAATCGCCTACTGTATGGTATCTGTAAATTAGGGAGACACAACATATTTGGGTGGTAGAAATCAGTACCTGGACTTACCATATTGGACCCTATTTGAACTACTGATACATTGTAATACTTCAACATCCCTAAGTAACATAGATCATGAGGTTATGATAAAAATTATATCACAATGAGACCATCTTCACAGTAGGCTAACAACTTATACACTAAAACTGATTACTGATAAAACTGGCACTTAAATTGGTTAACCTATTTCTGAGATTAGCTTACACATTCACACACACACACATATTTTCTTATACATACATGCATGTTTTCTCATACATTTTTCATGTAAAGACAATCACTTATATTTTTATTATATGTATAGATCACAATGTGTTTCTTACCATTGCTAGTAGTAATCTTAACAAGTGTACAAGTAGTGGTAGCCAGCAGCAACCCATCTTTGGCCTCGGTAAGTCTGTCACACTCTTGGCCGGCCAGCTCACAGGATACATCAGAGTACGCCCCTTCTGTGCCCACTGAGGGCCAGTATCTGACCACTCCTTCTGGTGACACACCTATGCAGGAGGGCATCTAAAATATAACAGATTTTTTTTTAGCTATACGTGAAAATAGCAGGTTAGGCAGAGAAAACTTAATGTTAAGAAAATCTATTCTCCATTTTCTGTTCCATGTAAATGTTGATAGGTTGAACTCAATGCAGCTTTTTGTTTTAGCAAGAATAATTCAAATTCACACTGTATCCCACATATAACAGGGTGAGCAGAGGGAACTTAGTGTTAAGACACTCCATTCTCAACTTTGTGCCGAAATTGCAGCATACATTGCAGCACTCAACACCAAACTTTTGCCTTGGTTCCAGAGGGAAATTAAAATAAAAGAAATTAAAATATTAATAAATAATAATTCATTCCACAGATTGAAAATAAACTCACAATCACTGTGTTACAGTCAGAACCTTGTGCCCTTGCCCAACAACAGCTCACTACCCTTAAATAAGAATTGAAGTCATAATTCTTATTTCAGAGATTGTGAGAGTTAAAACAAAAGAATTTACAATCATTTTGCTTACAGTTTGATGTTGTTGCACTGGAAATTATTCAATATAATTAGCATCAATAGTTTCACAAAACCATTAAAAAAAACTATAACTTTTTTTAAACTATAAACAAAAAGATCCTTTTTCTTTATAAGAATACAAAAAAACAAATTAATTACTTGTGCTCCTTCTTCATAAAAAACCATAACCAAATCAGCTTTATGGGCCAAATCAGTCTGCGGCAAAGTCAATTCCCTGGCAGCAGAGGGGGCTGCAGGTGTGGATGTAGCTGCTTCCCGCGGCCATGCTAACACTTTACGACCAGCAACCACCCAACACCATCCACAAGGTGACATACGGACACTTATATCTCCACTAGCTATAAAATCATAAGAATTGTGTTTTTAAATATATTCTTGCCAAATGAAATGCAAATTTAAATCTTGAAGAAAAGATGTAATAATCATGTTTTTATTATAATGTTAAAATTAATAAATATATTGCCTCCCTTACCAAAAGTAAGTGTTTCTGTAACCATAACCGGTAGGGGCATGCCATAAGTTTCAATAGTAAGTGTAGGTGTTTTATATATAACATCTCCAGCTGGTTGTTCAGTAGGTTGCGTAAATTTGCTAAAAAATAAGACAACACATGAATTTGAATATTTTTATCGTTAAGTCTTAGATATAGGTTACTTTTTTGAAATACCTTTGATTCTTTTTAGCAGAAGCCAATCCTATTGGTCTCCGTCCTGTAATAGATTGTCTGACACGAGGAGAGAACGGGCTCCTCATGCCGCCGGTACTATTAAATTCCATTATGTAGTTATCTTTAAATGTTAAATCCAACTATAGTGCAATTAAAGCTTAACACTATTTTTCTAAATACTAATTTGACATTTAGTTAAACTGACTTTTTGACAATACAAATCTTACTTATCAGAAGAATATGGCGGTAAAATATTAATTGTAGATTATATAAAAATTTAGAATTTTAAATAAACAGCAAAAGCAAAGGAATATACGGTATTATAAATAAAACACCATATAAATAAAACAACTGTTTATTTAGAAAACGTAAAAAAATTACGTAGCTTTTAACGTAGTTTGGCAAGAGAAAATGCTATTTTCTAAATATTTTTAACATTTTTTAAAGTGTTATTCCACACATAGGAAAGAAAAATACTTATTTAGAAAATGTATCTAAACGCACTTTAAAAAATGTTAAAAACAACTGTTATTACGGTACGGTACTTTATTTTGAAATAAAAAAATAGGCATTTTTATGTAAAATAAACTTTCAAATCAACATGAATCATAAACTAAGCTTACGACTCTTAATATAGAATTGCTTATGTAATAGTATTAGAAATAGATATTTAACTAAATTTATAAAAAAAATAAGTTAAATACGATGATACTGTACTGTATATTCTTTTAAATACGGTCTATATATTATCTGTCGATATTAGTGTCAACAGTCAAACTTTAAACAAAATAACACAACGGTTCCCGCTTTCACAGAAAACTTAGTGTTTCATCTTATAATTTGTGTTTTAAGCGATTTTAGTTAATGTAAAACGTTTTCGACATTTATGTCACGTTCAAAATGTACATAAAATCGATAGTGTTAGATGGATTTAAATCCTACGGTAACAGAGTGGAAATAACCGGGTTCGATCCGGAGTTTAACGCTATTACTGGTCTAAATGGCACAGGGAAGTCCAATATATTGGATTCTATTTGTTTTGTATTAGGGATTACTAATCTTTCAAATGTAAGTAGTTTTAATTTGTTAGTACTGCATAATTTAACATTTATTTTGTTTCTTTGTATGTTTGAACTGTGATAGGAGTACCTATAATAGTTACAATATCTTATTGTCTTTTCTTCTATTTTTTTGTTTCTATACAATAGGTGATGCTTAGGATTTAATAAATTATTGTTTTTTATTGCTTAGGTAAGAGCTGGCAGCCTCCAAGAGCTTATTTACAAACATGGTCAGGCAGGAATCACAAAAGCAACAGTTAGCATCACTTTTGATAACAGAGACAAGAGACAGTGTCCTATAGGATACGAGAACCATGATGAAATTACCGTTACAAGACAAGTATAATATGTTTTTTATAAAAGTATAATTTTGTGTATGTGTATACTCCATAATTGTATTTGACTATAATTAATGATTCACAAAATCATAGTACCTAATACCTTGAAATATACTTTTTAAATATGATATTAAAAATAGTAAATATATATTTATTTCTATTTCTAGGTGGTTATGGGAGGAAAGAACAAGTATTTAATAAATGGCATCAATGTACAAAATAAGAGAGTCAGCGATCTCTTCTGTTCAGTGCAGCTTAATGTTAACAATCCACATTTTCTTATCATGCAAGGGAGGATCACTAAGGTGTTAAACATGAAGCCTCCTGAGGTAATAATAACTATTGTAATTAGTTATATACATATAGTACACTAAACTAATTTCTTTCTGCATACCATGCTATTTGGGATACAAGAGATAAAAACAAACAAAACAGTAGATCATAATATTTTATGTATCTATTTATATATTCCAAATATTTTTAATCCTAATGCATTATGTACACAAAGTTAAATTATTTTTTTTATGGCAGATATTATCAATGGTGGAAGAAGCTGCTGGGACAAGAATGTATGAAGCAAAGAAACAAGCTGCTCAAAAGACAATAGAGAAGAAAGATGCTAAACTTAGAGAGTTAAATGATGTATGTTCATTTTTTTATTTTTTTATTTTAAGCTTCAGCATTGTATCGCATCTAGCAGGGTAAGTAGGGGCACCTAATGTTGGATGCTCAATTCCCCATTTTTTTTACATATTTGATAGCAGCAAATTTTTGAGACATTTTTTTTGAGTGTAGTACTTTGTCTACAAGAGTATGGAATTGAAAATAATTGAAATATAATCATACCCCAAGTTGAACAAACCTACAACCATTGTATTTTCAGCCAGATGTTGTACATTTTTTACTAGACATTTAATAATGATTGAACCATTTTGAGAGATTTTCTATATTAAATACAAATACTCAGATTAAAGAATAAAAATCATAATTTAAATAATACCCTGATGGGGATTCAACCTACAAACATTGCGTGTGCAGAGTCACACAGTCTCATTGCTACATTTCAACTTTATTCTATATAAATATTTTTTAATGTAATATATATATTTTTGTATATTTCAGATAATAAGGGAAGATATAGCACCAAAATTGCAAAAATTACAAGATGAAAGATCACAATTTCAAGAATATCAAAAGGTGGTGCGAGAATTAGAAAATCTAACAAGGCTTTATGTAGCGTGGAAGTGAGTTATTATGTATATTATGTAAATGTATGTATAACATTTGTTTGTTTATACAAAATGTTTTTGTCATCACCACTTTCAATAAAACCACAGTTTTAACTCTATAAAAACTTATGGGTAATGGCGGCGATGTTAAATTGCGTAAAATAGAACGAGAGATATCCCGTTCTCGTTTTAGTATGTGTTTTCTGCTTCATACGAAATACAGTATGGATAAACATCGTGAAATGGAAAAAAATCCTAAAATCTTGGTTTGAAATATTTTACACTATATGCTATTCCCGTAAAAGGACCGCTGACGCTTCCACCTGTTTACATAACAAAATTATACTTAATCATTTTGGTTATTCGATGATGTAAAATAGCTTGCTAAAGTCTATTTGAATAAACAATATTTTGAATTTTAATTTGAATGTATATTTAGTTTTGCCTTAACAATAGGCTCTTTGCCTACATTGTTACATGCTGTATATAATGTGAAGCTGTTTTTTTATAACCATAATATTTTTTTTTAGGCTGTTTCGCATTTTTAAGTGCTTATTTGCCCGCATATAGCAGGATCGGCAGAGAGAATCTGGAAATCTAGTATTAAGACACCCCATTCTCATTAAGAAAATGTCCCCATTCACACTCGTAGGGAAAAATAGCTCTCTCTTGGCAACCAGGCAAAGTGCAGCTTTGGTTTCTGCTATTCAACATGCAATGCCAAGAATTAAGCGAAAAGTGGGGTGGTGACGTAAATGTGTAAATGAGGCATGGAGTGTCTTAATATTAGATTTCCAGGTTGTCTCTGTGTGGGCTACAATATGAAACATGAAAAATATTACAGATATGTAACAGCAGGAAAGAGTACAAAAGAAGCTGAAAACAAAGTAACCGAAGTCCAAGATGAGATCAAAAACAAGAAGGAGAACATCAAAAGCAATGAGAAGGAAATGAAGCAGTTGGACAAAGAGATTGCCGAGTTGAATAAGAAGTTGGATGAGGTATATATTGCTGCTTTAACTTTTTACTTAGATATTTAAATTATGAATAGTGATTACTTAGATATTTAAATTATTAATGTTTTTCTGGTATAATAAGAGATACTCTGTATACAACAAAAAACAATGGGTTCGGTTTCCATTTTGGGGTATGAATTATTTTGATTTCCTCACTGCAGTTCATCACTCAGTGTGTGTAATATCTTGAATTCGGTCGATACGTGGCCAATGTAGTGTCTAAAGTATTTTATCTCTGCCTGCTATGGATAAATAGTGAAAATAATGATCTGATCTCGTGGACAGGAAAGCGGCAACTCGCTGAGTGCGCTGCAGGGCGCGCTGGCGGGCGCCGAGCGCGCGGAGGCGGGCGCGGGCGCGGCGGCGCGGGCGGCCCGCGACGCGTGCGCCGACCACGGCCGCCGCGCGCGACTGCTGCGCCGCGCGCGCGACGACGACGCCGCCGCGCTGCGGGACAAGGCCGGCGGCCTGCACGACGTACGCACTCCTTTATGTTATACATTATGTTATGTTGCGGGCTGAGGCCAATATCTGAGTAACAACATACTGTATTTTCTTTTATGAAAAGTTCTAGCGACTACCCGCAGCTTCGCCCTTTTATTTATTGTTATCTTGTTGCCAAAATGTACGATATAAGTTTTTTTTTATCTTGAATACTTTATTATAAATAAAAGCACACTTAACTACTATATAAAAACCTAATACAATAATGACAAAATAAAAATGTAATTTTATCAAACAAAATAAATAACAAAACTATCGTTGTAAAATAAAACACCATTTATATTTTTGTATTAGAATGACTTAAACAGACACTACACTACTCACAACTTCGCACACGCCTCATTCACATAATGGAATCGCAGGGAACGGTTGTTGAACGTAATGTATAGGTAGGTAGAGTTTATTGTAGACTATAAGTAACCACGTAAAATAGAATGCTAGATATCCCTTTCTCGTTTGGCTATTCTTTTTATAAAAAAGGACAAGGCAAACTAGTCGTTATATTTGAAGTATTTTAGTGTACATGCTGCTTCCGTAAAAGAAGCATAGCCGCTTTGATCTAGTATACATTATTCAAAATGTTATTCTGAATTATATTAGTGTATAAAGTTGTTTAGTTCTTTTTGCAGAAAAATGGAACCATATTCTTTCTCACAAACTTTTAACTTTATGATATGAATATATAAATATAAAAAATATATAATAAGTCGAAATTATTTAGTCGAAGCTATTTAAGTTATTTTTTGTTATATGTTCATTCGACGATTCAAAAGTGCTTATAAGAGTTTATTTGAATAAAGAATATTTTGAATTTGAATTTTGAATTTGAATTTGAAGCATTTTAATAATGTAGCACCCTGTGGTCTTCAATGTTTTCAGATTATTGTATAATATTAAAATAAAGATAATTTTCTAACTACGTATAACTTTTTTCTCCAGGTGTCATCAACATTCTCTCGTCTAAAAGCGCAGAGTGAGGAAAGTGCGGCAGCACTGTCAGCGGCTCAGGAACGCTTTCTAGCAGTCAGCTCGGGCAGGGAGGGCGCCTCGGAGTCGCTGCAGGATCAGTTGATGAGTAAGGTGCATTCCGTACATTGCACATGGTGTAGAGCCAAGTGAGTTTGATTTGAGATCTGGTCCTCTTGCACAGGCGCAAAGCAGTCAGCGTCAGAGGCGTCGACGCGCGCGTCGCAGGGCGCGATGGAGCGGCGCCACGCGGAGGCGGCGCTGCGCGCGCTGCAGCGCGAGTACGACAGCAGCAGCGCACAACACCGCGCCGACGCCGACGACATACAGCGCCTGCGCGCCGACGTCGCGCACCTGCAGGTGGGCGGCATCATATTTACAAATACATAAGCTCTTTTATCAAGAAAACTACAAAATATGTGAAAACCAAAAAACTAATCACCAATTGAATCCGCGCCTATCAGAATATATCAAACCACTGTTCAATTAACTAAATAAACTACTTCGAAATTTTATCGTAGCTTATTAATACACCGTACAGAATAGTTAACAACAAAAATATCTTATAGTAATTTATCCACTTTACAGGCAGAACTCTCTAACACACAATTCAGCGAGGAGCGCTGCAGCGCTCTCCGCGAGAACGCTCGTTCTCTGCAACAAAGTGCGCGCGCCGGTCGCGACCGCGCTGAAGCGCTCGCTGCGAGACTGCAGCGCTGCGACTTTCACTATACTCCGCCGACGCACGACTTTGATAGTAGGAAGGTTAAAGGTGAGCCAAAACGGAATACATTTATTAAAAATTAAAAAAATTAAATTAGCTTCACGCTGTATCCCGCACACAGCAGGGTAGGCAGAGGGAACCTAGTGTTAAGACACTCCGTTCCCCACTTTATGCCGAATTTTGGAGGCATTGTGTGTTGAGTGGCAGAACTCAACGCCGCGCTTAACCTCGACACCAGAGCGAAGAAGTGGAAATATAAATTTAATTTCATCTCCCCGAATGAGGATCGAACCCACAACCAGTCGGTTTTGCAGTCACACCTCGTGCCGCTGCGCCACGACCGGCCTCACCGGACCGGAAAACATTTATTTCATTTAATTATTTTGTTCAAAGCTGAACGCTATATCCGACATATAGACTGGGTAGGACAGGAACACTAACTCCTTTCCACACACACTTTTGAAACATTGCGTTTTGAGTGACGAAACTCAACGTCGCGCTTTGTCTTCTTACCAGAACGAGAAAAATAAACGTATTAAATGATTAATTTTAACCCACAACCATCGCATTTACAGTCCACATGCTTAAACGCTGGGTCATGATGGTTTCATTTATTTACTCAAACAATTACTTATTCATTTAATAATTTTGTACGTTGATAATTTGCCTGTGATCCAAACTATATTTGGCTTTAAAAAAATATATTTATTGAATTATATGTCTCATTGTATCCAAATTATAGAAGAAAACACTCCACACTGTCACAGTATGTACCATGGATATGAATAGTAAAATAAATAAAATAATTATAATATGCATGGCAATACACATAATTAGCATAGTTAATTACGACGAATAATACAATCAACATATTGTTAATGTCATATTGATCTGGAGTTATTAATGTATGAACGGCCCGAGTGTCGCAACCGTCGTTTTATATCTATGGTATAAGAGTGCTGACGGAAGGCAGCGGACGAGTCGAACTCTTAAACACTACGGTACTAATAAATATGGTGCACTAAAAAACTCGTACCGCATATGTATAATAAATATAAAATAATAATTTGGAGCCTTTAATGGCAAGATCTTTTAAGATCGAATTTCTTATAAAGGCAAAATATGTTGTTGTATATAGTTGCGACACATATTGTGGATCAAACTGAGCTTTGACCAATATTACAATGTTGAATGTTGCTTGACGTCGCGAAGGTTGACGTGAAGGGCTATAAGCCCTTGGAATAATTCCAACTGTTAAAGCGCAGTTAACTAAGTATATCGTAACTGATGCCGTCTCGTAGTGCGCTCGCGGTACGTAAGCTTTGTGAATCAAAATATATACCACGGTGGTTCTAATTGGTATATGATTAGAGTGACGGTATTTTATTTCCCAGCTCCGGTGTATGTAGTAGTGTATAAAAAGCCAAAGCATTCTTCATTAAATAATATTTTTAAAGGTGTTTGGGGATTCAGTTACAACACCTATCATTCTGGAGCCTTCACAGTCTAGCCTGCTATATTGGCTTTGTCCAACTATCGAAATTTCGTTTTTATTATTTTTAAAAGTATCGTTTTTCTGAATATAATAAAATATATATATTTAAAAATGTAAATCAATTATTATATATAATATTTTTTAATTTTTTTATTAGTACACTAATTATGTACTAATAAAAAAATTAAATTAATTTGTTATGGTATACAGGCACAGTATGTCGTCTCATAGACGTGAAGGACCCCATACATTGCACGGCGCTTGAGACTGCTGCTGGAGGCAGGGTGAGTTACATTGGCATTTTTATAATAATTTACTATAAATCTTCTGTATGTCATAATAATAATAATAAAAAAATGCTATAGAGGGTGGAAGAGGCAGCGCTCCTTTTACGGAAACAGCATATAGGGTAAAATATTTCAAACCCATACCTAAAGAAATTAATCAAGTTGCCTCAACAGTTTGGACGTAGGATTTTTTTTTTTCATTTCACGATTTTTATCCTACCTGTATTTCGTGTGACGCGATTACGTACAGATCCCAATAACGTAAACACTTACTACTACTAAAGGTTAAACAACTTTGAACTTTATCGCCAATACCTACGACTCGATTTCGGAATGAGGCGTGTGCGGCGGTGTTCCTTTGATAGGTTTATGTGTGCGTGCGCCGTCCTTACAAATGGTGTTATATTTTAAAACGACAATTTTATTATTTATTTTGTTTAAAAAAAATAACTTTTTAATTTTTGGGAATTTATTTTTATCTGATTTATATTAGGCTTTTATAGAGTAGTTAAAACTGTGGTTTCATTTAAAGTGGGGCTTACGCTTCCACTCTGTATAAATAAAGATAAATAAATAAAGAAATAATAAGTAATAGAGTAGAATAAGAGGAGTAGAACTTCCTACTCGGGCAAAGAAAGCACGTTGTGTACAAATATTTCTCACTATTTGGTGACAGCCAAGTTTGAAGTTAATCATTACTAGGCTATCTTAATAATAAAATGATAAGCATCTGTACAGGGCGGAAATGTTGCACCACTTTAAATGATACCATAGTTTTAACTACTCCATAAAAGCTTAATACATTTTTTTTCAAAAATGAAAAAGTAATTAAAAAAAGTTTTACAAACAAAATAATTAAAATAATTGTCGTTTTAAAATAAAACGCCTTTTGTAAGGACGACGCACGCACACATAAGCCTACCAAAGGAACACACAAGCACACGCCTCGTTCAAAATCGAGTCGTAGGTATTGGCGATAAAGTTCAAAGTTGTTAAACCTTTAGTACTATTTTTGTAATAGTAAGTGTTTACGTTATTTTAATCTATGCGTAATCGCGTCACACAAAATACAGGTATGGATAAAAATCGTAAAATAAAAAAAATCTACGTCCAAACTGTTGAGGCATCTTGATTAATTTCTTTAGGTATGGGTTTGAAATATTTTACCCTATATGCTGTTTCCGTAAAAGGAGCGCTGCCCCTTCCACCCTGTTTATTAGTACGTGAAGCAAAAACTTTGGTGAAACCGTGAAAAAAAACCCTATGTTAAAAATATTGCGCTGGCGAAGAAGTATAAAATTTGGCACACTTATAGTTTACACGTAGACAAAGTGCAGAACTATTTTTTATTATTTTGAATAATAAAAACATTAAATAATACGTTACACACATTACCATGCATTTGACAATATTTACACTTTGATGTTTATAAAGTGGCATACACCTTGCTGTGGCAACACATAACGCCTCGAAAATTAGGCGGAAAGTCGGGAATGGAGTGTCTTAACAGTAGGTTCCCTCTGCCTACCCTGTAGGGTTAAGGCGAAGTAATTATAATTTACTGTTTACTGTGGGCTATGGCAGCGTGGCGATGTTAATGATGCGAGACCGAATATTCAACTCTTTTATTATATATTTAATTTGGTTATTTATACGCTACAAAACAATAGTGGAAAATAATTACACAATTGTATTTGTAGCGAATAAATTTAGGACGCTGATGTAGCATGTTTACAAATGTTGTTTATGTAATACCAATAATACGAATGATAACCGTTTTTCTTGTACAATACATGGGCAGCTGTACAACGTGGTGGTGGACACGGAGACGACCAGCAAGCTGCTGCTGCAGCGCGGCCGCCTGCACACGCGCACCACCATCATCCCGCTCAACAAGATCTCGCCGCACGTCACGGCGCGCGACACCGTGCGCCTGGCGCAGGACATTGTGAGCACTCAGAACTACTTGCATAAAACCTTTTTATATTCAGAGGCCTGTCGTGGCGCAGAGGCACAAGCGCAATCAATTCTATCATAATTAATTAATTACGTATAATATATATTATTAATAACTTCTTACAGGGTGGCGGTCCATCCCAAGTCCAACTAGCCCTGGACCTAGTGACGTATCCCCCAGAGACCGGTCCGGCGCTCGCGTGGGTGTTCGGATCCACTTTAGTATGTTCGTCGCTAGAAGTGGCCAAGAAGGTGACCTTCCACCCGCGCGTGCGCGCGCGCACCGTCACGCTGGACGGGGACGTGTTCGACCCCTCGGGCACGCTGTCGGGGGGTGCGCGGCAGAAGGTCAGTTGCTTTTAGAAGTTACCTACTTTTTGTCCAATTTTCGAAACATTGCATAGTGTGTAATGGAATTCGAGGGAGGTAATTTACTCAATGTATCTCTTTATACGTATAGGGTGGATCAATACTAGTACAACTAGCAGAGCTCAAGGAACTAGAGGCGTCTCTACGCGACAGTGAAGCGCAGTTAGCACAGTGTAACGCAGAGTTAAACGCCATGAAAAACGCCGCTGATAAACATGCTGCGTTACGACAAAAGTCAGTATACAAACTAATATTATTTAGTAACCGTATAAAAAATGAAACGTAGAAGGACTTAAACGACGTAGCTTTATGAGAACGTATGCCTTAGTGGTCAGAGCGCTTGGACGGTTACCAAGAGGCGCGGTTTTAAATACCAATTTTATTGATTCTCGTAGACCGTTGACCTCAACATTGAATTCCGCCACTTTACACGTAATTTCTCCAGAACAAAATGTCTTGACTCTTAAATTCCTCCTTCTTTGTATTCAGAAATAGGCGTGAAACTGCTTTCTTACAAAAAAATATATTGTTTTTCAGATTGGAAATGTCTCAACACGCATTATCGGTAGCTGAAGCGCGAGTGGCGGCCACTGCGCATGCGCAGATGTACGCTGAAATAACAACATTAAAAGAAAACGTGAGTATACCTGCTTATTATATCTAGTATTTATGCTATCTATAAAATATTATACTATCTATAAAATATTGTACTATCTATATTAATATTATAAATCTAAAGTGTTAATTTGGTTGAACACACTAATCTTAGCAAGTACTGGTTCAATTTTAAAAAATCTTTTTATATTGAATAGTCAATTGTTGAGGCTATAGGCAATAAAAAAGAACTGATATTGAAAAATATCATAAAAACTGGAGACCTTAAGAGATTCCATTTGACACGCGAATACAGGTTTAAGGCATTTAAAAGTAAATTATAAGTTAAAAAAAAGAAGGATATAATTACAAGTTTTTCCGTTATATTTAAAATATAAATGGAAGCGAATGATATACTCAGCACGCAATGCGTCCAGAATTCGGCGAAAAGTGGGGAATGGAGTGTCCTAACACTAGGTTCCCTCTGTCGGGAACCGGTCTACCCTGCTGTGTGCGGGATACAGCGTGAAGCTGATTGGTTTTTGATTTATAGGTAGCGAAACTATCAGCAGCACTAGAAGAGGATGAGAAGGTGGCAACTGAAGCGAACGCTCGTGCTAAAGAACTTGCTGATAAACTCAAAGATATTAAGGGACATAGAGAAAGGTATATTAACAATAGCTTTTATTTTAATTTTCAGCTTATCATCAGCTTTTCAGCAAAACGCCGCAATTATAATTGTCCGAGAGAAAAAAAGAAATTAATTTGTTTAATTTTAAAACTTTTTAAGTTAATATTTTTTAAAATCTTATAAGGATTTTATAGGCGAATCATGGCGCAGGGGCACAAGCGTGTAACTTAACCCACAATCGAGACAGGTTGTAGGTTCTATTTCTACACAAAGGGAGACGATATAATATTTTTATTTTTTCGATCTGATGTCGAGGCAAAGTGCTGCGTCGATTTCCACCACTCAACACGCGAAGCCTTTAGAATTCGGTGGAAAATGAGAATTGGAAGTATCTACCCACTTCAGGCAATGAATTATTTTCATTTCCACGCTGTGGTATCAAGACAAAGCATGGCAATAAGCTACGCCACTTAACATGCAAGGACTATAAAAAAACCTAATTTAACAGAGAATTCAAAAAAGCAGAAGAAGCTCTTAAAAAGGCTAAGAAAGATGCTGAGCATCATTCCACATTATGGAAACAGAGGGAGCAAGAGTTTGAAACACTTCGCCTTGAAGTCCAGGAGTTGGAGACGGCGGTCGCGAACAGCACTGCGCAGTTACAGGAGATGGAAGCTAGCGAGGCGGAGTTGAACGCCGCGATGGAGGCGGCAACCGCGGAGCACGAGAAAACTATGGTAATGTTTAATTTTTTGGTAAATGTTTTGTTATTATAATGCTGTTATAATATGATGAAAAACCAGATAAGTGCAAGTCGCGCTTGCCCACTGAGTGTTCCGTACAAAAATTAGAGGTTTGAAAAATTGAAGCTTTTACTGAACATTACGCCCTTTCATCTGACTCATTATTAATCTTTTATTCTATCTGATCTGAGTATGTGGTTTGAATTTCGACTCGATAATTCCTAGCGTTATTAAGATAAAGGCTCTTGACAGACGAACAAAAAAGTGTTCTTATAAGGGTTCCTTTTTTCCTTACGAAAAGATACGGAACCCTAAAAATTACAAAAAAGTCATACTTTTGTGTAATACGTTAAACGTTAAAAATTATGTAAAATTAAATGAAAATGTATATATTTTTTATTTTTTTACATTCTGTAATTGACATAATTAATTATTCTATTTTTAATACACTACGTATTTGGTAGCAGTTTCTAAGAAAATGAAAATGACTCCAACTCGAGGAAATTAATAATAACTTTCAATGGTAATAATTTTCTTGGGTAAACAGATACAGCCCATCGTGAACTCTAATCATCTAAGTGAGGGATAAAGTGTGAAGCTATAAAATTTATAACTTTGCAGGAAGCAGTTAAAGAAATCCAATCACAAATAAAGAAGCAAAAATCTGAAATATCCAAACGCAGTGCCGACATAGGTCGTCTCGCACAGAAAAGGGAACAGCTGGCCAAGCGTATTACTGAACTGGAGTTAGCTATAAAGGAGCTGGAGTATAAAGTGGGGGAACTGCAAACAGAAGCCGCTGATTGTGAGAAGAAGGTAGTTCTTTTTTAATTAAAAGTATCTGAGATATCTTTTGTAACACATTTTTGTATTGTTTACTAAAATGTACTATTCTTTCTTAAATGTGGAATAACTCTTTAAAATTGTCATCACAGGTTTTTCTCAAGTCTGAGGCATTAACTTTAGTGAACTGGTGGTAAATTATTTGACGTTCAAAAAATGAAGCATGTAACTTCTTATTTCGAATAAAATTATTTGAATTTGAATTTGAAATAATTGTCATCCGGCCGACATTTTTTGTATTTCTCTTCAGAACGGAGTTTGGTGTGGTTCAATTTTGTGATTGCCAATCCTTCTGTTTCTATTTTGAGATACATATCAACGGCGTATTGATGTAATAATCGCCGACATTTTAAAATGTGATTATCTTCATCCCGGACCATCATACTTCCCGGAACACAGGCGATAAAAATTATAGTTCATTGAATTAACTTTTTTATTACTTTCAGCACTTGTTAATTAAATTATAAGTAATTATTGACAGTCAATTGACAGACAATTCTAAGCGAACAGTTTTTATAATCTAGATATACATAGTTTTGTATTATACAAAATAATCAATACAAAAGCTCCATTACAAAATCCAAATTTCGAATTACTTCTATTGGGATTTATTATCTTGTCTAAGAAATGATAACTATCTTCGTCTTTGTAAAATATGGTTACATCATGGGTTTCCAAATTTTCTCCAACCATTACAATGGCAACTTCATCGACTTTTGGTGCATTGAAACGTCTCGTACTTTTATCGCTTCTGATTACAATTTTATGATTATCAGAAGGCATTAGATCCAGTGAAGTTTTGAACAACTAAAACAAAGTTTGTAATTGTTCTACAATAGTCCTTCTCATTGAACTGTTATTTGCAAAACACTGATTAATTCCTTGTATTGTATTGCTCATGAAATAGATTTGCAGGAATTTATATTAGCTATCTATTATCGGCAACTTCGAACCTTCTTTTATGAATATTTAGAAATGTATTGTATCAGTTCCATTTTCTGAAGCCAATGAGTACAATGGCTCTGGTGGCGGAACCAATGGCACTAATTTCACTTTGCCATTTGCGCCACACAATCCATTTGGTTCAGTTTTGTATATCAATGCCTTGCAATATGAGGGCATACTGAGTTCATAGACTCAATAGCAATTACGCATTGGTAGTAACTGTAGTCAGTTCAATGAAGAGTAAATTCATTTTTATATTTATAGATAGCCAGATTAAAAGTAATTCAATTCAAAAGAAATACTACAATTAAATTCGATTGAATTTTAATATTTCTTTTGGTAGTAATAGATATTTTCGTTCGTTTAATCTTTTGAATCAAGTATTAAAGTACTCTTTGCACTCACCAGATGAAGTCTCTAGAACAAGAGCACCCGTGGATCTCCTCTGAGCAGGCGTACTTCGGCCTGGCGGGCGGCGCCTACGACTTCGCGCGCGTGGAGGGGGGCGGCGCGGTGGCGGGCGCGCGCGTGGCGCAGCTGCGCGAGCGCAGGGACAAGCTGGCCAGGGGCCTCAACGCGCGCGCGCACACGCTGCTCGGCAAGGAGGAGGAGCAGGTACGTACGTACGTCCTAGAGCAAGGGGGCCCGCGCGCGTGGCGCAGCTGCGCGAGCGCAGGGACAAGCTGGCCAGGGGCCTCAACGCGCGCGCGCACACGCTGCTCGGCAAGGAGGAGGAGCAGGTACGTACGTACGTCCTAGAGCAAGGGGGCCCGCGCGCGTGGCGCAGCTGCGCGAGCGCAGGGACAAGCTGGCCAGGGGCCTCAACGCGCGCGCGCACACGCTGCTCGGCAAGGAGGAGGAGCAGGTACGTACGTACGTCCTAGAGCAAGGGGGCCCGCGCGCGTGGCGCAGCTGCGCGAGCGCAGGGACAAGCTGGCCAGGGGCCTCAACGCGCGCGCGCACACGCTGCTCGGCAAGGAGGAGGAGCAGGTACGTACGTACGTCCTAGAGCAAGGGGGCCCGCGCGCGTGGCGCAGCTGCGCGAGCGCAGGGACAAGCTGGCCAGGGGCCTCAACGCGCGCGCGCACACGCTGCTCGGCAAGGAGGAGGAGCAGGTACGTACGTACGTCCTAGAGCAAGGGGGCCCGCGCGCGTGGCGCAGCTGCGCGAGCGCAGGGACAAGCTGGCCAGGGGCCTCAACGCGCGCGCGCACACGCTGCTCGGCAAGGAGGAGGAGCAGGTACGTACGTACGTCCTAGAGCAAGGGGGCCCGCGCGCGTGGCGCAGCTGCGCGAGCGCAGGGACAAGCTGGCCAGGGGCCTCAACGCGCGCGCGCACACGCTGCTCGGCAAGGAGGAGGAGCAGGTACGTACGTACGTCCTAGAGCAAGGGGGCCCGCGCGCGTGGCGCAGCTGCGCGAGCGCAGGGACAAGCTGGCCAGGGGCCTCAACGCGCGCGCGCACACGCTGCTCGGCAAGGAGGAGGAGCAGGTACGTACGTACGTCCTAGAGCAAGGGGGCCCGCGCGCGTGGCGCAGCTGCGCGAGCGCAGGGACAAGCTGGCCAGGGGCCTCAACGCGCGCGCGCACACGCTGCTCGGCAAGGAGGAGGAGCAGGTACGTACGTACGTCCTAGAGCAAGGGGGCCCGCGCGCGTGGCGCAGCTGCGCGAGCGCAGGGACAAGCTGGCCAGGGGCCTCAACGCGCGCGCGCACACGCTGCTCGGCAAGGAGGAGGAGCAGGTACGTACGTACGTCCTAGAGCAAGGGGGCCCGCGCGCGTGGCGCAGCTGCGCGAGCGCAGGGACAAGCTGGCCAGGGGCCTCAACGCGCGCGCGCACACGCTGCTCGGCAAGGAGGAGGAGCAGGTACGTACGTACGTCCTAGAGCAAGGGGGCCCGCGCGCGTGGCGCAGCTGCGCGAGCGCAGGGACAAGCTGGCCAGGGGCCTCAACGCGCGCGCGCACACGCTGCTCGGCAAGGAGGAGGAGCAGGTACGTACGTACGTCCTAGAGCAAGGGGGCCCGCGCGCGTGGCGCAGCTGCGCGAGCGCAGGGACAAGCTGGCCAGGGGCCTCAACGCGCGCGCGCACACGCTGCTCGGCAAGGAGGAGGAGCAGGTACGTACGTACGTCCTAGAGCAAGGGGGCCCGCGCGCGTGGCGCAGCTGCGCGAGCGCAGGGACAAGCTGGCCAGGGGCCTCAACGCGCGCGCGCACACGCTGCTCGGCAAGGAGGAGGAGCAGGTACGTACGTACGTCCTAGAGCAAGGGGGCCCGCGCGCGTGGCGCAGCTGCGCGAGCGCAGGGACAAGCTGGCCAGGGGCCTCAACGCGCGCGCGCACACGCTGCTCGGCAAGGAGGAGGAGCAGGTACGTACGTACGTCCTAGAGCAAGGGGGCCCGCGCGCGTGGCGCAGCTGCGCGAGCGCAGGGACAAGCTGGCCAGGGGCCTCAACGCGCGCGCGCACACGCTGCTCGGCAAGGAGGAGGAGCAGGTACGTACGTACGTCCTAGAGCAAGGGGGCCCGCGCGCGTGGCGCAGCTGCGCGAGCGCAGGGACAAGCTGGCCAGGGGCCTCAACGCGCGCGCGCACACGCTGCTCGGCAAGGAGGAGGAGCAGGTACGTACGTACGTCCTAGAGCAAGGGGGCCCGCGCGCGTGGCGCAGCTGCGCGAGCGCAGGGACAAGCTGGCCAGGGGCCTCAACGCGCGCGCGCACACGCTGCTCGGCAAGGAGGAGGAGCAGGTACGTACGTACGTCCTAGAGCAAGGGGGCCCGCGCGCGTGGCGCAGCTGCGCGAGCGCAGGGACAAGCTGGCCAGGGGCCTCAACGCGCGCGCGCACACGCTGCTCGGCAAGGAGGAGGAGCAGGTACGTACGTACGTCCTAGAGCAAGGGGGCCCGCGCGCGTGGCGCAGCTGCGCGAGCGCAGGGACAAGCTGGCCAGGGGCCTCAACGCGCGCGCGCACACGCTGCTCGGCAAGGAGGAGGAGCAGGTACGTACGTACGTCCTAGAGCAAGGGGGCCCGCGCGCGTGGCGCAGCTGCGCGAGCGCAGGGACAAGCTGGCCAGGGGCCTCAACGCGCGCGCGCACACGCTGCTCGGCAAGGAGGAGGAGCAGGTACGTACGTACGTCCTAGAGCAAGGGGGCCCGCGCGCGTGGCGCAGCTGCGCGAGCGCAGGGACAAGCTGGCCAGGGGCCTCAACGCGCGCGCGCACACGCTGCTCGGCAAGGAGGAGGAGCAGGTACGTACGTACGTCCTAGAGCAAGGGGGCCCGCGCGCGTGGCGCAGCTGCGCGAGCGCAGGGACAAGCTGGCCAGGGGCCTCAACGCGCGCGCGCACACGCTGCTCGGCAAGGAGGAGGAGCAGGTACGTACGTACGTCCTAGAGCAAGGGGGCCCGCGCGCGTGGCGCAGCTGCGCGAGCGCAGGGACAAGCTGGCCAGGGGCCTCAACGCGCGCGCGCACACGCTGCTCGGCAAGGAGGAGGAGCAGGTACGTACGTACGTCCTAGAGCAAGGGGGCCCGCGCGCGTGGCGCAGCTGCGCGAGCGCAGGGACAAGCTGGCCAGGGGCCTCAACGCGCGCGCGCACACGCTGCTCGGCAAGGAGGAGGAGCAGGTACGTACGTACGTCCTAGAGCAAGGGGGCCCGCGCGCGTGGCGCAGCTGCGCGAGCGCAGGGACAAGCTGGCCAGGGGCCTCAACGCGCGCGCGCACACGCTGCTCGGCAAGGAGGAGGAGCAGGTACGTACGTACGTCCTAGAGCAAGGGGGCCCGCGCGCGTGGCGCAGCTGCGCGAGCGCAGGGACAAGCTGGCCAGGGGCCTCAACGCGCGCGCGCACACGCTGCTCGGCAAGGAGGAGGAGCAGGTACGTACGTCCTAGAGCAAGGGGGCCCGCGCGCGTGGCATATTAATTGTTATTTCTTGCTTAAAGACAGCCACTTAAACCTCACGAATTGCATGTATATCTATTTAATTCTTAATTATTTTATGTACATCTTTACACGTGACAATGTTGGCTACTAAATTATATATTTTTGCGTTGAGACAGCTTTTTTCTGTATGTATATTTTATACTGTCGACTATGAGGCATATAATATAAATAATTAATACAATTTTCTCCTTATATCCGCAGTACCAAGACGTGATGAGAAAAAAGAAAATCGTAGAAGCCGACCGCGCCAAACTAGTACAAGTAATGGCGGAACTCGACGAAAAGAAACGTCGCACTTTAGTCGGTGCCTGCGAACAAGTAAACCGGGATTTCGGTTCCATCTTCAGCTCCCTCCTCCCCGGAGCCCAAGCGCGGCTGGCCCCACCCCCCGGCGCCGCCTCCACCGTCCTGGACGGCTTGCAAGTAGGCGTGGCCTTCAACGGCGCCTGGAAGGAGTCCTTAGCTGAGTTATCTGGAGGACAGCGCTCGTTGGTCGCCCTCGCACTGGTGCTGGCCATGTTGCTGTTCAAACCTGCCCCGTTGTACATTCTGGACGAGGTCGACGCGGCCCTGGACCTGTCCCATACGCAGAACATAGGTCGTATGTTGAAGGAGCACTTTCGGCATTCACAGTTCATAGTGGTCTCGTTGAAGGATGGCATGTTTAATAATGCCAACGTGTTGTTCAGAACTCGTTTCGTGGACGGCATGTCGTCGGTGCAGCGCACTGCCAACACTAATGCTAGTGATGGGAATGTCAATGGCCATTCGAGAAGGTGATTGATAGAATTTAATTAAATTAAAAATAATTGATAATATTTGAATGTTATTTTTTAAGCTTCCCACTGTTTCCCGCATATAGCAGGGTAGGCATTGGGAACCTAGTGTTAAGAGCCCTAGTGTTAAATGTTAAAAACCTAGAAGTTGAGATAATGTTCGAAATAGGAACGGAAGTACCTATTTAGACGTTTCTTGACAAATTTTAAATTGTTATTACGAGAATTTAAGATGGAAAGTGGGGAACAAAAATGTGTTAATGGCAACGCAGTCTGTTATAACAAGATCACCAGGTTCCTTCCGCCTATCCTGCTATGTGCGGGATACAGCGTGAAGCTAAAAATAGTCGCGTCATAATGTATACTGCACAATCTATGGTTGTGAGTTAAAACTTATGAAAAGATTATTTTATATTTTTTTTTTTTATAAGAAAATACCTTGTCCCATTCTTTGGTTTGAATATTACTAATTGGAAATATTAATTAACTGTATTGCTTATTTGTTTTTGCGTTTAAAAAAATATACTAAAAAATGTTATACTTTTTTTTTAAATGAACCTGAATTCATTGTAAATATTCTTTTAAGATTTAATAAAGATTTTGTATTGATATTATATTTTTTTATTTAAATATCCGAGAATATGAAAGAATACCTTTTTTATAGGCTTCCCTGATGTTTGTTTGAAATAAATCTGTCAAAGCTACTAAAAATAAGTTCGTTTAGAATTTTTAGTAAATGCCTTAGGCCATTGTAGTTAAATTCAGATTTTTATGGCAGACCGTTATTTATGAAATTAACGCGAACCGTTCCGCCACTGAAAGTTAGTATTCTATATATTAATAAATTCAGACAAAAGTAGAAATTAATAAATGTAGCAATATATTATTTCGGTATATTATATTTAACTACAGATACTATTAAAAAAAAACTTGGTAAGTATATTATCAGATGTAATATTATTTAAATAAATTTATTTCTTGCCACCGATTTCGTCCTCGCAACCAGCATTACGAAAATGATTGAATGTATAAATTTTATAATCAATGTTATGGCAAATGCAGCATTAAAAAAATTGTTTATGCGGGCGAAGCCGTAACTGGGCCGTTAGTAAAGAATGAAAATATATAATAGATATTGATATATATCAATATCATTGCATTTGTTATATAGCGCTCGGTGTCACAGGCGGAAAACTTATTTAATATTATAATATATCCGTCTGATAGGCGGCAATTTAGGTTTAAGCAGATTACTGTTTTTCCAACATTGAAGGCAGTAATCTTAGATATAGTTTAGTTTTAGATAAAATTTGTGTATTTTAATTAAAAATTTTATTAATATAAGTTTAAGTAAAAAATCGTATTTTCTTAACCCTCCAACTGCAGCCTACGTAACTCATTCATGAGAATAAAATGTACGAAACAATTTGTTTACGTTTCAAAATTGTTATAGGTTTACAATATTTATAGATTAGGTAGAGGCCGCCGCGAAACTGTGTACTCTGGCACAGAAGGCGCTGCGTTGATCTCACATTCAACACGCAATATCTCGGAAATGGGGAAAGTGTAAATAATAATTATAAAAAATTTAAGAGACTGTCGTGACACAGGGAGACAAATGTGCGACTGTTAACAAAACGTAAGGTTGTGGGTTCGACTCCCACTCGAGGACATAAAATATTTGGTATTATAATTTATTCGCCACTCAACACGCAATGCCTTAAGCGTTCAACAGTTAAGTTTAATATAAAATTTAAAAACACTGACATTACGACAATTTCTCATATGCTATATGTTGGTAAAATTGAAAGGATCTTGAGTCATGGGCATCTTTCAACTTCTAAATTAAGGAAATCTACTAAATAAAAAAATCAGCTTCACGCTCTATCTCGCACACCTGCTGCTGTCGGAACCGGAACTAAAATTGGAACATGTTCTGAAGCCGGAATAGAACAGCTGGAGCATGTTCCTTATTTTCTCCGGAACATAACATCACTACTGTGCAGTGCATGTGTGCGGTCAGGGTTACCTTGTGCACTTATACACAGATATGTCATACACAAGTTTTACTAAAATTAATGTGCCCACGCGGGCGAAGCAATAAGAAAAAGCTAGTATATGTATTGTATAAAATCACATTTAAAAATGCATCTCCATGTAATCCAGGTGGATGTGAGTGATACTAAAAGACTCTATAACGTCTCTTCACTTCGCTCTCATGAAACCGTTTTACAGCTCTTCTTGATATTGAACAATTTTATGGGTTGTTTTCAACTTGTTTATATATTTTTTTGTTTAAATTTGAAACATTTTTTTATTTTTTTGTTGTATCATGCATATGTTTGATTATCCTCCAATATACCTAATATTGCAGAATAGCCAAAAACATTGGCCCGTATTTATAAATCGCTCTCACGACTGAGATCGATTAAGAAATGCCGTTTTATTTATTAATTTTATACTAATGAATGAAAGCTGTATCTCAAGATCAAGACTTTTTTTTTTTCGAACTTGAGGTAAATGCTGTTAGCCCTATTGGCCTTTACAGCGACACCGGGTGGGTAGGGAAGAGGGTACTCTGTCCCAGAAGAAATGCAAGCACTACCTCGCTGCTTGAGAGGAGTCGACGACTGTAAGGGCGCCCCCTGCGGGGCACGAACCTCGGCTTACAACTGTCGAGCGGGCTGGGGAGATCAAGACTTGAGAGCGATCTATAAATACGGTGTTAACCTATATGCTGCGCCAGCAAAAGTAGTGCAGTCGTATCCACCCTGTATAGAGAACGGTAGACAGAGGAAACCTAGTATTAGGACACTCCGTTTCCCACTTTCCGGCGAATTCTGAGGCATTAGCTGTTGAGTGGCGGAACTGTACAGAGCGAGAAATGAAAATATCATATATTTAATTTCCCCGAGCGGAAATCGAGCCTACAACCGTTGCGTGTACAATACATGACGGCCTCAAATTATTTTTTAAGCATACTCTTTATATTCTGTTATATTTTTCTGGGGCAGTACCACACCAGTTGGGGGAGAGGGGAGGATAGGGGTGCTGGGTGGGATTATTTAACTCCTTAAAGGTCCTTTGTTACGTAATATGAAAGCAATGACCTGATAAGGCGGACTGTAAACACATTCGTTTTCTTGAAGCTTCTCCATGTCTAATTTTTTCCTTCGTGAACATTATTTTCGGATTTTTCCTCTTCCGAATTTTCTTAGATACGAACTTGATAGAAACATATAAAAAAATAGGTAAGTTATTAAGATTAAAGAGAACATTTTGAAAAACTTCTGGTACGTATCATATTTAATGTTATATTAGAAAATCAGTTTCACGCTGTAATCCCGTACACAGAAGGGTAGACAGACGGAATGTAGTATTAAGACACTCCGTTCCCCAGTTTCTGTGGAATTCTAGAGGCGTTGCGTGTTGAGTGACGGAACTCAACGCCGCGCTTTTGCCTCGACTCCAGAGCGACAAAATGGAAATATAAATAAATAAAAATTAAATCAAATTAAATCAGCTTCACGCTGTATCCCGCACACATCAGGGTCAGCAGAGGGAACTTAATGTTAAGACACTCCGTTCCCCACTTTCCACCGAGTTCTGGAGATATTGCGTATTGAGTAGCGGAACTCAACGCCGCGCTTTGCCTCGACACCAGAGCGAAGAAATGGAAATATAAACTTTAAGTACATAAGGAAATATAAATATAAATAAATATTTCAGTTCCTCGAGTGTTGATCGAACCCATAACCAGTTGCGCTTACAGTCACACTTTGTGCCCCAAAGTTATATTTTTTATAATACATTAATTTTATAATTATTCAGAGTTTAATTTTTATAGCGCTCTATCCCGCCTATAGCAGGATAGACAAAGGTAATCTAGTATCGAGGCATACTGTTCTCCTTACCGAATTCGAGATCTTACGTGTGGCGTAACTCAACGCCACGTTTTATATTGACAGAGCAGGGAAAAGAAGACTGGAATTAGAATCGAATCCCCACATATCACCTTTACAGTCAAACATTATCTTATGCACCACAAAGGCCTATTTCATTATACAACATTAATTACAATTATGTTAATTAAATATTATTCCGAGTTAATAACCAAAACCACATCCTCCACATCACTATATGCACCGAGACGATATAGACCCGTGTAGGAGTCTAGGAGTAGCCTCGCTACTCGCTACTCGCCAGAGCGCAATCTAACTTTGTAAAGTACCTATGTAAGGATCTTAGTCTTAGTTCAGCTTACTAGACCTCACGCCTGTAAAACAGTG
The DNA here is from genome assembly GCA_021202915.1 of Heliconius himera. Taxonomy (NCBI): domain Eukaryota; kingdom Metazoa; phylum Arthropoda; class Insecta; order Lepidoptera; family Nymphalidae; genus Heliconius; species Heliconius himera. The sequence continues at coordinate 190,343 of JAJHJA010000706.1, forward strand.
TCTATTAACGTGTTTTCATGTAATTGTTATTACACATAACAATTAAACAATAAGCTTTTAAATTTATGCCTTTTTAGGGTTCCGTACCTTAAAAGGTAATAACGAAAACGAAAACTGAAACATTATAGGTAAGTATTTCATAAAAAAAATCTAACTTCTTTTGGTAGTTAGTTCATTTCAAACAAAATGTGTTCATATGCATTTTCATACATTTTGTTTACGGACTTCTGTTTGTCAACTTTTATAAATTGTACTTTCTGTTGACCTACAATCCTGAAATTGGTACATAAATTTCAGTGTCCAACTCGCACTTAGCTGGTTTTATATATGGAAAAGAAAATACAAACGAGCATATGGGTCATTGATGGTAAGTGATCCCCGCTTCCAAGGTAACACTAGAAGAGTTACAGGTGCGTTGCCGACCTTTAAGGCGGATGATGGTCGCCGAAGGTCGATGAACACCGCCGCAGGTAGGTTATTCCAGGTAGGTATATACTGGGGTGCGAAGTCGGATAACCTCCACGTGTGTGCGCTTGCTGTTGGCCCTTTTCGAATGCTGGTCATTCGGGGAGGACGAGCAGTATAGCGTACCGGTGCACCCTGGGCGGCGAGTAATTATTACCTACAGGATCCGTCCTTGGGTAATGATTGCTCGTCGGCTAATAATCCGACGCGACGGTGTTCTTCCGCGTGTTCCTCTGACTAGCAGAGGACACAGTGCGAGGAACTGGGAGGGCGCGCGTGGTGTGTACTCACACTACCGCCACGCAGGCGCATTGATATGTGCCAGCGCCGATTATATCGGAACTCCACTCGTGGTTGCGGTCATGTCTCGTAATCAGGAGTGGAACCGAGGGTCTTGCCTTCACCGGCCGGGCCGCGAGGAAGAAAACCTCTATAAAAAATTACCCCAACCCAAGCGGCGAAGCAGCGCGAGGGGTGCGTGGCTGATGGGATGATCAGTCGCTACTGCTGGTCCCGCCAGGGTACCGGCCGACACCCGTGGCGTATTAGGCTTATCCAAGTACAGGGGGCACTGCTTGGATGGACCGTTTTTCCCCCATACTCGTGGGATCAGATATGGAGAAAAATTTAAATTTTAATAAAAAAGACGATGAGGGGTTTGTTGTGCCCGTAGCGGGCGGAAGCGCAAACGAAGGGAAAGTAGTTGTGGAACGGTTGGACCTGGAGGAGATCGCCTCTGTTATCAGCGGAAAGCCTAGGTCGTGTTCCACGTCTTCACGAGGTCGTCTCCGGGCGGCCTCTGAATCCGAGGCGGAAAGCTGTGTCTCAATGGAGTCACAGAACACAGCGATGCAAACGGAGGGATGTAAATATCGGAAGAGAACGAGGAGCAAAAACAACAACTCCGGCTCTTCCGATGTCGAGGAGAAGGAGAAGCCAAAGAAATTGACCACCGCCAAAAGAAGGGAGCTTCGGCTTCAAGCGGAGGAGGAAGTAGTAAGTTTGGCTGAGACGGTCCAACTGAGAGCAAACTCCAGGCTCTCAGACTTGGAGGGATCTAAGGTGGATGGCCCCCTGGTGCAAGATCTGCAGCTCCAGGTCACGGACAGCTTGGCCATAATAAACAAAGTCGCCTGCAGATCCGGCAACCTTAAGGGCACCTTTACAAAAGCCCTTAAGGAGGCCGCTGGTGCCATCAATACGGCCGTGGCGATATTGGTGAATAAAACGGCCACCGAGGAGGTTACGCAGTTGCGGGAGGCCAATAACCGCTTGTCACAGGAGTTGTCGGAGCTGCGCAAGGATATGTCGGCGATGAGGGCCGAACTCGAGCAATCCCGGGTCGTGCGACAAAATCCTCAGCAAAAAGGAAAAGAGGACGACGTGGCGCGGTCAGTAATGGTGCAGGTGGGCACATTACTGAACACGCGACTGGCAGCGCTAGAGGACAGGCTCCTTCCAGCAAAACCAGTTCGTCCTCCTTTGGCGGCGGACAAAAGGCGCCAGGCGGCTGTCCCAAGGGTTGACCCAGAGCCTTCCGTGACGAGCCTAGTAGCGCCTTCCAACCCAGGCCCGTCTCGAAAGCAGGGCACCAAGAAGGTGAAAGGACAAAAAGCCCTTCAAGCCGCACCAGCGGAGCCTCGACCGCTGCCTCCCGCTCCGGCCGACGTAACCGAAGGCTGGAGCGTGGTGGTACGCAAGGGGAAGAAGAAGGCAACAGCCCAGGCTAAGCAGCCAACGCAGAAGGCGAAGGCGAAGCCAAAGGCTGCTAAACAGCCGATTCTGCGTCCTCCTCGATCAGCGGCGGTGACGCTGACTCTGCAGCCGGCCGCAGCAAGCAAGGAGCTCACATACCGAGATGTGATGACCCAAATAAAGGAGGCAGTTAAGCTAGAGGACCTGGGCATCACAGACTTGCGTCTCAGAGTCGCCTCTACTGGTGCCAGGGTTCTGGAGTTACCTGGTGCCGGCAGCGGCGAAAAGGCGGATATCCTTGCGCAGCGGCTGCGTGGTGTCCTTGATGCCAGCGAGGTCTTGGTCGCAAGACCGGTGAAGTGTGCTGAGTTACGGGTGAGTGGCCTGGATGACTCGGCCACTTCGGAGGAGGTGGCGCAGGCCATTAGCAAAGTTGGCGGCTGTGATGTCGGGTCGATCAAGGTGGGAGGGATCCGGCAGGACAGCAGCGGACTGGGGACTGCGTGGGTACGCTGCCCTATTATGGCAGCAAAAAAAGTGAGCAGTTCACGGCTCTTGGTCGGCTTTGTTTCGGCGCGAGTGCAACTGCTGCGACAACGAGCCCTACAATGTTTCCGCTGCCACGACATGGGCCACGTGGCAGCAAAGTGCAGCAGTACACTGGACAGGAGCCTGCAGTGCTTTAGGTGCGGCCAAGACGGGCACAAACAACACCAGTGCTCGGCAGCACCTCACTGCCCGGTCTGCCAGGCGGCAGGTCAGCCTGCAGACCACTCAGTGGGAAGCACTGCATGCGCCAGAGCCGGATTCTCCAGCAAGAGGAGGAGCGGCCGAAAAGGAGGGAAGAGGCCGACCGAGGTCCAAATAAATGCCCCAGCCGGGCGGGAGGAGGTGCAACACATGGAGGTCAAATAATGGCTCTCCGTGTGTTGCAGGCGAACATAAACCACTGCGCCAGGGCTCAGGACTTATTGTTCCAGAGCCTGGCGCAGTGGTCCGTTCAGGTGGCGGTTGTTGCGGAGCCTTACAGCGTTCCCGACAGAGACAACTGGGTCGCCGACAACACCGGGGTGGTAGCATTGATCACCCAGGTCGCGGCGGGCTCTCCGCCTTTCTCACGAGTAGAGAAAGGTGCGGGATGCGTCGCCGCACTTGTCGGCGACGTCGTTGTCGTCGGGGTCTACTTTTCCCCCAATCGAATTCTCGCGGAGTTCGAGGAGTTCCTCATTCGATTGGGGGAAATAGTAGAACGATATCGTCCGGCGGAGGTGTTGGTCGCGGGCGATCTCAACGCGAAGTCCAGCGTGTGGGGCTCCGCAACGACGGATGTACGTGGTGAGACATTGTCGGAGTGGGTAATTGACACCGGTTTGTCCGTCCTCAACCAGGGGACGAAGAACACGTGTGTGCGAAGGCTGGGCGGATCCGTCGTGGACATTACGTTCGCGAGTCCGGCCCTAGCGCATCGTGTTCGGGGTTGGCGAGTGCTGGATGATGTGGAGACTCTCTCGGATCACCTCTACATCTTGTACGAGATCTCCACACATTCAGCGGTGCAACCAACCCCCAGTTCGTCCTCGCGAGAGTACGGACCGCGGTGGCAATTGGGTCGTCTCGACAGGGAGTTGTTGGAGGAGGCCGCGATAGTGGAATCCTGGCTGCCCCAGAGCTTGGCGTCTGCAGAAGACGCCGCATCCTGGGCGCAGAGGGCGTTGACGCGTATCTGTGACGCGTCAATGCCCCGTTCCAGGCGCCGCCCTCAGCGGCGGCAAGTGTACTGGTGGTCGTGGGAGATCGCGCAACTGCGTTCCATCTGCGTTGACGCGAGACGCCAGTACAGCCACTATCGCAGACGGGTACAGAAGGTGCAGGAGGAGGAAGACCGTCTGTACCACGTCTATGTCGAGGCGAGAACGCGGCTGCAGGAGGAAATCGGTCGTGCGAGAGGCGAGTCGCACGACCAGATGATTGCGGGGATAGACCAAGACCCGTATGGCACACCTTACCGAATGGTGCTCGGTAGGTTACGGGCTTGGTCACCACCACTGACACAGACACTCCAACCGGACGTCCTCCGAGGGGTTCTGTCGTCACTATTCCCGCAGCGGGCCAACTTTACACCACCCAATATGGCCCGCCCTGCAGCGCGTGAAGAGGAGGAAGACAATGTCGCACCACCGGTGGAGGAGGAGGAGCTCGAGGAGGCCGTACGCCGGTCTCGGCACAAGAGCACCGCCCCGGGCCTGGATGGCATCCCCGGCCGGGCGCTCACTCTGGCCCTGCACACCCTGGGGCCCAGAGTGCGAGGACTATTCACTGCCTGTCTGGCTCAAGCCATAATTCCACAGCGGTGGAAGACAGGCAGGTTAGTCCTCATCAAGAAGGAGGGTCGCCCGGCGGATTCAGCCTCCGCCTACAGACCCATCGTGCTCTTGAGCGAGATCGCCAAGCTCTTCGAGCGTGTTGTAGCCAGGCGGCTGCAACACCATCTGGAGGGGACAGGTCCGGACCTCTCGGACCAACAGTATGGCTTCCGCAGGGGGCGTTCGACGGTGGATGCCATACTGGAGGTGAAGTCCCACGCGCAGGATGCGGTGGCCCGGGGCGAAGGAGTCTTGGCGGTGTCTTTGGACATCGCCAACGCCTTCAACTCCCTGCCCTGGCCCTGCATTAAGGAGGCACTCATATACCACCGGGTGCCTCCATACCTGCGCCGCGTCATCGGGGCTTACCTGTCCGGGAGGTCTGTGATCTTTCCGGCTCCAGGAGGAGGATGGCAGGAGTTTGGGGTGTCGGCCGGTGTTCCACAAGGATCGGTGCTGGGTCCGATCCTCTGGAACATCGGGTACGACTGGGTACTGCGGGGTAGTACCATGGCTGGGATCAAGGTCCTCTGCTACGCCGACGATACGCTGGTCTTGGCGCAGCAGAGTACCTACCAGGAGGGGGCAGTCCTAGCGACGGCTGGGGTAGCAGAGGTCGTCAGCCGCATTAGGCGGCTAGGGCTGGAAGTCGCCCTAAACAAGTCCGAGGCATTATACTTCCATGCTCCTCGAAAGGGCCCACCACCAGATGCCCATATCATCGTCGGTGGCGTCAATATCGACGTCAGCAGGAGCATGAAGTACCTCGGACTTGTTCTGGACGGCAGGTGGAGTTTTCGGGGCCACTTCACATCTTTGGCCCCGAAACTGTTGAAGACGGCGGCGGCCTTGGCGCGCCTTTTGCCCAACGTGGGTGGGCCGAGCGCCTCGAGCCGTCGTCTGTACACCGGAGTGGTCAGGTCGATGGCCCTCTACGGTGCTCCCGTATGGGCGGACGCCCTGGATCGGCACAACGTCACCCTGCTGCGACGTGCGCAGAGGGTGATGGCCATCAGGGCGATACGGGGGTATCGGACCATCTCCGGTGAGGTAGCGTGCGTGCTGGCTGGAGTCATGCCGTGGGACCTGGACGCGCTTTCTCTGGCGTCGGTGTATTGCCGGCGTCGGGGCCTAGCGTCTAGGGATTCGGCTAGCCAAGCACGCGCTGAGGAGGAGCGGGAAGCCGCTATGGAAGCGTGGGAATCCCGGCTGGTGACACCATCTGCCGGCCGGTTGACGATCGAGGCTGTTCGTCCAGTGTTCCGCCAGTGGTTAGCGCGGCGTCACGGCGTCCTAACCTTCCGCACGACACAGGTACTCACGGGGCATGGCTGCTTCGGGGGTTACCTGTGTCGGATCGCCGGGAGGGAGCCCGACGCTCGCTGCCACCACTGTGACGACTGCCTCGATGAGACGGCCCAGCACACCTTGGAGGTGTGCACAGCCTGGGCGTCTCAACGTCGCGCTCTGCGCGACGTCATAGGGGATGACCTCTCCCTGCCGGCCGTGGTCAAGGCCATGGCCGGCAGCGAGACGTCGTGGGATGCGGTCTCCTCCTTCTGCGAGGCAGTGGTGCTCGAGAAGGAGGCGGCGGAGCGGGCGAGGGAGGCTTCGGCCGAACTCGCCATCCGCCGCAAGAGACCGGGTCGCCGGAGGGCGGCACACGATCGCCGCCTTCCGCCCTAACGAGCCAGAGGGCGGTCAGCTTGGGGAAGCTGGCCGCCTACTAACCTGGCCCGAGTAGTCGCGCGCAGGTTGCTCCCGCGCGCTACTCCGAGCAGGCCGTCGAGGGTGCCCACCACCCTTGACTCCGCGACGTGCCTTGCAGGCTCCCGCCGCCGCGTTTCGCGGACGACTAATGTCCCCGCGTCTCGCGGCTAGTGGCGGTCGAGGAGGAGCACCGTGAGGTTTTAGTGGGTATTCGGACGGCCTACCATCTGCCAGTCCGTGAGCCCCACATAACCCGCTCGAGTCCCCACTCGGGCTGGTATCCGTAAAAGGATTTCCTCACGAAAAAAAAAAAAAAAAAAAAAAAAAAAAAAAAAAAAAAAAAAAAGGTAGGTATATACTGCTGAAACGTGGACTGTGTATCGCCGTCACATGCCGTATGTTGGATCGATTACTTAAAGGGCTTCACTTAAAGAAATACTACCTAGATCCGGCACATTGGGAGCGTCAGGCGCCCCGACGGAAAGAAAATAGGGCTTTGGTTCATATCAGAGTTAACAATTTTAAATGCTGTCGTGTGGAAGGAACTTCCTACAAAACCGTATTGTAGTGGAGTGCCTCGTATCCTGACGTGAGGATGATTTTTGAGCTTGTGACATACTTGCTTGTGACATATGTGTAAGGTTAGAAAACTTGGCTGCAAAAGAAGAGTTGTAGAATATTTATTCTATTGGTTACTCTATGATGTAGCAGTAATTGTTATATTATTATGGATTTTTTTATGCGCAGCAATACAACATCTTACTATGATCATGATCAAGGGTTTGATTAAAACTCGGCAAAATTAGTTGTTTTTATTCCTCGCTATGGTAACGAGATAAAAGATTTAAAAGTAAAAATGCTAATTGATTGTCTTAAGATGACCAGTAAATTTAAATCTATAAAACTTTGTATCTGCCTTTACAAGATACGTAACGTCTACAGTGACAGTCCACTTCATTACTCCCGGGCAACTGTTTGCGGTGAAACTGAGTAATGGAAGGATTGATAGATGAACACTTTTGTTAATTATTACGTTTGATAGTAATATATACTGTGACTTTGTAGCACGATACATCATGATATTATTGTCCTATGTCTATCAGATTTGATCTACTGCTTACTGTCCGACTTGCTGATTAATGTGTACACGTGTATGTTTCATAATTATATAAAATATTTTATAGTAATTGGGTTCGAATTCAGTGGATAGTGGGGAACAGAGTATCTTAATACTAGGTTTCCAGGTTCTCTCTACCTACCCTGCTATGTGAGGGGTCAGTACTCCGCACATAGCAGGGTGAAGATAAAAAGATTGATTAGTTCGGCCGTCGCGGCGCACCGGTACAGCGTCTGATTGTTAACGCGACGGCTGTGGATTCGATTCAATACAAAAAATCAATCCCCGAGTTAGAAAATGATTTCATCTTCTACGATCCGGTAGCCTTTCAAATAACTTCAGTTTTAAGCCTTCACTTTCGTTAACCACTACGACAATAGTGACTGTTAACTTTAGTTATTTTGTTGTGGATATTTAGCTTTACTAGCATGATAAAGTTTTCCTCTACTACACACAAGTGATCTGTCGACTACTCAAGTATCAAGATCTCTCCTTGAGGGTCTTGAACTTACAGAACAACTTCAATGTATTGGATATTGGCTTATTTTGATGTAATGCTCTCATGTTGTTCGACCTTGTCATGAGTTAGTGAGCAGGTAACTTAATAAAACATCTTTTGATACGATGATTACAGTTGATACGTTTTTTAAGAAAAGCAGTTTAACATTTTTTATTTCTGCATAACAGGATTTGTAGACGGAACCTAGTTTTAAGATACTCCACTCCCCATTTTCCATTTAGTTTTCGTTATATGCTCGACTGTGTGTTGAGATGCAGAACTCAACTCCAGGAAAGTAATTGAAATGTAAAAATTTCTCTGAGTGGGAATCGAACCCAAATTCATAGCATACGCGTACAGTCTGACGCTGACCTCCTGCGTTACGAAGGATTTTTTATTTTACATTTTTCTGCCTTACCTAAGTTGCAGCTCGAGGAAAATAACAATGGACTACAAATATTTACTTAATTATTAAAATTTAAATTAATATTTCTTGTCTTCAACTTGCTTTCTTACTCAAAGGTTGTTTACATATTGTAATAAATATTTTTTTAAAAAAACCTTTTTCTCGCCTACTTAATTTAACTCCTATCGTCATCAATTTTTTTACTTGATCTTTCTCCAGACTTTACCGTAGCACTTGGCGCTCCATCCTATCTTGCTACACTGCTGGGGATATGCGAAGCAAAAAAATTTCCATACATTATTATTCCATTTTCCAAAGATCACGCGGTTGATCTTTGTATTTATTGCTTTAATATAAGCTAGATTATCATTAAATTGAAATTTTATATTTTAACAAAATTGTCAAACAGTATTATTTTATTCGCATGTACTATTTGGACAATAGAACACATAACTCTATTTCAGCTCTACATTATACAGTATATTTTTAGTTACATTTTCACTTTCACAGTAGTTGCTAGTCTCTAACTTGTGTGTATTGTAGAGAAAATTTTTCATTGTTAAACTTTCTGCTAGATGCTTTTGTTGTATATAGGATGTAACGGTGTGCTACAATATTATATTTTTGAACTTATCGTTCTATCTACACATGTTATTTATAAATTCTTACTCCATGCCAAATTTCGTAACTGCAGGTCCCCGAGGAGTACCATGTAAATTTACGTGGGGAATTTCATACAAAATTGCAGAATCATTGATTGCGTTGTCTTCGAAGCCTTAATCTTTACGTGCTTCAAAGAATCATAGACCTGAATATTTGATATAAATTTCCGATTTCTACGCAATCTCGAGATAAATGATCTTGACAGACAGATAGTCGCTCACCAAAGTGATTCTATAAGGTTCCGTTTATACCCGTCCAGGAACGGACCCAAAAAACAAAGATACTAAAATATAAAGAATAAGGTGATAATCCGTTCCTATTTCTTACATATAGTGGAAAACTTTCAATATAAATAGCCGACGGAGGCGCGAGTGGAGGTAGAGGAATGGCCGGCGTGACCATCGCTCGTGCCGCTAAGATAAGCTAACCCAATGAACGTACTAGCGTGGAGTTGTTTTATACGTTTATACGAACACTATACAACTAGCTGTCTGTTATTCTGTTACAGTTAAGCTTTACAATTACTATCTTATCACGAAAGCTACTCTGTATTTCAAGTCGTTTATTAAATTAGTGAGTGAAGGTTTAAAACTAAGTAAAATTTACATTTAATCAATAAGCTCTGTATATAGCGTTGTCAGCTATATAACAATTTGTACATAAACCGTACAAGCCCAATACCAAATCATAATTATTGTAAAGGAGAATGAAACTTTTGGGCCGTCACGTAAAGAATTGAGATGTGATCTAAAAAATTTCAATTTTTTTTTTATTTTTAGAATAGCAAATAATAAATTAATTGACATTCTGGAAGTGGAGAAAAATGAAAAAAAATAATATTTAGATCCTTAATCGATTAAAATCAATCATATTTTAAATCATAGATGTGACAGCTGATTGACAATCACACCTTGTCTAATGATTTTTTGCATTTTTGCTTCTGTTTGTCATCGCAAAATCAGGTCATTAAATAAAAAACATAAAAAAAAACATTTGCTTCTGTCATTACGTTCGTGTCATAACGCATCGACATTTTGAATGTTTTCCCGTTTGTTTGATATTTTCAACGACTACTGTTTTGTTTTTCTCGGATTTTGACTCTGCCTACTTTGTACGACCCTCGCTTCCCCACTGGACTCTAAAATCTTTTGGATCTTACGACCGCCACGCTATGGATATGAATCGCTGTGTGAATTGTGGGATAGCCAATGGACACTGCAATACCCTAGTCCGACGACCTTTAGACGATGAAAACCACCACAACCTGGTTACTTAGAGGTGTGATATAATCCCGACATATAAGCAGGAAAATATATTTCTGTTACATTTTAGTTGACAGCTTTCGTAGAGGAAGGGAAGCTATTGCTATGAAATACTGCAATTGTATTGTAGGAAGACGAATGGTAGGCTGCTGTGCTCATGTTATGAGTATTATATATATAAGGTACCATACCTTAGTTGGGCTAGATACCAAAATAATTTAGTTCCACCTGCACTCTTCTTAGATGACATTTTAATAGTAGATAATAGAAGAAGAATAAAATATTCATTAAAATGTGTTTTATTTATAAATAATAAACATTAATGCTTAAACAACTCAGTAATCACATATTTTATAGAAGTTGATATTCAAGAAATTGGTCTGCGAACTTAACCTCACTTTTATCAAATCTCTAATAACTCAGCTCTCAGATTGCCAAAATTTATATAGTTTTCAGGGAGGGAATGATGTACCTAAATCTATTAAATCATACCATTTTCATATCTTTACATTCTGGGCCCAAAAATGTATGGAATAGTTTCAGTCTCCTTTCTTTTGGGGGGAATGAATTATCTCATGACTGAGAGCGCCAGTCGTGGCGCAGAGACACCAAAGTGTGACTGTAAATCCGACTGGTTGTGGGTTCGATTCGCATTTGTGTGGAGGCAAAGCGCGACGCTTAGTTTCGCTACTTAACACGCAATGCCTCCAGAACTTTGCGGAAAGTGGGGAAAGGAGCGTCTTAACACTAGGTTCCCTCTGCCTACCCTGCTGTGTGCGGGATATACCGTGAAGCTGAATTATCTCATTTCCCTGCTCTGGTAAAATAAAGTGCAGCGTTGAGTTCCGCCACTAACATGCTGGTACAAAAACATTTTTGTACCAGCATGTTAAGACAGTCCATTGTGAATTTTCCGCCGAATTCTGGAGACATTGCGTGTTGAGTGAAGCGGAATATAAAATATTTAATTTTCTCGAATTGGTATCGAATCCACAACCGTCGCGTTTACAATTACACGCTTGTGCCACTGCGCCACCACGGCTTGAATTTTGTTTTATATTTTTTAAAGTATTGTTAAACACGAGGAAAGTCTGAAGTTAAAATATTATGATGTTTAATAAAACAAAGCGCGTTATAAACTGCGACCGACTCGGCCTAACTTGTCGTAGAGTTGAGAAATAAATTTTGTTCTATTATTTACATTGTATAAAATATTAGCGAACAATTCTTATTGATATAAAATTTCTAGAATATTTTTTTAATATATCGTCTCTCGAGAAAGAAAGAGAATTAGTGTTATAACTCTCCATTCTCCGTCCATATAAAGATACTTTTATAATGAATCTCCACAATTACAGGGTGGGCCACTAAGTTATGCGAATTTTAAAAAATAGAAAAAAAAAACTACAAGGCTTAGGAAAGATAATTTTTATTTGTAATTAAAAATTTCCATGTGTTTATTACACGTGGAAATTTTATTTTTTTAAAATAACACCACAGAGATGTATTATACCATCCAGACGTACCCACTCCTCGAATCTGATAGCTATAAGTACTTCTTCCGACCACCTTATTTTTGAAGTCGATTATAAAGTACATTTTTTTCGACTTGTAAATCCTCTAATAAATAAGTGAAGAGAGGGCGTGAGTCAAGTCAGACAAATCGCTGGCCACCATCGTCCGCTTGATAACGTTATGGAGAATAAACTGGACATTTTTTTTGCTTTTATCTACAAAGACGTATGGCGCAATTATACCAGTGGGAATGTATTCCATTCCTTATTACCATACATTGTATTTGCATAGAGGTTTCAAATTTCACGTTTTTACTTTGTTTTTAATGGTTAGTAGGTAGATTGGAATGGAATGAAAATAAAAAATCATTCTCCCGAGTGAGAATCGAACCCACAAGCGTCGCTTATATCCCTGCACCATGTCAGCCTCAGGTTTATAGTTGTTTGAAAATTAAAATCCACGGCAGCAACAAACTCAGTTAGTAAATATTTGTTAGGCAGCAACGAGTCCATCGAGCTGTTTGCATGTTACAAGCTAGTTACGTTTGGAAATGATAATCACCTATATAATTAAGTAAAATGGATTATTTGTACCGAATACATATATTATTTTTTTCTTGTAGAATTTTTTTTTTTCAATTATAATAAATTGTTATTATAGTATTTTTTTGTGATTTTTGACTTTGTTGCCGGATCCTCTCGGCAGGAGATAATGATAACCTCAAATTAAACTCCACTAAATTACTCTCAAAAGTCTATTTGAATCCTACTTCCTACTAATATTATGAATGTTCGCTTTCACGCAAAAAATACTTTTTTGTAATAGAACTTTTACATCATAATGTACATGGGACATACCCTTAAATAAATTTTATTTTCCCCTTCGAGCCTTCGTAAAACTAATACTAACATAGCGTTGAACTCTGCTGCTTGATAAGTCTCTTCGGATGAAAAGTGGAGAACGAGGTGTCTAAGCTCTCATTATCTTTGCTTATTATAAACTATATGGGCTAAAGCGTGAAGCCGTTTCTTTATTAAACAAAGCGATTCATGCTTTATCCTTCATATTAGGGTAAACAGAGGGAGTCTTACTAGATTCCCTCAGATCAGACACTCCGTTCCTTACTATCAAGACAAATTTTCGAGACATTGCGTGTTGAATGGGAGAACTCAACACTACACTTTGCCTCGTTACCACAGTGAAAAAATTAAAATATTAAATATTTGATTCCCTCGACTGGGAATGAACTGTAGCCTTTATAGGTGCACTCTTGTCCCCCTTACCTGCAGTATAAAAATGAAACTATTCTGTGAAAATTTTACTGCTAAGAATCTTTGTATAGGAACTCCTAATATATAAACACCAATAAATCTTATAAATCTACAAAAATATCTAATGTCTTATCAATCAACACGTAAAAAATGTTAAAGATATAATTAGCGATTCTTTTGAATGTATAGGTAAGAATGTTGGGTAGCTAGAGGGAACTTAACATTAGGACACTCCGTTTCCCAATTTTCATTAAATTTTCAAAAATTAAGTCGCGGAACAGGATGCCGCGTATAATATTCTTATCAGAGCGAGAAAATGACAATAAGTGATTTTCCCGATATCAAATCGAACCCACAACCAACTTCCAGTTAAATAATATTACACAACATCCGCCCAGTCTGCAGCCGCCCTTGCAATCGAGATAATTAATTTGAATGAGATTGCAGTACATAAAACAATGATTATATTTCATCCGCAATAATACACACCCAATAACGTCGGCCTCCATTAGCCGCGGACGCGGACGTGGGAAATGCTATTTACTATTTACATGCAAATTAAAGAATCGATACTGCAAATAAATTGAGCTGTTTGCCTATATTTTTTTTAAATCACGCTGTATCCCGCACACAGCAGGGTAGGCAGAGGGAACCTAGTGTTAAGACACTCCGTTTCCCCACTTTCTGCCGAATTCTGTAGGCATTGCGTGTTAAGTGGCAGAACTCAACGCCGCGCTTTGTCTCAACACCAGATATAACTTTAAGTAAATATTTCATCTCCTCGAGTAGGGATCGAACCCACAACCAGTCGGTTTTAAAATCACACTTGTGCCCCTGCGCCACGACTGGCCTCTAATTACTTGGATAATTTACTTATAATTATTAAAGAACTTTGTTTGTTTGGTGATTTTAATTTTTAACAGTTCTGAAATAAAATGTATTATATTTTCTGGTCATAGCAAACTTAAAAAACCCACTAGAAAAAATTACCGATTAGAAAAAATATTAATATTGCAATTATAAATTGAGATATAAGCTATCCTATCTTTCAAATTGAGCACAGTGTGCAAATTTGATTAAAACCGGTTCAGTAGTTTAGGAGTCCATCGAGGACAAACAACGTGACACGTAATTTATATATAATAGAAGATAAATAAAACAAACTATTTACCACCCCTGTATCCCAGCAAGTAGCGATCAGACACGATCGAAAGAGATCAGTCGGTTGTCGTTAATCTCTTGTATTAAATAGTGTAAACTAAAAGCAGCTTAATTCGCATTCTATTTAATGTATTAAGGAATATCGGCATTTAAACTAAGTGTTATAACAGTTTTTACCATTTTTAAGTGTCTTCAAGAGGCCGGTCGTGGCGCAGAGGCGCAAAGTGTGACTGTAAAATCGACTGGTTGTGGATTTGATCCCCACTCGAGGAAATATTTATTTACATTTATATTTTCATTTATTCGCTCTGGTGTCGAGACAAAGCGTGGCGTTGAGTTCCGCTACTCAGCAAGCAATGCTTCTATAATTCGGCGGAAAGTGGTGAACGGAGTATCTTAACACTAGGTTCCCTCTGCCTCCCCAGCTGTAGCTGCAGCTGCAGGGATACAGCGTGAAGCTGATGAAGTATTTTCGCACACAAAAAAGTGTTTAAAAAATAAAAAAAAAGAAACTAAAACCATTTTTCTATATTTATTGTGGAATAATATTTAAAAAAAAGCCACAATTATTATAAAATTTTTACCTGTCCAAATTTATGTAGGTACTTTGTGGGGAACAGAAGTGTTTTAACACTAAGTGCCCAGGTTCTTTCAACCCACGCTACTACGTACAAGATACATCGTGAAGCTGAAAAAAAACTAACTACGAAAACGTAGCCGCAGATACAAGCTAGTAAATTATATAAAACAAGGGTAACATTTATAAAACTAACACTAACGTATCATATATCACACTTGCTTAGCAAATATTTTCCTATATAAGATAGTGGCTGTCTACTCGTATATGTTGCCTCAGTACAAACAGGGCTGGTCGCTCCTCGGTCGCAAACCTCTTTGACTTATCTTCCACCGCCTTCCTTTGCACTCGTAAGATGAGAAAAATATCGTTCTTACTTCTTTATTTTGTATGTGTAACATAGACTACTCGTATTTTGTATAAAACTACACTTTTATATATATTTTATATATTGTAACTGATATGCCAAACACGTTTAAAAATATTATTTAATAAATAATACCTTGGCTCGTGACGTGTCTAGTGGTTAGAACCGTTTACAGTTGTGATTGTGAAGAACCCAAAATCTTTTAGAGATTCAGAGGTAACGCAACCCAATACAAGAACTCGTCTCGATTAATACGTATGATTAATATTAAAATATGTTATTTATGTGTAATGCCATGCATATTTTATTTTATTTATTTATTTATTTTTAATATTTCGTTTCCCAGGTACATACTGTTACAATATGTGGAAATAAAAAAGAACATAATTAAATTTTCTCGCATTGGAAACGAGGCAAAGAGTGGCGTTGAATTCGGCTACTCAACACGCAATGCCCCCAAAATTTGACAAATATTGGGGAACGGAAATGTCTTAATGGAAACGGAGTGTCTTACCACTAGGTTCCCAGGTTCTCTCTGGGATAAAATTGTCATTACGCTTTATCCCTGCTAAAGAAAAGGTGTTATCATATCCCACTTTCCGCTTTCTGTGCGAATTCGAGACATTACGTATTTAGTGGTGGAACTCAACGTATCGCGCACACAGAAAGAATTGACGGAGAAAGTCAAAATAATTAGATAAAA
The DNA here is from genome assembly GCA_021202915.1 of Heliconius himera. Taxonomy (NCBI): domain Eukaryota; kingdom Metazoa; phylum Arthropoda; class Insecta; order Lepidoptera; family Nymphalidae; genus Heliconius; species Heliconius himera. Next base: position 206,117 of record JAJHJA010000706.1, read on the forward strand.
TGAAGATAACAATTTTATGAGGATACGAAGATAAGTTCTTTTTATGTGTCGAATTAAAAATAGAAACCTGTAGTCCAAAATTTTAAAAGATAAACTACTAAATGCAAAGACGAACAACTAATCTAAAACCATTTATTTAAATAAATAAACTGAAATTAAAGTATTCAAACCAACTAAAGTACATAAATTAGGCTTCCTTTCATCAGTTGTGATAGCAATTACTTAAGAACTAATTACTACTACTGTTTCAATGGGATATCCCTCGAGGCGAAGTTCTGCATTAGCTTGTTTATTGTACTCTCTGATGAGGAGGCTACCTTTGTGGTGTCAATACACGGTCGGAATCAAAAGCATTTTGGAAGCCCGTCTCGTTTGTTTAAGTTTATTGGTGGAATACTTTCTTTGTTTTATGTAATTTTATTTTATCATAAGGAGGATGCAGTGTGTTAATAGTCAGTACGATTCTGGATGTCCATTTTCTTTGATAGCTCAACGTTCTTAATGTCTCTAAATATTCTTATATAACTTTATTTTCCTAATTATCATAAAAATGACACTTACTTCTTTTGCTACAGTGTTGAGTGACGGAATATTCCTATAAGGTAGTTAGTACCTTATACGAATATTTTTCAAAGCAATTGAATTTACAACTTTTTATATCTGTAATATTTTCCAAAGTCTATATTGTTTTTGGTAACTTAAATCAAAATACAGAAAATCCATCAGAATTTCTGTTCTAAACAATATGTTCAAGTTGGGGGTTAGGATGCAATCGACCTAACAACAACCACAGGCGCTTGCTCCCTCACAAAATGTTCTAAAATATAGAAAGAAATTCTGAAAATATGTATGTATATTATATGGTAAATAAACAAATGAATCTAGACGTTTTAAATTAAGGGCGTCTTGGCGCATCTGTTCAGTGTCTGACTGTAAACTCGATGGTTGTGGGAATAGATCCCGGTTGGGAGACTGAATGAAATATTTTCATTTTCACAGCTTTACGTTGGTATCTTGTACACAACAGGGTAGGCAGGGGCAACCTAGTGTATCCGTTTCCCAATTTACCGCCAAGTTTTGGATCTGGCAAGTTAAGTGCTGGAACTCAACGCCGCATTTTTGCCTCGACACTAGAGCAAAAAGTGAAAGTATACATTTTAAATAAATATTTCATTTTCTCAAGTAGAGATCGAACTCGCAACCAGTTACGTTTATATTCACTGACTTGTACCCATGCACTACGACTAACCTCATTTTCCCACTCTATATTTTATAAAAAAGCACAATATTAAATTCTGCTATTGAACACCTCACATTATGGAAAGTGGAACGAAGTCTCTTAACACTAGATTCTGATCTGACTACCGTGTTACTTGGATGCTATCGCGTGAAGAGAAATTAAAGCTGATAGATAATAGGTCCCAACGTTCTACTTTGTCGAAGCAGAGCAGACAACTACTTTACTTCAAGTAGTAACGCTACTCCAATTTCACGCGATGTAGACGATTTCGATACTTTCCCTTGTGTTCTGTGCATCTGCGCACGAATTTAATAAAAATTATTTAAGGATTTTATTAAATTACAATTATTTACAATGATTTTATAAATATACATACATATTTTCATTTAGGAGATGAAATATTAACTCAAATTTATATTTCCATTTCTTCGCTCTGGTGTCGAGGATAAGCACGGCGTTGAGTTCTGCCACTCAACACGCAATGGCTCCAGAATTCGGCAGAAAGTGGGGAACAGAGTGTCTTAATATTAAGTTCCATCTGCCTACCCTGTAGTGTGCGGGATACAGCGTGAACCTGATTTGATTTTTATTTATTTAAAGATTTATAAATAAGCATAACAAGCAAATAATCGTGGCGCCGTATACCTGACTGATTGTAAACATGGCGGTTGTTGATTCTATTACCATTCGTGAGAATGAAATGTTTCCGTCAAACCAAAATAAAGAAAGTAGAAAATGACTTGTCCTAACACTAGGCTCTCTCTGCTTACCCTGATATGTATGGGTTACAGTGTGAATCTAAAAAACAGACAACAGCGATAAGTTTCAAATTAACTAAGTTACTACACAAATGAAAGAGTTTCTATTTTTCTTCAGAAATAGTCAGTTAATAATGGATTGGTTGTCTAAACTCCTTAAATATTGCAAATGGAATGGAATGCAGCCTGTCCGCTGCAAATCGGAATAATTTAAACTATTATTGTATTTGAATAGATTTGTTGTTAAAGAAACTCACAAATATTTCTATTGGAAATTATAAAAATTGTGATTAGTAAATAACTAAGGTTTAAATTAAATAATTGCATGGTTTCGTCAGATTTTTAACATAATCGTCGTAATTATATTTTTTTCAGTTTCTAAGATTTTAAAGATTATATGATATTTAAAACAGTTCTCATAGTATATACTATTTATATATGTATAAAACTAATATAATATTCAATGGAAGCCGAGGTTTACATTAAAAAAATACTACGAATTTGATTTATCGTCGATACAAGTGGCGCGGTATTTGCTTATTACGATGAATACATAAGATAAAAAATGTGGGGACGTCGAATTTATGTTAACGTCTCTTATAGATTGTTTCTGAACATTTTTGCTCTATGTTTTTTATATATTCGAATGTGTTATATTTGAAAGCCTTTTTTATTTCATATATTAATAGTCCTATTACTTATATATTAATTACTATTAGTCCTAATATTAATGTCATTTTTTAAATTTTCTTTTCTAGGCATCAAGATAGGTTCTAGTAACTTAGTAAAAGCATATGTTATATTAAAATTGAAAATGTATCTCTCTACCTAGTATTACTAACTCTATACAGTAAATTAAATATAAGTATAGAGATACACTATGTGAGATACATTTTCAATTTTAATGATATTTTGTTTATATACAGTACAGCGGCTATAGATGATTTTTTACAAAGCTCAAAATTCTTTAACTCCCTTTCCCTAATACGAGAGTTCCATATAATAATTCATTTGTAACAATATGTGCAATATAAGTAGTGAAAGTCGCTAACGCTACGTCGTGGCTGACGGTAGATATTCAATAAGAAGTAAAGTACCCACAAAAAGTTACTTATATGAACTGATATAATACCACATTGCTAGCAGATATCATTGTTCTTATATACTTAGTAAGTCACTAAGCCCCGATTATTATTTTTTTCACTTCATGTTGCATCACCAGTAGGGACCCTGATAGCCAAAGGGACCCCTGTGTTAAGACACTCCGTTTCCCACGCACTAATTAAATGACGGAACTAAGCGCCGCGGTTAGCCTAAACACCAGATCGAAATGAAAATATAAAATATTTCATTCCCTCAAGTGGGAATCGAACCCTCAGCCATTGTGTTTACTGTCACATTTAACATAATTTCGTTTCCATTATTTCATATTTCGTTTATTTTTGAAATGATCAAAATTAGTTTAATATTTAGGAGTTATTGATAAGCATGTATAATGAAATAAATGTTTTAATTTTTTTTTGTAGATTTTTGGTGTAATATATCGCTTATGACAAGAGGACGAATGGCCTTACTCTCTGGATGGATGATTTTTTTTTCTAATTATCACTTTAAGCCTATAACTAGTATCCGAAACGTTTTGAATATTTTCATAGAGTGCCGTAAATTAACTTGTCAGCTTCACGCTGTATCCCGCACACAGCAGGGTAGGCAGAAGGAACCTAGTGTTAAGACACCCCGTTCCCCACTTTCTGCTGAATTCTGGAGGCATTGCGTGTTGAGTGGCAGAACTCAACGCCGCGCTTAACCTCGACACCAGAGTGAAAAAATAGAAATATAAATTTAAGTAAATATTTCATATTAACTTATATTATATATAAATATTAACTTGTCAAATGCTTATAATGTTTTTAAGCTTCACGGTGTATTTCGAATGTAGCAAGGTAGACAGAGGAAGCCTACTGTTAAGACACTCGGCTACCCACTTTCAGCCGAACTCAATCCCTCCAGATCGCGTGTCTAGAACGGAACTTAACACCGCGCTTTGCCCCTCATAATATTTCATTACCTCGAGTTGTAATCGAATCCACAACCTCTCGGGTTTTCAGTCCCATTTACAATCTGACGTCACACGGGGCTTATAATTTTATATACGGGGCTTATTATTTACAGTCACTCACGACGCTTATTATAATTTTATTGTTGAAGTTGTTGCTAATCTAATTTTAAGTATTATTCCACACTTTTCACTATATATTGGACATACCAGGATAGGCAAAGAGAACCTGGGAATTTAGTGTTAGGATACCGTTTCCATTAAGCCACTTGCGCTCTAATTTCTGTTCCAAATATAATGTTTTATATAAAAAACCAGGTTTTTTATATAAAATTTATTTTATTAAGCTTTAATTTGGCATATTTCGAAGTTCTCTATCAATTAAAATCTATTTTAATCTCTAATCTGGGGGCACGGCAGTGCCCCCACCAAGTCGAGCAAAAAACAGCGGCACGACCGTACCATCCTTTTCTCGAAGCAATTCAGGCCATTTTCGACCCCCTATAACTTCGTTGTGGATAAAACAAGAAACCTGAATTTTCAGTAACTAATCAGGCATAATATAAACACGGTATATTTAAAATTTCAGTCAATTTGAACCAGTAGTTTAAGAATGACAACTTGTTAAAGTTTCTAAATTTTGTCACTCACTGACTGACTCACCGATCATCAAAAGTCCAAGGCACTTCTAGCAGACATAGAAGCTTCAAATTTGGAATAAAAATGGAGTTTAGTGTCTTAATCATGGGAAAACTTAAATATTTTGTAATTTCAGTCCAGTTTTCCAAATACACCAACTGCATGAATAACTTTGTAATCCCATATAAATGTATAAGATTACAAGGTTACATTTGCAGTTAATGAATCATTATTACTGTATAATAGAAAATAATAAGTGTAGATAGGTACCAAAAAGTAGGACTCTACAAAAAGAAGTGAGATGCCATCAAAAACATCCTGTAAAAAATCCAAGTCTCGCAGCTCAGTCTTTCTACCGTAAAAAGTTGTGAGATCCATGTAATACCAAGTCGGTTAATCTATTTAGTCTCTACTTAAAGGACCTTCTGTCTTAAGTTATTACAGTAGTTATTATCATGCCAATATTAAAAATATTTTACGTTTTAAACAAATAGATCGACTTGGACATCGCATGATTTGATTATTAGTATGTATCACACTACACAGCACGACGGGCCAGCAACCGAATTCCTCACCAGAGTCCTTCCGAATATGATGTCTATTATGTCTTTCGATAGGTTGTGTTTTCACGCATTCATATTTTTCAAAATTTTAAAATTTCGCATTTATACTTTCGAAATTATAAAATTTGGGTAAATTAGGTATTGTAGGAGGGTAGGAGTGAAACACCGATCTTAGTATGACAAGTGTTTATTTAAGAAATTGTTACTTAAGCATACGTTCATACGACACAGTTTGTTTGTTCAAACTTTCCTACTCTAGAGGTGGAAGAGTGGACTGCAGGTGGCTATCGCACTCGTAACCTCAACTGGTACAGGAGCTGGCTGCAAGTGGCTGCCGCACTCTAAACCATCGACTTGACCAGAGGACTGCAAAGGCTATCGCACTGGGCAAGGTCGCTAGCTAATTAAATTATTACCGACCGCGCCGCCTTTTATATACGAGTCTCCCCGCTTCTTGATGACGTATTGTCGAGTCGACGGTGGGCTGCGAGTGTGTGTGTGAGCCGCCGTGTTACATACTCCCCCTCTGGTACTCGGTAACGTCCCGTAAGAGTACCAGGACTACTTTGCTGGAACCTTCCTCGGTCGTCCTCGTTGTCGAATGGGAAGCATTGGATTTGGAGTTTCCTCTTGTCTTTTTTCAAATTTTATTATTGCAGATGTGTGATATTTACCAATAGATTTTTCAGGTTGGTTTATATTGGCAATTTCATAAATCGAACTACCATGTTTCTTTATAATTTTATATGGGCCGTCTCGTCGAGGTGCAAACTTCGCTGAGAATTTTTTCTCTTGATTACTTATAGGATGTGTTTCTACCATGACAAGATCTCCAATATTATATCCAGGATCTGGGCGACGTTTCTTATTAACTCTTGTTCTATTCTTATCTTGCATTAATTCAACATTATTTTTTGCTATAACTAAATCTTTAGCAAGTCGTTTCAGATATGGAGTGATTTCCGGTATAAAATTCTCTGTTTGTACAATTTCACTAAAGTTGTGTGAAATTTCAAATGGAGTTCTCATTTCTCTTCCAAATGTAAGGTATGCTGCTGAGAATCCTGTACTTCGATTGAAAGCTGAGTTCATCGCAAATCTAATAGCGTGTAGCGTTTCAGGCCATCGAGTATGCTTATCTTTCACAGCAATAGCGATTTGACTTTTTAAATCTCTGTTTTTGCGTTCAACTATGTTTGGTTCAGGGTGATATATAGGACTTAAGAATTGTTGTATGTCTAAACAGAACATCAGTTGTTGCATTACAGCAGATATAAATTGTACTCCATTGTCACTCGTTATTCTGCGAGGTAAACCGTAACGCAGGAACACTTCGTTTAGTAAAGTCAAAGCACACTGCTGAGCTGTAGCTTCATTTAAGGGAAATAGTTCAACCCAGCGAGATGCTGTATCTTCGACAATAAAAATCCATTTTTCCCCTTTTGGACCCGTTGGTAATGGTCCAAATAAATCGATGGATAAGACTTCAAATCTTTTATTATTAGCAGTTGATTGAAATAATCCAGTTGGTTTTTTATTGGACGGTTTATATCTTTGACATTCAATACAACTTTTTACAAACTTTATTACGTCCTTACGGAGTGTTTTCCAAAAGAAATTATTTTCTATTCGTTTTACCGATCTTTCAACACCTAAATGACCGGCAGTTGGAGTGTCATGAAACGCCTTAAGTAGATTTTGAATTTCATGCTTTGGTACAACGAGTTTTGCATTTTCGTCCTCCTGGTCTTCTGTAAACCGATAAAGGATTCCGTTGTGCATAAGATATCCTCTTTTAGACCATTGTATATAGTTTTCTGATTTAGGATCATCTTCGAGAGCTTTGATAATATTACTTATTTCTTCGTCTTTAATCTGTTCTACGCGAATGTTATTTTCGCTACGCTTAGGCAAATCCATTTCTATTTGACAAACTTCACACGTTTCTGTATGATTTTCACAGGGAGGCCGTGATAAAGTATCGGCTAAAATGTTCGTTTTTCCTGGACAATATTTGATTTCAAAATTGTAAGGTTGTAATTGTAATGCCCAACGAGCCAATCGTCCCGTCGGAGATTTTAAATTTAATAACCATTTTAGTGGTTGGTGATCTGTTATGGTTAGAAATTTTGCACCTTCTATGTACCCTCTAAATCGTGATATTGCCCATACTATTGCTAAGGCTTCTTTTTCAGTCACTGTATAGTTACGTTCTGCCGGGGTTAACAGTCGACTTGCATATTCAATAGGATGTTCATTTACACCCTCCCCCTGCACCAAAGCTGCTCCTATAGCATAATTGCTAGCATCTGTTTTTATTATAAATGGTTCTTCAAAATCGGCTTGCTTTAATATTGGTACCGTAGTCAGTGCCTTCTTTAAAGTATCATAAGATTTTTGTTGTTCCTCTTTCCATTGCCATGAAACCTTTTTCTTTGTTAAATTTGTTAAAGGTCTTGCAATTTCTGCAAAATTTTCTATAAATCTTCTATACCAAGAAGCAGTCTGAAGAAACGATATTAATTGTTTCAGATTTTTTGGTTCTGGTCTTTTTAAAATTGGAACAATTTTATCTGGATCAGTCTTTATACCTTCTGGGACAATAATATGTCCAAGATATTTAATATTTGAACATACAAACTTGCATTTCTTACGGTTAGCTTTTAATTTATAGATTCTGATCTTTTGAAATACTTCTCTTAGATCTTGTAAGTGTTGATCAAATGTAAGTGATCTTAGAATGATGTCATCCAAATAGCATAAAACACATTGAGCTCGTAGTCCATTTATGAATTTATCCATCAAACGTTGAAACGTTGCTGGCGCATTGCGTAATCCAAAAGGCATACGCTTAAATTTGTACATGCCAAAGGGCGAAATGAAGGCTGTCTTATCTTGGTCATCAGGATGTATCTTAATTTGCCAGTAACCTGATTGTAAATCAATAGTGGACATATAAGGCATAGCTTTCGCTTGATGTAATAAATCATCTATACGAGGCAGTGGATATCGGTCTGGTATGGTAATTTCATTCAATTTACGGTAGTATATACATACTCTTACATCATCATCACCTTTAGGAACCAATATCACAGGTGAAGCCCATGGTGAATCGCACTCTTCTATTATATCATTACTAATCATTTCATCTAATTTAATTCTAAGTTGTTGTTGTCTTGTAGGAGACAATCTATAGGGTTTTACTGCAATTGGATAATGATTACCAGTATTTATTCTATGTTCAGCGAAGGATGTAGGCTCAGTATTTTGTTCAAATATATCGTTAAATTCAAGTAATACATTATTAAGTTGTTCCCTTTCATTTTTTGTTAATGCTAGACCCTCATCAGGATGTAATGAAATATCAACAGAATACAATAACATAGGATTTATTGGTACATATTCAATACGTGGATCTTTAATACTATTTACATCAGCTGGCTCGCGTGGACGTCGTGGACGAGGTGGTGTGTCTAGCTTCAGAAGCTGCCATCGGGGTCTTTTCGGCAAAGGACTGTCTATCTCTGGTCTGGGTGATGGCGTTTGTGGTAATGGTGAAATCATCTTTATTTCATTCGCCCATCGAAGGAAATCCGGTAAAGATTCTTGTTCGTCAAAAGTTATACTTCTTTTGGCTTGAAGTGTTCGTATTTTCTCATTTTTTAATTGTAAAAATGGAAATGTCTCGTTTGGGGTATCAATGAAGTACCAAACCCTCTGCGCTAAGTTTAGTATGATACCAGCTGACTCCAAAAAATCTATGCCAAGCAAAGTCCTGTTATCAGTGGCATCTGGCATAACAGTGAGGTTTAGGAGGCAGGAACGATTACCCAAAGTAACATCCACTTTTGTTGTAAGTAGCTTCTGATGCGTCACTGTACCGTCTGCTAAGCTTACGTCAGCGTGTCTTTCTGAAAATGCTGTTCCCATATCCTGAAGCATCTTATATAAACGTTCGCCTGCTATGCTCGTTCTTGCTGCAGTATCAATATAAGCGTAGCCAAGATAACCATTAATATTAATTTCAATTGTGGGTATCTTGACATGTTCTTCGAGTGTAGTTAATACCGAATAGAAAGTCACAGGCTTCGGCGGCGTTTCTTTGTTCTTGCAGGTTGAGCAGTTACTGCGGAATACACCTGGAGCGCCGCAACCATAACAAGTTATTGAGGGCTTTTCTATATTTGGTTGTTCTGGTTGCTCGAGTGTAGCCAGTTGCGCAAGACGTTTACGGCAATTTTCTAAAACGTGCCCCTTTCTGCTACAAAATAAACACCTCTTTGCCTTATTAAAAGAATGCGGCATTTTAGTAGATGAAGTTGGTTTGTCATCTTCCTTTTCTAATGCCTCTTGGTGACGCGCCTGTTCTAATAAATCCGTAAAAGTTTTTATAGTCGACCGTGCTATTTTTTTTTTTAAATCAATTTTTAGTAGACCGTAAATTAAGTCTATTTGTTCGTCCTCTTTATGGCGCTTTGGTGGTAACAGACCAAGAAGGGCGCGTTTACGGCATAAAAATTCGTCAATTCCTTCATTATTACCTTGAGATGTGGCGAAAAGTTCCATATAAATTTCATGTGGTTGACGTTTTGGGGCAAATGCTGATTTTAAATTCTTCAAAGCAGCAGACCATGTTTTGATTTCTGAACGGACACCTTGCCACCAAATACCTGCAGTGTCCTTTAAAAGCAGCGGTAGTCCCATCAAAGCTTCCTCGTCAGAAATATTTTCAATACTCTTATATATCTCGATGGCACTTATAAATTCTTGGACTTTGTTGTGATCCCGTTCTCCATTGAAACGCAACAAGCACCGTGTAAAATTTTTATTTGACATTGTGTTAGGTTGAATTTGACTTAACAACTGATTAAATTGTTCTTGTGTCAATTGAATCGCTGTCGTGACTTTTTCCTCTTCTACCCTCACAATACTATCTTTTTCTTTATCATCCATGTTAATTATTTTACGTTGGGCGCCAGAATGTAGGAGGGTAGGAGTGAAACACCGATCTTAGTATGACAAGTGTTTATTTAAGAAATTGTTACTTAAGCATACGTTCATACGACACAGTTTGTTTGTTCAAACTTTCCTACTCTAGAGGTGGAAGAGTGGACTGCAGGTGGCTATCGCACTCGTAACCTCAACTGGTACAGGAGCTGGCTGCAAGTGGCTGCCGCACTCTAAACCATCGACTTGACCAGAGGACTGCAAAGGCTATCGCACTGGGCAAGGTCGCTAGCTAATTAAATTATTACCGACCGCGCCGCCTTTTATATACGAGTCTCCCCGCTTCTTGATGACGTATTGTCGAGTCGACGGTGGGCTGCGAGTGTGTGTGTGAGCCGCCGTGTTACAGTATTTATTAAACAAAAATACTTGTTCAGTAATTTTATTACAAAATATGAAAGTAAAATTTAACAAAATACAAAATTTCAAAGTACAAGTTTTAACATTAAACAATTTTAATTAGTTAAAATATAAAATTGTAGAAATTTCAAGATTCGACTCCTTAAACGTCGTTCTTCGGTCTGTTACGACGACATTGTATATGCTGAAGAAGCGTTCAGCGTCGACGCTGTTGGTTGGACTCCAAATACTCTGTAATGCTGCTTCAGCAAAGGACGGAAAGTTGCATTTGACAACCAACAATATGTCCTTTACATTGGGGCTTTCATTTATATTAATAGACCGAAGAATTAACCTATGAAAGTGCGCATACCCATCAATTAACTCATTTTGAGGAAGTCCTTGGAAAAAAGGAATTTTCGAAAAACTTTCTAGCAATACGTTTATATTTAATTTTGTTGAACTTGCAGCCACAGATGGGCAAAACAATTGGCCAATGTGAAAGAAAGCCTCGTTCGTCTTATATTAGTTATAGAAGGTTTATAGAACTGTTATGAATACCCAATGTTATCGGACGTTTCATAAACTTATAGAGCATTTTAACTAATGAACGTTTTAAGCGTTATATAAGGGTGGGTTTTTTATGAATAAGGCCGTAACAATCCATCATACGAACATTACCATACATTTCGCATTTATTCGCATTTAGGTGAAATTTTCGCATTTATTCGCATCTATTTCGTAAATACGAAAATTCCGTACCTCTATCAATAGTGCAATAATAGTATTGTCTGTCAGAGCGTTTAAGACGAAAAGCAGGTTAACATTAGGTTTTCAAATAGGTACTAAATATGTGATTAATCTGGTAAAAAAGCTTAAGAGTTTATAAGAAATATGAAAAGTGAAACATCAGCCCACATCACAATTCAGCAGAATAATTCCCAAAATCATCTTTTCCAAAATCATAACACAAGAAATAAAAAAAAGTTCTACCACAGGCAGATAAAACTAAAAAACTAAAGATAATCCCTTCAACATAACACAACCGAACACCCGTATTGCTCGACTAAACTTCGTCGTTTCCCATCTCAGCTGCGTGTTGAGAGTTCGTTCCCAACAATCTCTTTGTTTACAGCTTTTTACGGAGCTCCTCGAGTCGCTGCGAGCTTTCATCTACCTCTTTGACAATTACCCACTCGACTGTGTTCGAAATATTAAAATGAAAGTTGGAATTCACTCGCTGTTTAACTTTTCGTGTAGTTTTTGTATAATGTTGTAATAAGATAATTCGTGTTAGGTTAATGTGTGTTTAGGTGATCAGTAGGAAGTGTCTTAGTAACGGGTTCCCTCTGCCTATCCTGCTGTATGAATATACATTTTTTCGTTCCATTTTCCGGATCTTTTATATTTTGTGGCTTATCACTTCGTTGTGCACTTTTTGGATATTTAGAGATATTGCATGTATGATAATGTAAATACTCGTATAGACTAACTAAGAAAATAGCAAAAAATATGTAATGATTTTATAGAAATATTTTTTAAATTCAAACTTGGAGCTAGCGTCTTTACTGCTTGCGCTCATATTTAAAAAGTAGTGTATTCATTAAAATATTTTATAACTCTTAAAGAGAAGACAAAATATTTCCATAAAAAAAAACTATAGTCAGAGGGAACCTAGATTAGAAATATTATTAATAATTAATAATTTAGTGGGGACACTTAGCACGTGATGCTGAGTGTCCCCACTAAACTCACTTTGGTAACGTGGTACCAAAATAAAGAAATGAAAACAACTTATTCACCCGAGTGGTAATTGAACCTACAAAATATTATAATACATATAAAACTTAAAACATATAAGTTTTATTTCAAAAATATGAATTTTCAAAGAAACGCACATCCTATGACAAATAGCCAATGCATTAATAGAGCGAGTATCGACGCGACATAAATTTCGGTTATGGGTCACATTTGTCGTTGTAATGTGGCGCTATGAGAATACGTATATTTGAGTGTGCTTGTCGTTATATGTTCCCAAATATTTATATAATTTACTAGCTTTTACTTGGGCTAAATAGTTTTGGTTAAGCGCGCTAATCTCAGGAACTACTGGTTAGAGTTTTTTTTAGCTTCGCGCTGTATTCTTTTCATTGTAGTTATTACGAGTAAATTTCATATAAGTTGTATTCACTCGTCAAACACACGCGCCTTAAAGTGGTTTAAGTTTTAATTAAAATAATGTTTTCCAATACTGAACTTCACGCAAACACTCCAAAGTAAACTTGGATTACAATAAAATATCAAACGTGCAGTTGAAGCCAGTCGTGGTGCAAGGGCAAAAAGTGTGACTGTAAAACCGACTGATTGTGGATTCGATCCTTACTCGAGGAGATGAAATATTTACTTAAATTTATATTTCCATTTCTTCGCTCTGATGTCGAGGCAAAGCGCGGCGTTGAGTTCTGCCACTCAACACGCAATGCCTCCAGAAAGCAGCTCCGGCAGAAAGTGGGGAACGGAGTGCCTTAACACTAGGTACCCTCTGCCTGCCCTGCTGCGTGCGGGATACAGCGTGAAGCTAAAAAAAAATCAAACGTGTAAACCTATATAACATATCATTTCTTCTTTCAACTTCACGCTATATCCCACTTACACCAGAACGAACAAATTCAAATATTAAATATTTTATTTTCTCGAGTGGGAATCCCACACACAGACATACGCCTGTGCCCCCTGCCGCCATTTTGTACGTGGCAAAGCAAAGCAAATATATACAAAAGTATCTTGGGTATTAACACGCTACTTTCTTTGTATTTCAGGGTTGAAATTTTGATTCTCATTTTGTCTTATGTGGTTCTCAGAAAAATTCGCTTCAAAATCAGTTTTCTTTTAGGTCAATATTCCCTTATCAATAGAATTTTCTACTTCGCCTAGTATTCAATACGTTTTCTAGTTTCCGCCCAATTTTTGACACTATGCGTGTTTAGTGACGAAACTCAACGACGCGTCCTATCTTCTTATCAGAGCCAGGAAATAAAATTAATTAACTTCACCGAGTAAGAATGAAACCCACAGTCAGTGGGTGTGTGTTAGGTGCACTCAATGTCTTAAAAATCGTTAACATGTGTATAGACACTTGACGGATTCGGGCCATGCAGATATAACGACTCAACTCATAATTGCAAACCCACTAACTATGGGTTTCATATTCGGTGGAGTTCATTATTTTAGGAAAATACTTTTGCCCTGACCTTATATATACGTAAAGAAAATCTTTTCGCCATTCACTTTTGAATACAAATCGATGTCGCGAGTTAAATATACATTATGTTGTCTTTTGTAATTGTGAAAATAACTATACTTGCTTCTTGTATCATAGAGTATGAGACAAACAGATTTGCTTATATGTTTCTTTACTTACCATAAATACTAAACTCCAAAATCTTTTTTTTTTTTTAAAAACGCCTACAATTTAATCTTAGCTTAAAAAAAAATTACAAAAGAGCTCGGAAATATAGCCCTGGCCAACACAAGGTGCATGTCTGTTAGCGTCAACGGCCAACAACAACTTTGATTGCCTTCACTGACGTTTGACACTTCCTGTTGGAAATTCAGGTGGATTTTTCAACAAAATTGTTTTATTTTATGTAAGTACTTGTTGTAATGTTTATATCTTTATTAAATTTAAACTTAAACTGTTAAATAAATATTTTAATAAAAAGGGCAGTAGTGGCGCAGGGGCACAAAGTGTGACTGTAAATGCGACAGCTTGTGGGTTCGGCTTCCATTCGAGGAAAAAAAATATATTGGCTCCCCGATTTATTTTAACACTCTATTCTATTCTCACTGTTAATTTCGTTCAATGTCCGTAAACCATAGCACTACTATGAAATTTTAGATACTGCGTTCCTATTAAGACACTTCCATTTCCTACTTTCCGTCGAATGATGAAGACATTACTTGTTGAGTGGCGAAACTCAACGCTGCGCAATGAAAAAAATTTAACATATCATTTCCTCAAGTGGGAATGGAGCCCACAACCTATTGTGTGTACACCTTGTGCCCATGTTGGATGACTGGCCTCAAACATCCTATAGTACACTCTTGTACTCTCCATGGAAAAAGATAAGCTTTTCCTGTCAGTCCAACACTTTATAACGGAAGAATTTTGACTCTAGCTTGTCTCCGCATACACTGCTAGAAAAATGAATTATAAATAAAATAACAAAATGCCCTGCATAAACTAAATTAATGTATCCAAATAACACACGCGCTCAAAAATCGATTAACTAGCTTAACAGTTACAAGGGAACAAAAGGAATAGACATATATACACAAATACACGCTAAAAACATAACCCTCCTTTATAATTTCACCGGGTAAAAATAGAGATTCCCATAAAATTAAAAACTGAAACGACACCACTACTCTTTGCACTCCATTCATTATTTTCGCTCAATCCCGGTCGTGTACAATCCGGGATTAGAGTTCCGCGCAAATGGAGCGCTTTCTTTGCAATCGTTCGTACCAGAAGCTTGTTAGCTCGTTGTTTGGCTTATTAATTATTATTTGTTATTATTTTCTGCTTATTCTTACGACGAATGCACGTTGGGGATGGAGCCGAGCTTTTAGGTCACCTTAATTAAATGTGGCATACGTGTTTATTTTGTAGGTATATTATATGTGGTATATGTAGATTCGCGTGTTATTCAAATTTAGTAAGATTATTCTTAGGTATAAATTTAACATAATGTGTTTTTTTTTTCATTTTTGATGTTTTACACATTTTCGTCTCTCTCTAGCAGGTAGGTTTCAGCAGGTAAGACGCAAGGTACAGCGTGAAGATAAATAAAAACATTAAAAATGAACATACTTAAACATTAAAAAAAAATACCAAATATATGAACTATAACTATAGGTAATATCAATCAAGTTCTAAATTTAATCTTTAGCGCGGTTAGCAACAGTGGCATCTCTATCAAGGTTCACCCCCCTCAGCATCCATCCTCAACCGGGCTGCCCAGCTGCGCCATCAACAGGCCTATCATGGGCATCTGCTAATTGAATGAGGAACATTCTTCTAGGTTTAGTAGACATATTGGGTGTACTTCCATGGACGAGGAGGTAGGAAAATATGACCACATCGCCAGCTTTTGCTATTACAGGTGTCGCTGATTCTATTGGAAACTTTTTCTATAATAAAAATGAAAGATAATTAATAAATGATTTGTATGAGGTGAGTCATGGTGCAGGGGCACAAGCTTAATTCTGTAAACACGACAGGTTGTGGGTTTGTTCCACACTCGAGGAAATGTTTTCATTACTGCGGTCTAGGGTTTGTCTCTAGAATTCAGTGAAAAGTCAAAGTCAAAGGGAGCGGAGTGTCTTAACACTAAGATCCCTCTGCATGCGGGATACAGCGTGAAAAATCTTTAAATTAGCTTTATCTTTAATAGATTAATAAAACAAAAACATCTTAAATATAAATATTTATCTAGTTAGAGAACTAATCAAACTATAGCGTCAAGTTAAGGCTCAATAGCTTATTTCTATATAATAGCAACTAATACCTGGTCGACATAATGAAAGTGACTTCCTTCCTTAGGCCCGAAGTCTTCAAGAGGTCCCAATTTGTGAGAGCCAGGATGAACAAATAAGCCCCCATTTTCGGGATTAGCGTCGTCGAGGTGAATGAACGCCGCTACCATGGAATCTTTTTTATATGGAAAATAAGGATAATCCTGAAAAACAAAGACGAATATAATGAAATAAATATTATTATATGTTTTTCTTAAGTTGAAAACAATCTATGTAATGATATTTATTAGTTATAATTTTTTTTAAACATATAACAAATAATTGTTTTTCTTAATTACATAAAAAAATATCCATACTTGATGCATAGGATAAGAAGCTCCCTTCTCGGGAGGCTTGTAGTGGGCCTTGGTGTGATGAAGCATGATGTTCTCAGTGCCCATGACCCCTTCGAGGGCGTCGAGCAGTTCCTCGTTGTACAGTAGCTTAGCGAACACCGCGTGATGCATTTGCAAATTGTGAATACCTTTCACCTGAAATATAATATTGAAAAAAATAATCTTAACTCGAAACTTTATATGTAACTTTAAGACGTAAAACCATACTCTTGTACTCATAGTTCCTGTTAGCTGTTTTTTTATATTTTTTTATATTTAGCTCCGTTGTATTCCGCACATAGTAGGGTAGCCAGAGAGAATCTGGGAACCTAGTGTAAAAACTCCATTCTTATTCAAGCATTTTCATTCCCTATTTTTCATCAATTTCTTGCAACATTGTGTGTTGAGTGGCGGAACTCAACGCCGCGCTTTGTCTGTTTAATAGAGCGAGGAAATGAAAATATTAAATATTTCGTTCTCCCAAGTTTATAGTCGCATGCTTTTGCTAATGCCCGACGACGGCCTCACCCAATATGCCAAATTTACACATTCTCAGGCCAATAGTCTGTGTCTGTGTCGTTATCCGTTAGTAACGGAAGGTTTTAAATATATACTCGTGATATGATTTTATATAAGTAATTTTTATATAGTAGTACTACTAGCATATATAACTCACAAGACGTGGATACTGGTAATTGTGTCACAATTGCCTAAAAGATTGTGAAGTAACGAAAAAAAAATTTGTCAATGACCTTGGACTGTAAATACAACGGTTGTGGATTCGATTTCCACTTTTTAAGCATTTTGATTTTTGCGTTCTAGCAACAAAACAAAGCGCAGCGTTAAGTTCCGGTGCTCCACAAAACTTGCCTGTGTAACAATGTGTGGAATGTCTTAACGCTTGTTAAATATTCACCGTAAAGATAAAAAAATCTTACCGTATACGGGCTGTCGCTTGATCGGAATGTATCATCACTACCGACCCACGAACTCTCCGTTTTCGCCTGGTTTTTTCTTTTAAACAAGTTATCATATTCCTCGGAAACTCGCTGCAACTCCTCCCCTTTTATCAGATTCTTCAAATGTATGTAACCATTGTCTTTGTAAAATTGCATTTGTTCTTTTGTCAATCGGACCATTTTGAACGAAACACAGTGAAATAATGGACTGTCTTATACATATATGACATTTAACACGAAAATGCTCACGCCTATTATTTGCTAAAATTGTATATTATTTATTTTATCTTCTCCATATCTATTGAAATGTTAATTTTCAGAACAAATAATATGGACATATTCATCCACCCTCCGCATTGCGCTTTTTTTAGCTTCACATTGCAGGGAGCCAGAAAACCTATTGTTGAGAACCTTCTGTTCTCCACTTTCGGCTGAATTCGTAAGGCATTCAGTGGCAGTCGAACCCACAACCGTCGCCTTTACAGTCTTATGCTTGTGCTCCTTCGCCACGACGGCCTGGCTTACCTAAAACAATATTAAATATATTAAATGAATTATTCAATAACGAAATATATGATAGTCTTGGACCAATATTTTTCCTTAAAACAAGAGTGTGAATTTACAATCAGCGAGAAATACATAGGAACAATTAAACATACCACACTATACATTACGATAGATAAAAACTATCTACTATAACTATTTATTTTTATTTACTTGAGTGAGAAAGGAGTGTCTTAACACTAGGTCCCCAAGTAGCCTCTATCTACCCTGCCCAAAAAAAAAAGATTTTGTTAGACCTATCCTATGAAATATCCATTAACGTGTTAATATATATTTTAAACTTGACATTGAGCAAAGTTCGTGATCCCAAGATAAAAATGTTTTATCTCGTAAAGAACACATAATATTTATGTCATTACAAGTTTATGTTCTAATATGATAATTGTTTACAAAAACTGTTTGTAACTATAATAACTATATGAGTAGTTCTAGAGTTTTCAATATAGTACGCACCAATTTTTTTGTCAAGTTTGTGTGGAAGTGCCTTAATGGGAACGTAGTGCCTTAACACTAGGTTCCCAGGACCCTTTTGCAAAAAAAATTGAGGAGTGGTTTTCCAAATGCCACTTTTACTTATGAAGAAGATGAGATACGTAATTAAAGCATCCCTTTTGGGACCGCGTCGCGGTAAGCACAAGATTAAGAACGGGTAACATTTATAATTATCTTTAAGTTAATTAAGTTTTTGGAGTAGTTGGTCTGATGTGGACCTTAGTCTTGGTGTTCAAGCCATGACAGCCAAGATATGACAGCTGACATAGGTTATCTAAACCAAATGTTAAGTAATAAAAAAATATTTGTAAAAACAAAAACCCCGACTGCATCAAGCTAAAAAGAAAATAAACAAGCTCAATAGTTTATTAGGATTTACAGTCGGGACCTCTTTAAATTATGCGGGGTTCCTGGTAAAGATTTTATTGATTGAAGAATTACTTATAGGTCCCGACTGTTAATCCTAATAAACTATTGAGCTTGTTTATTTTCTTTTTAGCTTGATGCAGTCGGGGTTTTTGTTTTTACAGATATTTTTTTATTTTTCATTTTTTTGTTGGAATTTTTATGATAATGATAATCATGAAATACGTTTTTGAAATCCTGAAATTGAGCTCTTGAATTTGATACCCATATTGTAGTATTCGAAACGAATTTTTTTTTTTCACTAAGTCCAATGGCGTACCACAGCCGCCATGATTATTTTTTACTAACGTCACCTATCTAAGAACACTTGGGCTGCTAATACGAATCTAACGATACCTCAAATATGTAAATCCGTTCAGCGGTTCTGGAGATACGAGGTAATAAAGAATATTACATACATACAAGATACGCGCGAAAAACATAACCCTTCCTTAGCAGTCGGGAAAAATAATTAAGTAGAAGAGAGTTCAGTGAGGCATAGTCTATTGTTATGAAATTGAAGAATAGTTTCTTTTGCTAGGGCCAGTCGTGGCGCAGGGACAACTGCGTACAACTATAAAAGTGACAGGTATGAGGAAATGAAATATTTAAAAATTTCATTACCTACTTTTGGTAGCGAAAAAGACCGCGGCGTTGGGCTACGCTATTTAACACGCAATTTCTCTAGAATTTGGCAAAACAAAATATTTTTTTTTGTTAAACACGCGAATCTCAAGAACTGGTAGCTTGGTTAATTTGCCGACAAAGACTATAGGCTATACTATCTTATATTAATCGTTTCGCAACTTAATTTTTTCCATTTGAATACGCGGATTAAGCTGCAAGTCAAAGCTTGTAATGTGGGGAACGAAAGTCTTAATGGTTACGGAGTATCTTAACAAGGTCCACAGGTTCCCTCAGCCTACAGTATTATAAGTCGAGCTAAAAAAAGATAAATTAAAAATTTTAGAGACTGCTTGTTGAGTGGCGGTCTTTTTTAACTGCCAGAGTTAGAAAATAAATAGAAATTGAATATAATTATTTACCCTAGTGGGCATCGAACTTACTTACAACCACCACCTTTATAGTCAGACTCTGTACCGCTGTACCATGACATATTAGTAGTTGATTTACTAAATTGAGGCAAACCTACTAAATCAACTACAAATATTTCCTGAATTTACTAAATAATTTCGAAATCGCCTCAATTACTACTTGTTGGGCCAACCTCATATAATATATCCGAAATCACATTATAACTTAATTTCGATGAACAACTTACAATTTAATGGACATATTTTCGTAATTATTTTATCGTCGAGCTTCCACTTGTTTATGTGCCTCGAGCTTTGTGAACGGATTAAGCTTAATAGATAGGCTGTTGGTGGCTTTATTTTATTATACTTGCTGTTGCTGTTGTGTATTTTGTGATAAATTTTAATGCTGTTGTACAAAGTTGTCTGGCAATGAAGTGAATGTTGAATGTTCTTGAAACGTGATTTACTTTGTTTTTACTTTCAAAAACATTTTTTTGTAATAGCGTCTTTTGGAAATATCATTTTGCGCAATGCCTCCAGAAATCGAAGGAAAAAGGGGAACACAAGTATTTTAATGGAAACGGAGTGTCTTAGCGCTCAGTTCCTAGGTTCCTTTAGCCTGCTTTGCTATATGCGGGATACAGGGTAAAGCTAGAAAACAAATATTTTATAAATCGATGAACGTTGGCTGCTCGCATGAAAAAAATATCATTACCACGTTCCGCCTGAACCGAGTGTGGAAGCAAAAACCTCGAACAAGCGATACAGAGGTATAGTCGTCCTAAGCGTTCGGCTTGTGATGCATCTATGCATTTATCGGTACTAGTACTTATATAGCATATTGTTACTTCATTTTATTAAATTTTTTGTATTAAATCAAATCAAATCAGCTTCACGCCGCTCACAACTGAGTAGGCAGAGGGAATCTAGTGTTAAGACATTCCGTTCCCTACTTTAACGCCGCGCTTTTGCCTCGACTTCGGAGCGAAGAAATGAAAATATAAATTTAAATTAATATTTTATTTCCTCGAGCGGGGATTGAATCCACAAGTAGTTGATTAACAAATAATATTTATTGATTCATTTCTTCGAAGGGGGATGGAACCCACAACCAATCGGTTTACAGTCACACTTTGTGCCACTTTGCTGTATCCATAACTACCGTAGATGTAGCTGTTCATTGGTTGGCAGATGACAATATAAGGTGCAAAGTGCACAAAGTCTTGTACATTTTAAAGGAAATTTTAGTATTTATTTTGTAGGCTAATTAAAATGAAACTTACGATTACAAAATTAAGTATTTTAGAATTTCTGACTCTAGCCTAAAACGTCATATTCTTCTACTTCCACTTTCATGAAACTACCAAAATTTATTCCCTTTTTGTTAAAAATAAAAATAAAAAAATAAATTAGTTTCACGCTGTATCCCGCATACAGCAGGGTAGGCAGAGGGAACCTAGTGTTAAGCCACTCCGTTCCCCACTTTCTGCCGCATTCTGGAGGCATTGCGTGTTGAGTGGCAGAACTCAACGCCGCGCTTAACCTCGGCACCAGAGCGAAGAAATGGAAATATAAATTTAAGTAAATATTTCATCTCCTCGAGTGGGGATCGAACCCACAACCAGTCGATTCGACCTTTTTGTTAAAGAAACTATTTCAAATTTATTAATGCTTACAGATGAATGCAGCTCCACAAGCTCATCTGTGAACTAGGCATTTCATATAATTAAATTACGAAAAAAAAATGAATAGAGGAGACCTAGTGTGATTTTCGAGGCATTGTGTGTTGAGAGACGGAACTAGCGGTAACAGTGATCTACAAATTATAAATAATTCATATCCCCAAACTGAAATCGAACAAGTCATCAAAAACATCATCTAATTCCATATCTATATACACATTTATTAAAAACACGCTTTTCGTACAAATTTACTTAAAACAGCAAAAAACATCTTCTATAGAGACACATTTAAATCCCATTAATTAAAATAACACTCATCTAACACTATCACTTCTAGCTCCATAAGGGGTGACCTCACTACATTTGCCTTTGTACTGCCTGCTATGCATTTCACGGCGTCTGCCTTTCTTGGACCACCCTATGAATACTATATAACTTAAAACTCACAAGCAAAACTAAGCTTCATTACTGTGCCATAGGGTATATTTTACTTTAGGACTTTACGGAGTATAAGTCGTTTTGTAATAATTAAATTAAATATCCCTTTTCCAGCATTCCGCCTGTATATAGAGTGCAGACGGTCGCCCATGTATCTCGTGTTAGATTACTATACGTCAATGAGTTCATGGCGCTAGTAGAGTGGAATGGTCGTTCTATTCAATTAATTCGTTTGAATTATGGATAATGTTGGTTTTAAGTTAAATTTGTAAATTAAATTGAAAATTCAATGAAAATTTACTGAAATTTTCTTTGAATTAAGTATAGACTTTTTTTGTATATTGATAGGTAGACTTAAACTTGAATTAAGAAAAGTAAAAGGAAATTTAAATAATGTGAAACATTATAAGCAATCTTTTGCTAAAGCCATCGCCCATTAGAGCTGGGAAATAAAGAATATATATAAGTCTACTCCTTCCAGCTAGGACTGACATTAGATTGATACAGTCAGATACTGGCCCACTGCGCTACGACGGCCTCTTATTTGCATAGCTATTTGTCATTAACGTGGCTAATTATTTATTCATGCTAGTTTCATTCTAGCTAACTAACTTCACTTCGAGGTAGGTAGAGAGAACCTTGTGTTAAGATACTTTGTTCCCATTATGATATTCCTGTTCCCCGCTTTCAGCAGAATTCTCGAGGCATTGCATGTTGAGTTGCAAATATCAACCAAATACCAGACCAATAAAATAAAAATATTTCTTTCCCCTGCTTGGAAATCGAACTCACAACCGTCCCAATTACAATCACACTCTTGTCCCCATTGTACTCTCTTGTAAAAAAAAACGTTATGTATTATATATATGGAATATTTAAGTGGAATATATCTCGATCTTAAACATGTTGTAATTCCTATTTAGCCATGATTAAATTCTATATAGAAAATTTTAATATATTCTTTAATTTGTTGAAGTTTAATATATTACTTATAATTTATAGCTCAAAAGTGCAATAAATATTAATTCCTTATAAAGTGGTGTTCTATATATTCCATGTGCCGTACCGTACATTTGAAATAATCGCGGACTTTTGTTAGGCAGGAGAAGAGAATGATCGCCGCCATTAGTTCCTTTTATCTGACCTCTCGTCGACTGAGCCTCTCGCTATTCAACACGCGTTCTTATAATATTGGTCCTCAGTATCCCTCATTATCTCATAATTTTTTCCATTTGAATACGCGGATTAAGCTGCAAGTAAAAGCATGTAATGTGGGGAACGAAAGTCTTAATGGTTACGGAGTATCTTAACAAGGTCCACAGGTTCCCTCAGCCTACAGTGTTATAAGTCGAGCTAAAAAAAGATAAATTAAAAATTTTAGAGACTGCTTGTTGAGTGGCTGTCTTTTTTAACTACCAGAGTTAGAAAATAAATAGAAATTAAATATAATTATTTATCCTAGTGGGTATCGAACTTACAACCACCACCTTTACAGTCAGACGCTATACCGCTGCACCACGACATATTAGAAGTTGATTTGCTAAATTGAGGCCCACCTACTAAATCATTCATCCGAATTTACTAAATAATTTCGAAATCGCCTCAATGACTGTACTTGTTGGGTCAGCCTCATATAATATATCCGAAATCACATTATAACTTAATTTCGATGAACAACTTACCATTTAATGGGCATATTTTCGTAATTATTTTATCGTCGAGCTCCCACTTGTTTATGTGCCTCGAGCTTTGTGAACGGATTAAGCTTAATAGATAGGCTGTTGGTGGCTTTATTTTATTATACTTGCTGTTGCTGTTGTGTATTTTGTGATAAATTTTAATGCTGTTGTACAAAGTTGTCTGGCAATGAAGGAAATGTTGAAGTTCTTGAGACGTGATTTAATTTGTTTTTACTTTTAAAAACAATTATAGCGTCTTTTGGAAATATCATTTTCCGCAATGGCTACAGAAATCGGCGGAAAATGGGGAACAGAATTATTTTAATGGAAACGGACTGTCGATGTCGATCGATGAACATTGGCTGCTCGCACGAAAAAGTATCATTGTCACGTTCCGCCTGAACCGAGTGTGGGAGCAAGAACCCCGAACAAGCGATACAGAGATATTCTCGTCCTAAGCGTTCGGCTTGTGACGCATTTATCGGTACTAGTACTTATATAGCATATTGTTACTTTATTTTATTAATTTCTTTGTATTAAATCAAATCAAATCAAATCAGCTTTACGCTGTATCCCGCTCACAGCAGAGTAAGCAGAGGGAATCTAGTGTTAAGACATTCCGTTCCTCAAACGATCAATTACTCAAACGATAATAATATATAATAATAGAATAAATTTTACACAAATAATATACCACCACTCTGTATATATATATATATATATATATATATATACAGGGTGGAAGTGTAAGCACCACATTAAATGAAACCACAGTTTTAATTACTCTATAAGAGCCTAATATAAATCAGAAAAAAATAAATTTCCAAAAATGAAAAAGTTATTTTTTCAAACAAAAAATGTGTGCGTGCGTCGTCCTTACAAATGGCGTTTTATTGTAAAATTGTCATTTTAAAATAAAACGCCATTTGTAAGGACGACGCACGCACACATAAACCTATCAAAGGAACACCGCCGCACACGCCTCATTCCGAAATCGAGTCGTAGATATTGGTGATAAATTTCAAAGTTGTTTAACCTTTAGTAGTATTTGTGTAGTAGTAAGTGTTTACGTTATTGTAATCTATGCGTAATCGCGTCACACGAAATGCAGGTATGGATAAAAATCGTGAAATGAAAAAAAAATCGTACTTCCAAACTGTTGATGCATCTTGATTAATTTCTGTAGGTATAGGTTTGAAATATTTTACCCTATATGCTGTTTCCGTAAATGGAGCGCTGCCTCTTCCACCCTGTATAGCTGCTCATTGCTTGGCAGATGACAATATAAGGTGCACATTTAAGGTGGACATTTTAAAGGAAATTTAAACATTTATTTTGTAGGCTAATTAAAATGAAACTTACGATTACAAAATAAAGTATTTTAGAATTTCTGACTCTAGCCTAAACTTGCTCAAACGTCATATTCTTCTACTTGCACTTTCATGAAACCAACTCTACCAATGCTTACAGATGAATGCAGCTCCACAAGCTCATCATTAGGTGAACTAGGCATTTCATATAATTAAATTACGAAAAAAAATTAATAGAGGAAACAGAGTGTGACAATACTCCATTTGCCACTCTTTGTTCAATTTTCGAGACATTGTGTGTTGAGAGACGGAACTAGCGGTAACAATAATCGACAAATTGTAAATAATTCATCCCTCCAAATTGAAATCGAACAAGGGACCAAAAACATCATCATCTATATACACATTTATAAAAAACACGCTTTTCATACAAATTTACTTGAAACAGCAAAAAACACCCTCTATAGAGACGCATTTAAATCCCATTAATTAAAATAACACTCATCTAACACTATCACTTCTAGCTCCATAAGGGGTGACCTCACTACATTTGCCTTTGTACTGCCTGCTATGCATTTCACGGCGTCTGCCTTTCTTGGACCACCCTGTGAATACTTATATAACTTAAAACTCACAAGCAAAACTAAGCTTCATTACTGTGCTATAGGGTATATTTTACTTTAGGACTTTATGGAGTATAAGTCGTTTTGTAGTAATTAAATTAAATATCCCTTTTCCAGCATTCCGCCTGTATATAGAGTGCAGACGGTCGCCCATGTATCTCGTGTTAGATTACTATACGTCAATGAGTTCACGGCGCTAGTAGAGTGGAATGGTCGTTCTATTCAACTAATTCGTTTGAATAATTGATAATGTTGGTTTTAAGTTAAATTTGTAAATTAAATTTAATTCAATGAAAATTTACTGAAATTTCTTTTGCTGCTTTCATTTTTTTTATATATTGATAGTTAGACTTAAACTTGAATTAAGAAAAGTAAAAGGAAATTTAAATAATGTGAAATATTATAAGGAAATTTTGTTAAAGTCATCGTCTATTACATCGTGAAAATAAAAAAAAAATATATAAATCTCCTCCTTCTAGCAAGGATTGACATCAGATTGATACCGTCAGACGCTGGCCCACTGCGCTACGACGGCCTCTCATTTTCATAGCTATTTGTCATTAACGTGGCTAATAACGATGAGAGTGATTTCAACTTCAATTCCTTTATTCATGCTAGTTCATTCTAGCTTCACTTCAAGGTAAGTAGACGGAACCTTGTGTTTAGGTACTCCGTTCCCATTATGATATTCCTGTTCCCCGCTTTATTATATATTCTTTAATTCTATAATTTCTTGAAGATTAATATATTACTTATAATTTATAGCTCAAAAGTGCAATATATATTAATTCCTTATAAAGTGGTGTCCTATATATTTCATGTGCCGCTAAAATAAATGTTAATAGCATAGCATTTTTATTTAAAACGTTTCCCTTAATTTATGCCCAAATCATAAATCATATCCACCTATACCGATGTTCCAAAACTAAAAATTGCACTCTTTTTTAACAATTATCAATATACATTTAAAAAACATTATACAAACACTCATTTAGTTTAAAAAATTATGATGTAATGGCAAAAGTGAACCTATATCTAACAGAGATTCAGTATCTACATTATTATAAAATTCTATTGAAAATTCGATAATAGATGACTGAAACAATACAACAGAACATAGAAAATAATAACGACATAAGTTAGTATTACTTCAGCAATTTACTATGAATTGTTCGTGTAATGACTAAATACGTCCACTAATTAACATTTAGAACTAAATCCCGCTACTCGACTAGCGCTCAATCACAGGCCAAAGTGTTTTTCTGGAATAATACCGTACATTTGAAATAATCGCGGACTTTTGTTAGGCAGGAGAAGAGAATGATCGCCGCCATTAATTCCTTTTATCTGACCTCTCGTCGACTAAGCCTCTCGCTATTCAACACGCGTTCTTATAATATTGGCCCTCAGTATCCCTCATTATCTCATACATTCACTGAATGCTGTGACGTACATTTGTATGTATACCATTCATATTTTTGTCACGCAAAATGTAAGTTATGGCATTATATATCCTAATATGTGGATATCGAAGCCTTTATGGCACAGTGGGACGTCTGACTTTAAACGTGATTGGGGTTCGATACTCACTCAGAGAAATAAATTACTTTTCATTTCTGATTCTAACAATACAGCAATAAGCAAGCAGTATCGTCCACCCATAACTTATCTCATTTATATACAAACAAGAGTTCGGTCGTAGTGCGACTGATTCATGATATGGATGTCGATTGAAACGTTGATATTTTTAATTTTGCCAATTTCATTGTATTTCTTTTTTTTTAGTTTTCGGAGTAACAGTTGTCAAATTGATAATAAATTTATATTTCCGATAAATTTAAATTAAATAAGTATTTTGTTCTTTACAAAAATTAACTAAATAAGTAAAACCTGTCGTCTACAGCAGTTTATTTCAGCCTATCCTTATTCAAAATATACTAAATAAAATCCAGCAGTGCAAGTTGCCCACCGAAGCTTTCGTACCAATATCAGGTAGTAAGCTACGCTAATAACATAGTGCTGCTGAGTTTCTCGATCAGAAACTTATGAGAATTAACAAATATCTGTGTATCGTATAATCGTAATCGTATGCAGCAGAAAATGGCTTGTTGTATATTGCTAAGAAAAGTTAAATTATTGTATTTAAAGCCCGTCACCGTTCACCTAGTCATATGCGGTGGCATGATGATGGTGGTGGTGATGGTGGTGGTGATGGTAGTGATGATGGTAGTGATGATGGTAGTGATGATGGTAGTGATGATTGGTTAATCATCATCACAAAATTAAAGGGTCATATATGAAGACATTGAAAGAGAGCGTAGGGTGCTGGCGGTAAGAAGGAATATGGTCGCACGCAGGTTTGCCCGTGGTACAGCGGTTGTCAAGATTATCACATTTCGAGCATTCTGTCAATCGTTTAAATCGGGTGGCCTGTAGGTGAGCTATACGCTTCGAGCCTACAACGTACTACGCGTACCATATAATAATGTCTTCAGAATGTTGTAGTTTGCCGCGACTCTGTAGCGCAGCGCCTCAGGAATGTTGCGGACGCACGGGTTGACAGATTCCACGCTAAAATGCGTAAAAAGGCATCATCCCTGCTGCAGCGCATGAGGGGTAGTCACAACAGCGTTCTGAAGACAATCACGGCTCGCCTAAATTGTTCTATCCATAAACATTGTATAGAAATGATAACGGGCCAAATAAAATAATGTAACTAACGATAACTTACATAATTTTCATAAGCAAAAAATATTACTAACACACTAACACTATTTGGATGTAAATCTGAAATAAATAATTATTTTTTTTAAAACAGCCTACTATTACGGTAATGATAGTTATATTTTTTTTACAAAGACTCTAAATTTTATTACTGTTTCTTTATTTTCACAAACAAAAATAATGAAAAATATTTATTTTCTATCTAATTCCAGAGATGCAAGAGAATGGTTCCTGAAGACCTCGCGTAGTACCGTGAAGTAATGTTTCATTCTGCTGACGGGCTGATCAGCAACACTGATTGGTTTGAACGAGAGATCTTGATTCTCAACACATGGACCTTTGTGAACCAAAATCCACCCTAATAAATATTGTATAGTTTAAAAAAAAAACTTAAAAACACATTTTTCACACACAAAGAGCGGCGTTGAGTTTTAGTCTTAATAATGTTTTAGTCTTAATAAAATGGGGAAAAATATATTATTGATAGAAAAAAAAATATGGATGACATTTATGAAGACGTTGATGACAATGGACAAAGTGAAAGAGACATGACTCTGGCCAGAACCAAAGCGTGAACCTCCAAAAAATATCTAAAATTATAAATATATAGGTAAATAAATAATTAATTACGTGCGTCAAAGGGCGATCTGCACTGCGCATCTAAAAATTTGCAATAAGTTTCAAAAGTTTGGAATCCCTCAGTCAAATCGTCCATGGTCACTGCGTAACAACCAAAAATATTGTTGCAGCCATTGTAGTACACGTTGTTACTGAGCCTTCCGCAGACTTCACCAATTCTGAAAGATTAAGCTAAATCAGCGAAGTGTATGTTGAGGGAACTTAATAATAAAACACTCCATTCCAGATATTTTTACCTTTTTTCGAAATATTGCGTGGTGTGTGGCGGAATTTGAAGCCGCGCTTTGTCAAATAATTCATTACTCCGAATGAAAATCGAAGTTACAACCGTCGCGTTTACAGTCAGACGCTGCACAACGACAGCCTTAGGTTAAAATTGGTTTACCGCTTTACTATATTTATTATTCCCATAAAAATAATTTTATTTATATATGTACACGTACTCTCGATACAAATAATTACATTCTTCGCCGCACACTTGGGGCATTGACGTGGTAGTGGCATTGGGCTCCTCCTCCTCGAACACCCAGTGCCCGTCGGCCCAGTACGGCTCGTAGCCATACGTTGGATTGTAAACGCCATAAGTATCTTTCAATGCTTTTTGAATACTTTTGAAATAGCTAAAAAACATAAAAACAATGAATATATTTTATTTATTATGTTCTATCTCCAAGCAGACTCTAGGTTGATAATTTAGGCTAAATGTCTAAAAAGTTATAGTATTATTCTACTAACGAGAAGATTATCGGATCAGAAACATGAAAATAATACGACTTCCGACTGTCAAAGCACAAAATGAACTATGAGTACGGCCACATGATATATGTATGTAGTAAACAAGTAAAAATAATAAAATAGATTCACGTTGTATCCCATATACTTGATGATAAAAGAGTAGACAGAAGGAAGCCAATGTAAGTACGTAAGTCTGTCCGCTAATTTATAACCAATTTTCAGGATTTTGCGTCCCGCTTTAAGTGGCGGAACTCAACGCTACGTTTTGTAGCGAGGAAATTAAAATAATTCAAATTCCTAGTAGGAATCAAACACACAATCGTTGGGTTTGAGACAATGGGAGCCGTGTTGCGCCGCGGTGACTTCATGTAAATATATGTATGTATGTAAGTTATATACATTTAGAGTGTAGAGTACGGGACGAACAGCCACATTTAAGGACAGTGAGAGTTGTTAATGAATAAAATATTAAATATAGAGCATTCTTTCATATTCAGTTGTTTTATAGCTCAGTGTATAATTACGCGGTATAATACAAAAAATCATAATTAGACGTTGTGGCAGAGGAGTGGAGCAGTACCGCAGCGTTATGACGATCGTATTTTAAACGTATTTTGGATATAATAAAATAAATGTGTGATATTTCACTCCCCTGAGTAGGAAATTCAACCCTCAAAAGTCGCTTTTTGGGCACGCTTGTGCCCCTTCGCCACGACAGCCTCACAAAATATATAAAATATTTTATCCATATTTTAATACTGAAGTTATGTTTAACAACCTAAAACTACATTTGAATTTCAAAGATATTTTCATAAATGACTCGACATAAGCTTCATATGAACAACAACGCTGTTTTGTAACAATTAGTTAGAGAGCTGGACGCGTCGCTCGAACGCGAATGTCATAGCAAAGTGGAAGTTCCCTTAAAAAAACAAGTAAAAATTTTACACTGTACAGTTTTTGCTACTTTATTTTAAGTGTTAATTGTATTATGAATTAAATCGGCTATTTTGATATTCTATTTCAAATTGTGTTAAAGATTATTATGAGGCCGTCTTGTAAATACTTGTTGATGGTTGTGGGTTCCATCTCCACTGGAAGTAATTATTTTCATTTCTCTGATCTACTAACAATGCGGCATTGAACTCTGATATTCAACACCCAATGTCGCATATATTTGATGGAAAGTGGAGAACGGAATCTCTTAACATTGGGTTCCCTCTGATATTTAGCCTGCTATATGCGGATACAGATAATATCCCTATCTCCTATAGTGCATTATGAGGTAATCGTGGGACGACGACTGACTCTGCAAGCATGGTGGTTGTGGGTTTGATATCCATTCGGCGGAGTGAATTATTGTTATTGCCCCGTTGTTCAGCAAAAACCGCGCTGAGTTCCGCGACTCATCACGCAACGTCTGAGAAATTATGCAGAACGTGGGCAAGGGAGTCTTTTAGCACTATTTATTTTATACAAATCAAATCAAATTTTCAGACAAATAAAATATGACATTACTATAACGAAACTAGAACAAAATCTGAGTTAGTCATAAATAAATAAAAAGTGAACAGCGCTAACTCTCAACTCACCGGCGGCGCACTCGCGCTGGTGTCAAGAGTCCCGCAGTACGACAGATGAACGAGTTTGACATTTTAAAAAAATACGCTATAATTTTACAAAATGGGCGCTTAATCGTTTTTTCTATAAATATAAGTTGTGATGCAGTGGGCCCATTGTTGCGATGGTTGGTGGTTCGATTCTCATTAATTATAGAATTTAATTTGCATTTCATCCAAATATCGAGGGAGGCTATATATAGGTTACATTACGCATTGTTGAGTTTCACTACTCAACACGCAATGGCGTGTTCCGTTCCCGCCTATGCTTAATACTAGATTTCCAAGTTCCATCTGCCTATCTCCGCTATGTGCAGGATACAGAGTGTAGCTATTTCTGTTGCCAGGGTGTGTGGAGAGAGAGAGATGTCATACAGACTCTTGTAGTTTGAATACTAAGACGAAGCCGGAAGTAAAAGGTAGTTTATATTGTATAAAAAATGCAATATACCAATTTAAATAGGTAAGTAATAACACTGTGGGAAACTTAATATAAAAAATACATTAAAATACTTTAATACAAGAAAATAAGAAAAATATATTACTCAGCCGCACTTTCAATCTTCGCGCAGCAGTTCAGTCGTAACATAATAATGTGAGCTGAAAATAAAATTTTACATGAACATAGTAAATACCATTTTAAACTATACGAGTAGTACAATATACTGGAATTGAGGGACAATGTCGGACTACTAATGCACATCTTTTGGTTTCCGTCCACACTCAGGGATGCCTCCAGAATTCACCGGAAAGTGGGGAACAAAAGTGTCTAAATGGGAACAGAATATCAGTGTCAAGGTCAGGTCGACGCTACTTAAAAAAAATATGTACGTAATCCTACTCTAAAAAAAAGTAATACAGTCAACAAAAATAACGTTATAAAAAATAAAAAAAAAATAAAAAAATAATAAAAAATAAATACGATATAAATGAAGAAAATTACATACAAAATGAGACACCAAAAGCACCTTCATACACTTCAAATAAATTAACATTATGCTAATTATGTTATCACTTAAAAAGCGTGTAGTGTAAAAATGTTATACTTTAACCCGTATGTATGTCCGCTCCTTTGTTCCCTTGTAACTATTAAACTAGTCAACGAATTTTGATAAATGATACGTTGTCGGATTTGTCTTGATGGTGCTAGGATTATTCGATATATTAATTTAGTTTCTTAGTCGCGGTTTTTGTTCTCTTTATATATTACTTGTTGTATCTCTTTACCGACGTGTTGTATGACACAACTTACTGTCACGCTTTATACTCCCTAAGCAGGGAGGCAGCCTATGAAAATCTGGACTAATATCATAAATTTATAAAAATTGTTTAATTCAAACTAGCAATTCTCCAGATTAGCGTAATCTGAAGAATTAATAATTTGAATCAAAATAAACTTTTATATTAGATAGTTCACTTGTCGAGGAATGCTATAAGCTATATACTTATATTAAACACCAACGTTGTTACAACTAGAATAGGTGGATCTAACTTATTTACATACATACTCGTACATACATATGTAAGACACTTTGTAATCAACATATTCATATCAAACATTTGCTTAAGGTAAAATTTGAACCTTGAATATCCACCGAACAAACAGATGCCAAATCAAAATACGTATCGACTGAACCAACATAACTAAAATTCAACTAACTTATATAAAACGCAAATTTCTTTGACATTGTGAATGAATGAAAGTAAATAAGTAAATAAGATTTATAGTTAGTACTTAAAATATGATTTTAATTACATTTTTAACTGCTTGTGATTTGATTGAGATAGAATTTTAGAATTGGAATTTTATTATTAGTAGAAAGAAAGAGGGCAGTTGTGTCACAGAGGCATGAAATGTTACTGTTAACGCAACTGGTTGTGGGTTCGATCCCAACTCGAGAAAAATACATATTTATTTAAATTTATGTTTCCATTTTTTTAGTCTGGTGTCAAGGCAATGAGCAGCATTGAGTACCGCCACTCAACACGCAATACCTCCAGAACTTCCACCGGATTCCCTCTACCTACCCTGCTGTGTGCGGGATACAGCGTGAAGCTGAAAAAAAATATTGGTAGAAACCGTCATGGCGCAGCGCCAGAAGCGTGCCAGAAAACGCGACGGTTGTAGTTAAAATTAAAACGGAGATACTCAACTCTAGACTTATTATGTCTACCAATGCTTTATGAGAAAAGGAGTGAAGCTTTAAAAAAAAGAAAATAAGCAAACCAATTTGAAAAATACTTTAATGAAGATAAATCTATATAGAAATTATGTGTGTACATTAGATATAGTGACTGGATTTCTATAGTAAAAATCATCTATATATCCCATGGCTCTGGTCCGCATCTTGACGTGCTCAGTTGGATACGTTTTTAAATCACCCTGACACTTGCCCCTGTACGCGATCAACCATTCTGGAAAGTTTCATGATATTTATTATGTAAAAAAACAGCTTCACGCCTTTCCCGCATTGCAGCACAGGCAGAGGGAATCTTGGAATCTAGTGTTAAGACACTCCCTTCCCAATAGGGCACTTCCGTTCCTCACTGTCTGCTGAATTTCGAGGCATTGTATGTTGACTAGTTAAATAATATGGGGCACAATTAGATGCGGCATATTAAACTACTTAAGTTTAATATGTTATGAGGCTTTATGTGGTTATACAATTTTCTTATTTAAATAAAAATATAAAGTAGAAAAAGAATTATACAATGACTTTTTACTTTTTTACGTTTGCGCCTTATAAATAAATCAGCTTCAGGCTGTATCCCGCACACAGCAGGGTAGGCAGAGGGAACCTAGTGTTAAGACACTCTGCCGAATTCTGGAGGCATTGCGGGTTGAGTGGCAGAACTTAACGCCGCGCTTTGCCTCGACACCAGAGTGAAGAAATGGAAATATAAATTTAAGTAAACATTTCATCTCGAGTGGGCATCGAACCCACAATCAGTCGGTTTTACAGTCACAATTTGTGCCCCACGACTGGCCTCAGCCTTATCCTACAGAAAAATATAGCCAGAGGGAACCTAGAGTTAGATACTCCGTTCCTCATGCCCCTCCCAACTTTCAAGATATTGCATGATAACTAGCAGAACTCAACACTGCGCTTTATCTTGTTGAAATTTGAAATATTTAATTCTAACCAGCAACTGTCGCATTTACTGTCAGAGGCCGTACGCTTAGCCTAACTTGTCCCTACATTAGAAATACGAAAATATATATAATGTAAATATAAATAAGTAGTATAATTGTTCCCTCACTTGCACGCCCTGAGCAGTCCTCGTGAAGTAAATCACAGTAGTTATCGAAAGTTTTGTGCGCATAGCTCAGGTTCCTGCCGCAAACGTAACCAAAACTGCAAAGTTAAAGTTTTATATCAAACACGACAGGTTGTTGATTCGATTCCGACTCGAGGGAATCATGGAAAATTTTCATAATTTTGTTAAATTAGTAGATAATTTATATTTAAAACGTACTATAAATATATTGGAGAACAAATCTTTCCACATATATCTATCTTGTCTCTCGGTGTGCTCCCGAACACCCAATCGCCCAGCGGCCAATAAGGCTCGAAGCCATAATTTGGATTGTAATTCGCAGCTCTTATTGGCCCTCCGAGGTCCAATCCCATCCTGAAAAAAAAAAATTATTACACAAAATCTGTCTGCCTTGTTAAAACATGTTTTGAGCAATGAACGAAATGAGTTGTAAATATATAAAGTCTAAATATCAGGGATCATGAGGTACACCCTGGTGTCAGACACACAGACAGACATATAGAGTATTAGCAATAGAGCCCCATTTTACCATGTAGGTACGGAACCCTATAAAGATTATTATCATTTACATACATGTATTATATACGAATATTTACTTACTTACGTTTAAGAGCTGGTCGTTTACCACTTTTTGAAAGAATACAGTTGCTTCTGTCATTACAAGTCACCCTCAATATCACGAATCGCACTAAAAAAGTGTTACAACTATTAATTAAAAAAATCAAAAGTTAATAATTATGTTGTCTTATTTTAAATTTTCCGGTTCATTTAAAAACACTTGGACTTTGTCCTCTAAGTAAACAGGGGAAACGGAAATAACTAAAATAAACGGAAATATTTGTATCACCATGTGTACTGATATTACCGCTTAACTAAAGTCATAGATTTATCAATTTAAATAAGCAAGTTTACGCTTTAGGCCAGGGATTAAATTTTCACTCGATGAAATGAAATATTTAATAGTTTCACTTCCTCGCTCTGGTAACGAGACAAAGCACGGGGTTGAGTTGCGGCAGCTGAGCAACATCTCCACTAGATTCTCCAGTTTCAGCTTTCAAGTAATCAGCTTTACTACAATAATTTAATTAAATTAGTTATTCCCAGTCGCATCGACAGGATATAGGAACGAATGTTCCAGCGGCGGTCGCAAAGTGTCTCAATATGTTACGCGATTAATGGGACCGTTGTTTGCGGGTAGCATCTACTTGTGAGGATAGCGCTGTATGTACACTAGAAAATAATATAGAATAAATAATATGTTATCTAAAAATATATCTTTTTGTGTGACTGCAAAAGTGACAGGTTGTGGGCTTGTCTCCCACTCGAGGAAATAAAATATTTAATATTATTATTTCTTTGTTCTCTGATCGAGGCAAAGATCGTTGAGTTTCATTTCACCACCACCACTGAACATTTATTATCTAAAAACCTAACATCCTATCGAAATGTCTCAGTAAACAAAATACAAAAAGCGTTAAAAAGCACCCACTTTAAGCGATTAGTCCTCACAAAAGCTACAAGTATGCTAAATATAAAACAGACGTCGCAAACCGCATTGTGTACGAAGTGGCCCGATGCGAGTCCGAGCGATTAATGGCCGGCCATTACTCGTCGAGAGCACTACGTGGTACCTACCGTGCCGTAGTACGTAGTACGTGGCGGGGGACGGCTATTGTTTGTACGGTTTCATTTACACTGTGAACGATATCTACGAGGCTTTTGTTTTCTTTTGTGAAATTTGAAATGTTTAAAACTAAAACGTTTTAGGTTTATATACCTGATTGAGCTATGAGGTCGTGCTGCAGTGTGCACAAGAGTGCGGCTGTAAATTTAAGGAATCAAATATTTCATATTTTCTTCTCCTCGCTCTGGTAATAAGGCAAGCGCGGCGGAGAATTCCGCCACTCTAACATGCAATACCTTTAGAGTTCGGCGGAAAGTGGGGAACGGAATTATCGGAATGTCTTAATTCTAGGATCCCAGGTCGTCTCTGCTTACTTTGCTATGTGCGGGAACAAGGAGAAGCTGAAAATATACTAGCAAATTTTAGTAACTTAAATTTTCAGTCTATCCAATTATAATTTACGATTCTGAGTATCATATTATATAGATATATGTACATATTATGTGGTAAATATATGTGTATATGTATAATTGTTACGAGCTGAGACACTCGAGATAAATTATCGTCCAGTCGTTAGTTGCGGTGAACTGCAGCGGAGACGAGGGAACGTGAGGAGGTTAATTCTATTAGTTACTTTCATTTGTTATTTAGTGTGAATTATATAATTTCATGAATATATTATTTTTCTTTTTTTATTATTAACACCGTGTAGAGCCATAGAATCTCTACATATATATAAATATCATCACTTACTATGTGACTGACAAACAACACGCACAAAACAAGTTATAAATCAGAAATTTGGTATGTAGGTAGGTTAGAACGTGTATGGAAGTACTGCAGGTGCAGCTTCTTGCAGGCTTCGACACGTAGAATAGTAAGGCAATAGTGGCGAACATCTAATTTCTTTGAGTGTTGTCTTTATAATAAGCATTTAAAATCAGAAAAGACACTCGATAGAAACGGATCATAAAGCTAAGAAATAAAAAATGTAAAACATTGGCTCAGTTGTAAATACTAAGTTTCATTTAAGAAATTGCTTAGTAAGGGACGTCCAACTCTATAGCTGGTATATAACCAGAATACACACCGTCTCATAAAAAATATTAAGTATTCCAACTATGCTGTGGCATTCTAAATGAGTAAAATAAGAAAAAAAAATATGCTAAATATGAAATAACGTCAGGTTGTATCCCGTATACAACAGGATAGGCAGAGGGAACCAAGTCCTAAGACACTTCGCTCAACACTCAATTTTTGAGACATTGGGTAGGCAGAATTTAGAAATGATTTCAAAAAGCATAGGAAATAAAAATATTTACTCCTTTAAGTAGGAAACGAACCCACAAGCATCGTTTTTTAGTCAAAACATTTGGCCGGCCTCAAAAACTGTTCTTTTAATCCCCGTTCTTCACTTTCCGCCGAATCCAAGAGGCTGGCGCACGCTAATACCCCTGAGCCCTGACTTACCCCCGTAACTATATAGAAGCTTAAAAGCTATTAAACATCAACATAACCTCATTCCATAAAATAAATAATATTTTCACAGAAATTATAACGTATACTTACAAATTAAAACGGCCGCAAAAGTGTACAGCGATGAACGCATTTATAATATTTTACGACATATTTTTGTAAAACGCTACAACGGTTTACGTAAACGTACACCCGTGTGTTCTATGAGTGCCTGTGACCTACGCCAGTGGCTCTCAAATCACTGGAGTATGTTTTTTTATGTTTAAAATTATTATTATAAATTATTTTACACTGTAAAATATATTATTAAACATTGTGTCCTTGTGTTTCGCTCATTTTAGTAATCGTTAAAAGTTTACAGTGGAAAATACAAAGTTTATGAATCACTACTATTCTACACGAAAACAATTTAACAGTCTACTGACTTTAAATTCTTTGTGTGATTGATAACGTGATAACGTTAATTAATGTATAATTAGCATGCTAATTATACATTAATGTATAATTGGCATGGCCTGCAAAATTTTTTTTTTCAGCCTCACGCTGTATCCCGCACACGGCAGGGTAGGCAGAGGGAACCTAGAGTTAAAACACTCCGTTCCAAACTTTCTGCCGAGTTCTAGAGGCATTGCGTGTAGAGTGGCGGAACTCAACGCTGCGCTTTGCCTCGACATCAGAGCGAAAAAATGAAAATATAAATGTAAATAAATATTTCTTTTTACTCGAGTGGGAATCGAATCCACAACCAGTCGATTTTACAGTCCTCTGACTGTACAGACTGGCCTCTCTGCGCCACAACTGGCCTCAAATAATGTATGTATGTGGACGATTAGCTACATTTTATATAAAATTTGCCGCGTACTAATGAGTCGCAGTCGCACTTAAACGGTTTTTTATAATTCTTACAATACTTATCGGTATGATTGTAAATATTTGTAAGGCCGTCGTGGTAAAGTGGGTCAGTGTTAGACCGTGGATTTGATCCAGACTCGAGGGAATTATTATTTTAAATTATTTTCATTTTCCTGCTCTGGTTGACAGAGCGCGGCTTAGATTTTCGCCATTCAATACGCAATGTCTCAAACATTGGGGAGAAAGTCTAAAACGGAGTGTCTTAACTCTAAATTCCTTCTATCGCCCCTGCTATGTGATGTGAAGAGAAAAAGCGTAAAATCGTTTCTTATTAAATAAACATTTAATTATTAGCAAATAACTAGTAGTACGTTACATATATTATGAAAAGACAAATTCATAAATTTTCTATAATATGGATATAAAATATATAACAAAAATAATTTATCAATTTTAAAATTTTACTCTATATATTTATAGTAAGGCCTCAAGATTCGTGACTCAAATCAGACTTGAAAATATTTCATGTCAGATATTTATTCAATTTAATTAAAATAATTAGCAGTTGGCACTGAGTTATTATCAGGGTGATGTACACCCGAGAGACTCCGAGACCCCCCGAGACTTCCCAAAACCCCTGGCAACCCCTGAGGGTGGGAAATTTAAGATATACTTGGATAAGGTAATTGGTTTATTTATCGTTTATAAGTGATCTGTTACGATATAATTTGAGTTTATTACATTTTATTTACAAACTTGTATAAAGTTATAAATTAAGAACACATTTTTTTCTTTTGTAAACTTTTAAAATTTATTGTTATAAGTAAAAAAGTAATTTTTGAACAAGTAAAAAGATAGATCAATTTATATATGTATTTTATAATAATTATATCAAATATACTTTTTAATGAAAATGTGATATTCCGAATTTATAATTATTGTGCACGCTTAGCTAAATGTTATTTTAGCTAGAAATTGATATAATTTTCTTACTCTGTCCTGTTTTTCTGGTCTGCGAATCCATCACCCACCACTTGCATCATACGAGGACGCACTAATCGTCTCATACGTG
The DNA here is from genome assembly GCA_021202915.1 of Heliconius himera. Taxonomy (NCBI): domain Eukaryota; kingdom Metazoa; phylum Arthropoda; class Insecta; order Lepidoptera; family Nymphalidae; genus Heliconius; species Heliconius himera. Next base: position 245,840 of record JAJHJA010000706.1, read on the forward strand.
TCGACAAATGCGGCGTTGTCCGCCATGTCCAGAACAGCGGGAAGTAGAAGAGGGATCAACAAATAAATATAACCTTATATTATGATACTCTATTCTCTCTCTTCCCTTTAAATTCGAGTGGTGGAACTCAACGTCGCATTTTCTTTACCAGAAGGAAATAATAAAATTAATTCCGCCACTTAACACGCAAGGCCTCTAGAATGAATAATAATAATAATAATAATAATCTTTATTTAGAAATATAACATACAAATTACATGCACTGAGATCTCCCAGTAAGTAGTCTGAAGACACTTGTGTTGGGAGTAACTCGCAACTCCCATAGCGAAAACCAATACTTGTACGTAATATTACTAACATGAATAATATCTTGAGGTAGTGCACTGAAAGAAAAATACAGCAATGTGTATGTATGTGTGCGTACGCGCACACGCGCGAATGAATATATATATGAATGAATATAGGGAATAGAAGTACCTTCATGGGAACGGAGTTCCTTAACACTAGGTTATCTCTGCCTACCCTGCTACGTGCGGGATACAGCGTGAAGCTAATACAAAAATATTTCATGCGCGAAGACTGCAAAGTCGTATGTTTTGCTTAGGTTAATTTGTTTGCAATATTATTTTTTAGTTTATTTTTTTTCAGGATTTCAACTAGCAACCATCTTAAATTATATTTATTTGTGCCAAATATTTTATTTGCCTAAAGGTTGCTCTAAAGTTAAATTTTAATTTCCATTCTTTTTATATGAATAACTTGCGGCTCGCCCACGGCTTCACCCGCTTAAAATACATGATTATTGATTTAATAAGCAGAATTGATTGACAACTATAATGACTTCTAATATGATTTTTTTACGACTTTATCGTCAAAGAATTTTTGATTGTTTTAAATAAAAAATACCATTGTATAATGACCATTGTTGATATTTGATATTTATAAATTATACATAAAGCTAATTATTTATTACACGTATATATTTTTGTAACTTTATGTTCTTTTTACCTATATAATATACTCTGTTAAATGTGCTGATGTCAGTGAATAATTTAATTTACTCATTCAGAAATAGCCTTAAATGTTAAATTATTGATTTGAAAGATTCATAATATTCTTTGTAAAATAACTGTAATAATTACATATTAACTACTGTACAGTTTTTAAATTAGTTACATATATTATATGAACGAACCAACCAAAAAATCTTTTTATTTACTTGATATTTCTTCTTGATATTTCTTCTGTTCTTTATCTCTGTGTTGAATTAATTACGACTTCTTTCAAATGACGATAACTTTTTTTTTAATAAACCGATTTTGATGAACTAAACTTTAGTACTTTAGTTGAGTTAAAACAAAGCAATTGGTGAAATTTTCAAGTAAATCGGTTCAGTATTTTCAGAGAAAAATGCGGACAAAAATATGTCGACAGACAGACAGACAGACAGACAGACAGACAGACAGACAGACAGACAGACAAGAAATTCAAAAAAAGTCTTTTTGCTTTCTATTATTATTTTTAAGTGTTCCTCTATCCATTTCAGTCAAAATTACTAACTATGTACAGACAAAATATTTTTACTGTCTTATTATATATAGAGATAATTTGGACCGTAAAAATGCTAGTAAATGATCTTAGGTGTACCAACTACTTAAATAACCTTCATAATAATATTAACATACAAGGCAATTAATTATGATCACCCTCAAAAAATATATTTTAAAAATTGATTTTTCTCAACATTCCTTGTTTTAAGTGGTGGTTTTTGTAGGGAAATTTATTCTGAGCACGTATAGGGCCTCGAAGTGGTAAAATGCAGGAGGAGATCGATGAAAATATCTTGTTGTTTGTGTAGAGCTTTCGAATTATTTTTCAACATCAGCTTCACCCTATATTCCGCACACATCAGGGAAGGTAGAGGGGACCTAGTTTTAAGACACTCCGCTCCCATATTTTCCGCCGAATTCTGGAGGAATTGCGTGTTGAGTGTCGGAACTTAAATCTGCGCTTTGCCTTGAAACCAGAGCGCCGAAACGGTAATATAAGTTAAAATAAATATTTCATTTCCTCGAACCCACGACCAGTCGCTTTTACAATCACATTTAGTGCCCCTGCGCCGCGACTGGCCTCACAAAAAACTATGTACACTTTTAACAAAACCCAAAATCCTCCTTTTACCAGCAGTAAGTTTAAAGATTTTTATTTCTTATTATCAAGTAGAATCCCGTTGAGTATAAAAAGTTTGTACATTACAATATTTCAGAGACAAAGCCGCCACCGTGCGGCGACTGTTTTAAATGTAACTTTTGGGATATTCAGAGTATCAGAAAATAGTTTTGGTTTCTATTATGCTTTGGATTACGATTAATTATGAAATATATATCAATTATATATTATTACAAGTTATGAGGCCAGTCGTGGCGCAGGGTCACAAGTGTGACTGTAAAACCGACTGATTGTGGGTTCGATCCCCACTTGAGGAGATGAAATATTTACTTAAATTTATTTCTTCGCTCTGGTGTCGCGCAAACGCGGCGGTGAGTTCTGTGTGTTGAGTGGCGGAACTCAATGCCTGGCTTTTTTGCCTTGATGTCAGATCGAAGACATAAAAATATTAATATTCGAGTGGGTATCGAACTCATAACTGTGGCGTTGCAGTCACAACTTGTGCCCTTTGTCAAGACGGTGTCTATCAAAATTATACAAAAGTCATAATAATGGCTAATTTTTTAGTCATCCGGATAAGTTTAACATATGAATGGCAGGTCTCAAGGCCGCGCTTTGTCTTGTTACAAGAGCAAGATGGTGAGAAAAAATCATTTCCCTGAGTAAAAACAGAAGATATTGGAAAAAAATAGTAGTTAAGGCACTCCGTTCTGTACTTTCCGCCCAATTTTTGAAACAAGATATGTCATGGCGGAACTCAACGCGACGCTTCGTTTTTTCGCTTTTGTTTGACGGTAATTGTACGTCTTGAACGTTTCAAGTAATTTGATTATTTAAAACACTTAGCTCCTAGAAATGCGTCTAGAAAAGATTTTGTAGTTGAAATAAATGTCTATAAATGTGGAGCTAATGGTTTGTTAAAATACCTCAGAATGTATAGTGTCTTCACACTGTATTTCGCTTGTAACAGGGCTGGAAAAGGGATCTCAGTAGTATGACACGCCGTTCTTCATTTTCCGCCCCTCTCGAGAGATATTGCCTGTTGTCTGGCGGAACTCTACTCCGCTCTTTGCCTTCTTACCAGAGCGAGGAAATGAAAATCATTCATTGCCTCTAGCTGAAATCGAACCCATAATAGTCACGCTACGAATTCCACATAGTGATGATTCCTAAAATATATCATAACGGAATATAAAAACTTCTTTCGCACATAGACAAACATATACTATCTATTAGTACTGAAGCCTACATACATCTCAAAATATAAAAAATAAAATCCTTTGCATTTCTGTTTTGTAGTAATTATAGCACTAATTAGGACACGGAATAGTTCTAAAGCTCATCAAACTGTCAGTCGTGAACTAGAGCAGGTCTATGCGTACATAATGTGAATGTGATTAAAATGTGTTAAACAGCATTGTATAGAAAAACTTTTTAGTGCAACTTTGCTTTTATTAAAGCCTTATATATTTTTTTGATTTGACACTGTCTGTATAAAATCGCTTCAAGTTCGATACTCGGAAGAAGTAACGACATATTTTCATTTCCTCGGTCCATTGTAGAAGGTAGGTAGAGTCGAACCCACACCCGTCACGTGTACCGACTGACGTTGTACCACTGCGACACGACGGCCTCTAGTAAAAATATTCATACATGTATATTACCCAGAAAGCTTTCCAAATTGCTTCCATTTGTGCTGACATAATTAGGCTAAAATATTTTTAGTGGTTTTCAAATATAAAGCAAAAATAATTATTAAATTTAACGTTAGAGCAGCTTTATATATATCTCTATGTCTATATGAATACTAATATTATAAAGCTTAAGAGTTTGTTTGGTTCGATTCGAAATATTATTCTTGTCTTCTTTTCCGCACATAGAAGGGCAGGCAGAGAGAACCTGGGAATCTGAAAATGGGGAACAGAAATGTCTTGATGAATGGTGTAAGTCAACGACGCGCTTTACCCCGTCGTCAGGGTAAAGCGTCGTCGTCGCGTCGCGCAGTGTCATCATTTTTCCAAGTGGGAACTAACCCATAAACTTTATACATAAATTTGTGCCTCTGCACCTCAATTTTAACATCCATTTATCCGCTCTGGTAAGACACATTACGGATTTGAGTTCCGCTTTTCATACCTAATGTCTAGAATTCTAACATATTAAGACATTATCTATTGCCTTTTCTTCTACAAAGTATAAAACATCGTGTTTAAAAATATTTTCTCCTGGCCACTATATTTTCTGCACCAAGCAATTGTGAGTATTCCCATAACTAGTAATATCGTTATTGGTTCTACGCTGATTCCTTCCTGAAAACTCTTGCAGCTTTCTAACTTTTCCATCTTCGATTGCACAACTTTATCATTTTAAGTTGTAAGTTTAGTGCTTATATGGAATTTTGTGCTTTTAAAATGACATCTTCTGGAAGCCAATACAGTTTGTTTTAAAAATATGAGGACCAAGTTATGGAGTCTCAGCAATATCTAATGATAAGATTTATATATTTGAGGTTAGACGTGTCGACACAAAACAGGTGCTATCTGCTATGTGCGTAAATTGTGTTAAATTTAACGAAATTATTTCAATGACCGTATCTCCGAATAAACAAAATATGATGCCCGAAATACACAAATAAATTATATTGTGGGGTATGGCAGCGCGACGATGTTGATAAGACGAGACTTGATATTCAACTCTTTTATTATATATTTAATTTGGTTATTTATACGCTACAAAACAATAGTGGAAAATAATTACACCATTGTATTTGTAGCGAATAAATGTAGGACGCTGATTTAGTGTGTTTACAAAAGTTGTTTATGAACGATATAAAGTATTGTGCAATACCCCTACAATACTCTCCCCTTTGAGAAAAAAGTATTATAAATTAGAATATAAAATATGTAAAATATTATGCCTATAAACTAAATTGATCCACGGGTGTTGTTCGACCGGAGCTCGTAACTCGATGCGTTGTTTTGATGTCGTCGGCTGCTGCGTTTGCGCATTGTTGACGTTCTGCTGATGTCGTGTTTTTGATGAAGGCAGGCGTAAGTCGGTCAATAACCGTAATTATGTATCGATTATCATTTTAATACAGGTAGAGTGCGCACGAAATTTTTCAACCCGTTCAAATTCGGGGATTGGCATAAGTGACGAATTCTTGTCACGTGAGATTCCGCCGTTTGATACGATAAGCTTCTTTTGTCCACGTACTTGTATATTTCATACCAGGTCAGAAGTAATGACTTGTTAGCATTATTCTTGTTGTTCTGAATCCTGGGCGCGTTGCGTCGTGTAATATACTGTATATTCTTTTTCGAAATATGCGCAGTATATACGGTTGACTTGCACTTGTTGGGCTTCGGGTTGAGCCTTGGAAAGTTTTCCAATCATTGTTTGATTGTCGCTGTGGAACTTCTTCGACACATGCTTGGGATGCGTCGGTTGTTATCGATGGCGGTGCGTGCGGGTGCGAGAGGGTGCAGTCAGCGCAATGCTTCTTTACTGACTGAAAAGTTTCCCTAGTTTCTTCGTTCTACCATATTTGTGTTTATTCAATGGCGCTTAAACATTGACAGTCGTAAATATAGTGAGCCAGAATTAATTATCCTTTTCGGATTTAATAATCCTGTAATGCTATCGACTAATCTGTTATTGCGCGTATCGACTGTAAATTAGCCTTTTTTATCGATGCCTTCTTAAAATGTTGTATTTTCCATTATTTCCTCAGCTTTTATTTAATTTTGCGTTGGATCTTGATGTAAAAATCTCAATACGTGCGGTCGGTGGTATATTGCCTCTTGAAATCCTAACCGGTGAGACACGCTTGTGTGAAGCCGATTAGAAAGTGCACTCACCAAATTTGTGGAGATTCGCGTCGGGCAGTGGTTGGGTTCAAGTCCGGTATGCGTGGTTGCAATATAGCACCACGGGAGTTGATTGGATCATTGTGTCAGTCTGGACGATAACTTCGGGCTGAAGCTGGCAGGGTACCCCCCGTCGGGCTACATCACGTCGGCAGATGGCTACGGGGTACCCTCGTCGGGGTACCTCACGTCGGGTTCACCAATGTGGGGCTATGGTATCGCGACGATGTTAGTGAGACGAGACTTAATATTGAACTCTTTTATTATATATTTAATTTGGTTATTTATACGCTACAAAACAATAGTGGAAAATAATTACACAATTGCATTTGTAGCGAATAAATGTAGGACGCTGATTTAGTGTGTTTACAAAAGTTGTTTATGAACGATATAAAGTATTGTGCAATACCCCTACAATATTATGTGATTAAAAAATATTTATTTAAATTAATCGAAATTTAGTTCAGCAATTCAATATATTCTTATCTAAAAATAGCAATAACATTACACTTTTCCTTTCATAATGGGTGCTGTAAAACGAGTTATTAAAATAGTAATCGATAGATACATATTTATCACCAGGTGGAATATATTCTCAATTTCGTTCTCTTATTCCATATTATATTTATTGATATTTGGCTTCTATACAAACTTTTTTTGTGTTTTGAGTGAAAAATATTTATATAAAACAGCTGTAATATTGATATAAACCTTTCCTAACTTTTATATCATTCTTGGCAGCATGGACCACTATGCATATAGGTATAATAAAAATTAACTGCGATAATCAAACGGAAACTTCGCCTCACCATCCCCAGTCATGCAATTGAAATCGTTCGCGGACCCATTCAGCAGGTACTGTGGGTTACCTCGAAATAGTTAAGGTGATGTAACATAGCTTTTATGACGCGATGGTTACAGGATCCATTCCCACAGGAGAATGAAATATATATTTTTTTTATTTCTTTTCATGCCTTCAGAAATCGGCGGTCTTTACACTATGTTCTCTCTGCCTACCCTGCTATGTTTTTAAATTCTACGATCTGGTAAAGAGATGAAGCGGTGCGTTGACTTCAGCCACAATGTCTCTAAAATTTCACCTTGTTTAGAAATCAAATGAATATATATTTTCATCAAATATGTTCAAACGATTTAAATTAAACTTTATTCAAGCCTTTGCGATTCAGGAGTGTTTTAATGAGATATCAAAGATTATATCGTTGATGTTTTGATCTGACGGCCTCGTTGAAATGAATCTTTAATTAAAAATGTATATATAAATACAATTAAAAATCACCGCTAATAATGACTTTAAAATATTCCATGAATTCTTCAACCTACCTACTTATAAATTGGACTTATTGTATACGTAAGTTATGTATACTTACTAATTTACTATGTACATATTACGTAGAGGCTATCGTGGCCGGTACAGTATACAGGTAGCAGTACAATGTTTTTCCAGAGATGAAGCGGTGCATTGTATCCCGCACACTGCAGGGTAGGCAGAGGGAACCTAGTGTCAAGACACTCCGTTCCCCACTTTCTGCCGAATTCTGGAAGCATTGCGTATTGAGTGGCAGAACTCAACGCCGCGCTTAGCCTCGACACCAGAGCGTAGAAATGGAAATATAAATTTAAGTAAATATTTCATCTCCTCGAGTGGGGATCGAACCCACAACCAGTCGGTTTTACAGTCACACTTTGTGCCGCTGCGCCACGATTGGCCTCAATATACTATATATTATGTAGGTAAAAAAGGCACTTTGATCCAATTAAGAATTTAGCAAAATATTTTACCTTGAAGATATAATTGAAACGCAAATAATAATTGATATTATAAATATATTAAATCTTGCAAAGGCATCACGTAGAAATCTGTCTTTATAATATAATTATGCAAATTACTTGTACCTGCTTCTACTTCAGGATTAAGTAAAATTGACACTTCCAAAGTGTTTGTCTCTCCAATCTGATATTGGCATGAATCTCGACATCACAGCGAAGAAATGAAAATATGAATATAAATAAATATTTCATTTCCTCAAGCGGGGATCGAACCCACAACCAGTCGCGTTTACAGTCACACTTCGTCTTTGCCACCCTGCACCACGAATCACCTCAGAATTAAAGTATGTAAAATTCAAATTCTGAGAGGATTTTAAAAGAAAAAAAAATCCACGCCAATAAAGTAATCAAATTTTACTTGGAAAATATTGAAAATGAAAAGAGATAAAATATAGAAAACATCACTATAAATATAATTCTTTATTATGATAATAACAATATTTTTTTATTCAATTAGGTGAATAGAGGCACTTTTAGTAAGTTACTTAAGAAGTTCAGTGTTGTCAGTCTTACAGGTCCTACCTACTGACACATATAAGGTAGGCTAGGGAACCTAATGTTGAATGAAAAATATTGTAAATGGAAGATATGCCATTTACAATATTTTCGGCCTCAATTTTTGATATTGTAATTTAAGTGGAGCGCTTTGTCTTTTTACAAAAGCGAAAAAATTTAAACCTACAGTCCACAACCTTTGCGCTGCTGAGCCACTAAGGCCTCAATAAAATCTTACAATAAGCCTATAACAATGATGAGCACAAGTATTATCTAAACAAAAACCATATTGCGCTAGCGACGTTTTATTTACAACTAGCGGCTCGCCCACGGCTTCGCCCGCTTAAAATACATGATTACTGATTTAATAAGCACAATCGATTGACAACTATAATGACTTCTAATATGATTTTTTTGACAAAGCAATTGGTGAAATTTTCAAGTAAATCGGTTCAGTACTTTCAGAGAAAAATGCGGACAGAAATATGTCGACAGACAGACATACAGACAGACAAGAAATTAAAAAAAAATCTTTTTGCTTTCTATTATTCTTTTTAAGTGTCCCTCTATCCATTTCAGTCAAAATTACTAAATGTACAGACAAAATATTTTTACTGTCTTATTATATATAGAGATATAGAGATATCAATACATTTTTGTATGGCAATAAAATATTTCCGAGGCCGTCCGTAAATATATCTGTATGAGCAATGTAGTCATCGTATATTTTGTTGTGGTCTTGCATATTTGCTCGGAGGGAACATTAACGCTGTAGCCAGGACATAAATAAAACACAATAATGGAATAAAATATTATTTTTCATTATTATTTTATCATAAATGTCAGAAATAAATGTGAATATTTCTATATAATTTGATAACTACCTACAACCTAGTAAAATATTATTTCCTTATGTTTAATTTCATTTACGCAATGTCTCGAAAACTGCGGAGAGAGTTAGAAGCTCAATATATAGGAGAATTTATATTTATTAAATTAAGCTTTCATTGTTCTGTAGATAGTACGCGGCGTTAGATTCCGCCGTGTAATGTCTTTCAAAGTAGCCAAACCTGTTTAAGTACATTTTAAAGGTATATAAAATAACGACGTATAAAATTAATAGCGTTATAATTTAATTTACAGTTAAATAAAATCCTGCAAGAGATCACTAATAGTGATAAGGTCGCCTTTGCATGCTAGTTATACTTCTACAATTATTGATTCTATTTTGTTTTTATGTACTTATAGTTTGTGTGTGCAATAAAGAATTTTATCTATCTATCTATCTATCTAAATTTTCATTTAACTTTCAAATAAAATACGTACACATTTTTTGAAAACAATGCTTTTAGATACGCAAATTTCACGTAATACTTTTCAGTTGTAACACGAACTGCACTTTATTGAACAATCCAGTTTAAATTTACATTACATTCATACATATATATTTCCTCAATAAAATGTTTGACATGTCATAGATTTTAAGCTACGGTACGGTTTAAACACTTGCCATGCCATTATGGTAAATTAACAACTTATTAAGTCTAATCACGTGTTAATATTATTGCTAAAGTTATTGGGACCTACCTTCGATTGCCGACTGATGAAAAAAGGTGAAACTATTTTGGAAGAAATATTATGTTAAAAAAAAAAAAAAAAATTGCTTCACGCTGTATCCCGCACAAAGCAGGGTAGACAGAGGGAACCTTGTGTTAAGACACTCCGTTCCCCACTTTCTGCCGAATTCTGGAGGTATTGCGTGTTGAGTGGCAGAACTCAACGCCGCGCTTAACCTCGACACCAGAGCGAAGAAATGGAAATATAAATTTAAGTAAATATTTCATCTCCTCGAGTGGGGATCGAACCCACAACCAGTCGGTTTTGCAGTCACACCTCGTGCCGCTGCGCCACGACCGGCCTCAATATTATGTTAGTTTCCGTATAATATCAGGCAACTGATATGATTGTTCAGTTTTCAATAATTAAATTATATATACCTATGTCAGGCTAGGTCACGTAATTTTTTTATACGGAAGGCAATTTTAACATTTTATTAGTTTTTTGGCGTTTATTCTAAATGAAAGTGAATACGTGTGTATTAAATAATGTTATGCAATGATTATCCGCATATACAATGTTATTTTATGATTATTTTTATAGATTCACGTTTTAACCCTAGCGGTGGTAGTGAAAGAGAACATCTTATGCTGTTCTATTTCACTATAAATGAAAGGGTGAGGCGAAACGGTTGTAGGTTCAACTCCACTCGAGAAAATAAATAAATAATTTAAATGTATATTTTTGTATCGACACTCAAGGCAACACGCAATGTAGGGAACGGAGTATCTTAGCACTAGGTTCCCTCTGTGTACGGGATACAGTGTGATGCTAATACTAAAGTATGTAAATAGTTTAACAATTTGTATAATTTTGATACGCCTCCCGACTCGTCATCATTCATTTCCATTAAAAAGTATTTTACACGTCAGCCAATATTGTGGACATAGCGCTGTTCGTGTTAAAACAAATATATTTAAACTATTAACTTTTGGATGTGAAAAATTAAATTAATTTTAAAAAAATATTTTTCTTTGATTGTTTTAAGTTCATCCAGAAAGGAATTTTTTGATTTGATTCGACTGGATTCGTTAATGAAAAATTCCAACTCGTATATTTTTAACAGATTCACGCTGTATTCAATATAATATATAGTATCTATATGTATTCAGAAAAAATCCACTTTCAAAACACTTTGCTCTCTACTTTTTAACCGATTATCGAGATATTCCGTGTTGAGCAACTCAACTCACAACCTCACAACTCCAATTTTTACCTGCAAAGTTGATAACAAGATCGAATTTTGAAATGATATAGTCTGACTATACGACACGATTGTTGTGGGTTCGGTTCCCACTCGCGAGAGTGAATTATTTCCATTACCTTGCCCTGGTGAAACATAATACGGCGTTGAGCACGGCCAAATTATCGAGGCGGAGAACGAAGTTTCTTGATGCGAAGTTGAAGCTGAATAAAAAAAAATCATGTCATAATATCGCTTCTGTAAAGTACATTAGAACGTCATTGAAAAAAACATATATTGTCTTTATGTTCCAGGCAAAGATAGCAAAAAGGCCCTCTTTTTGCCTTCACCATTCTACTGGTATAATTTACTTTTTATCGCCACTTTTTAAGAAGTTATATTCAAGATTCCTTTAACATCATATTTATAAAACTTGTTTTATTTTTTTTATCTGTTTGGCTTTGTTCACATTTGATTTATAGGTACTGGTTAATTATGCTTCGTCTAAGTTTTTGCTTATCGTTACAATGTTTAGTACTTCGTCCTGTTTAAGGTAGTGTTGATAAAATATTTGGGATACTATATAGATAGCTTTTCATTTAAGATTCACGCTGTATCCCGCACATAGCAGGGTAGGCATAGGGAACCTAGGGTAGGGAACTTGGTGTTACGACACTTCGTTCCAATTAAGACGCTTCCGTTGCTCAATTTCCGCTTATTTCTGGAGGTATTGGGTATTGAGAGGCAGAACTCAATGTCACGTTTTGCCTCGTTTCCAGAATGAAAATATTAATATTAAATATTTCACTCCCCCGTGAGGGGATCAAACCCACAACTTGTCCCCTTCACAGTAGCAGGTTTACACCCCTATACCACGAAAGACAGATTTACTGACGTATATTCAATTATGCTTATTTTCATAATTGTATATACAAATACACAGCTGTTTAAACTTAGAAAATAAATAGTAGCGAAACAAAAATATATTAATAAGTAGACTGTCTGAATAGGAAAACCTAGATTAATGTTATCTAGAGGTGAAAAAATATGTGAATACCACACGTTATTTTTTAAATGATATATTTTTTAATAAAATATGTTGTTTTCACTTAATTTGTATATAATTTTAATCCTTTGTAGCCTCATACATACGCGCTATGGTCGGGTTTTAGATTTTATAATAAGTAAAAATTGTTATTTTAAGCATTATGGAATTTTTTTTTAACTTCACAGTGTAACCCGCATTTATAAAGATGTACAGAGGGAACCTAATGATAGGATTATTCGCTATTTTTCATCAAAATTTCGAGTCCTTGCGCGTTGAGAGTCGGAACTGTATCACGCAGCAGGGTAGGCAGAGGGAATCTAGAGTTAAGATACTTCATTCCCCATTCATCGCTCACGCGACTCCTCGACATCACAGCAAAAAAATAAAAATATAAATTTAAATAAATATTTCATACATTTGATTTTCCTCGAGTGGGGATCGAACCCACAGTCTCGTTTACAGTCACACACTTGCGCCCCTGCACCACGACTGATCTACGAAAATATTTTTAACCAAATTGGGAGTCGAACCGACAACCGTAAGAAAACGCACGTGTGCGGAACCAAACGAAAACCAGGTAAACGAGTTGTTGAGTAGTTGAAAATTGAAGTTCGTAGGATAATGAACAACGCTGATTGGCCTCTGTGTTGATTTTTGGTTGGCCGGCTGTAGCCTAATTTAGTCTGTGTTCTATATAACTGTAGTGCAAGTTTGATTCTCATTTGTTAGTGAAATAGAATAAGTATTTGAACAGTTTTTGAACAAGGTTTATTTCTATAAATAATATATCTTTATCAATAAAAAAAAGAAATAAACCGAACCGTTATCGTTGTTTATTCCGTTTTTAATTTTTGTTTGTATTACGTGATTGAGAAATCGTTGACTTGGAATTTTAATTATATTATATAGCATAGTCTTTTATATACCTACCATTAGTAAGATGCAAATACTAAATAAGTAATATCTACAAACAATTTGAGTATTTCAAAGGCAATAACGTCGCTAGAAACGTGACTTTCATCAAAGACATCGACGCCTAGTCTGCCCTCGTTTGTATAATACTGTAACTAAAATAAGGTTAGCTGCTTTTCTTTAGCGCTTAAGTCTTCATCCTAATAACATTATTAATGTTAAAACTTGTGAAGATGGATACATATTCCATTTTCATGCACAAATTACTGAACTGATTTAGATGAAACTTTACAGTAATCCTTCCCATATTAATCAGAACAGCACATAGGCTACACTTTATGTAAGGATTTCGTATAATTTGGCTACTAATGAAAGCTGTAAGGTGTGTGACACACAAAGATCAACGCAGAAATCTAACTTAAAAGAATTATAAAATTAATTTCTTTGAGCGCATAAGGAGTTCAAAATATAAATTTTGAAAATATTTTTCCAAATTTCCAAGGGAGTAAGATAGGATTTGAAATTTTGTATTAATAATCGTCCTTTTCAAATATAGAAACATTTAATTTGAAATTTCGTCTTTAAGGTAGTTAATGACAAACAAAATATGGACATTATAAATTGAAAACCACGAGTGAAAAGCGAGTAAAAAAACTCACTGGAACTGTTAATAATTAAATCATTTTTAAATTATACACCATGTGTATATAGATAGCGGCTATGAAACCAATGCTGATGAAATGGGTGAAATGGGTCAACTGATTTCGTTCTCATTCAAGTCCTAAGAATCGCGTTAATATAGAATACAGCATTCGATTGCTATAAGAATTGTATAGAGAAATATTCGTGCGCTCCACAAAATAACTACAATCACATATTTTCTATAACATTCGTTCAATAGAACGTTTATGGATGGCTCCTCTTACGTTCAAGAGACTTTCACGTAGCACTGTAGACAGTGAGAGACAAGTGATAAGACATTCCTCTCCGTCTATATTCGTAACACTGTGTGTTTTTTTATGGAAAAAGACAAGGCAAACGAACGTTCGGGTCCCCTGATGGTAAGTGATCATCGCCGCCAACGACCCCGTGCAAGTGCGCCAGAGGAGCTACGCAGCAATGCAACGCAGGTGCGTAGCCGGCCTTTAAGGGGGAGATGCCCATGTCATAACGAACGGAAATACTGCCGCAGGTAGGCCATTCCACAGTGCCGTGGCGTGTGGAAGAAAGATCCAAAGAAACCGCACAGTAGTGGAGTGCCACGTATCCAGGTGGTGTGGATGAAATTTTAGCTTGTGACGTCCTGTGCGATTAGAAAATTCGGCGGCAGGTAACAGTCAATTTCTTCAGAACACTCCCCATGATAAACGTGTTGAGTGACCGTCTTGAAATTATCACGTTCAAACAAATCCTCCATCTTTATTACATTCAAAATCAAATTATAATAGTTTTAATAAAAAAAAAGAGTCCAGCAGGGGCACACAAAGTGTGACTGTAAATATGATAGATTGTCGGTTCGATATCCTCTCAAGGAAATAAAATATTTAATATTTTCATTTTCCTCGCTCTGGTGTCGAGGTAAAGCGCATTGAGATAGCTCTTCACCACTCACTCAACACGCAATACACAGAATCACAGAATTCGGCGGAAAGTGGGAAATAGAGTGTCTTAACACCAGGTTCACTCTGCATAGCCTGCTGTATGCAGGATACAGCTTGAAGCTGATTTATTTGATTTATTCACACTAATTTGTTATGGACAGTGATACCATTAAAATAGAATGGAGAGAGAATTTTATTTTATTATTGATATAGAAGAATAGCCAGTCGTGGCGCAGGGGCATAAAGTGTGACTGTAAACGCGACTGGTTATGGGTTCGATCCCAGTTCGAGGAAATGGAATATTTATTTTAATTTATATTCCCGTTTCTTCTAAGAATTCGGCTGAAAATGGGGAACGGAGTGTAACACATGGTTGCCTATCCTGTTTTTTGCATGATACAGTGTGAAGCTGATTTGATTTGATTTTTTAAAATTATTTATCATAATTTATCTTCTATACATTGATAATCCCATCTCACCACAAAGTGTTCGAAACGTCGGGTTTGCATTTTTCATATAAAATGTGTTAGAAATACTCCAAAACCAAAGATATTAAGGTATTGTTAAGTATAGACGAGTGGAAGCCCGCAACATGGCGTCCGTGGACTTTCTAACGTTCGAGTTTCGAGAAATCCTGATATGTGTGCTCGTATACTTCTCTAAGAACGTATGTATGTACATGGTTAAGTTTCAGATTTCGGCGAGGAGTAGTTTCGGCTGTGCATTATATACTACATCAGTCAGTTGTTCCAATAATGGAAGAGATCCAAATTCAAATGCAAAAATAAGTCTATTACCATTTTATGAACATACTAAAATACAATTTAAAAAATAAACAAAAAAAAATTAAGAAAGAAACAAAAAAAAAATACGGTAAAAGGTATTAGGATTGGTTTTAGAGCTGTTCGTCGACAGCGCTGTTTTTCAATCTCATGAGTCTAAGACTAAAGACATAAGGCAGAGAAGGCCTACTTATAAAAGTAGATCATCTCGGCTTATCTTTAGAATATACATAGTTCTTAAATCATATCGCATCTTACACCAAATGAGCGACTTATCGTCATTGTCAGACATCAAATAAAGTTGCACTCACAACATAAATACTTACAATAATTTTGATATGAATTCCTTAGTCGATGTAAGTCTCAAAAGTTACCCAATTTACCTCTCGACACGACAGCCTGTCGAACACGCACCGCGCACGTAACGCTAGATTATACTGGATCGTAGAGACCTTGCTCACGCTTGTAAGACATTGAACACGAGATTACGTAAAGCTAAAGATTTTATATGAAATCTATGTAAAAAAGCTAAATAAAAAGTGAAATTCTATGTAAAATTTATGTTTTCCATTTTAAAGGTATTTTCTTCATTTGTAAGTTACAATATAAAAATGAGTTCTTTCATTTATAAATTGTAACTTACAAATACATTATTTACAGTGTCAGACACTTCGGACGAGAGCTAGGGACAGCTTCAAGTCATCCTGCAGAACAGGATCGACAGAAGGAAACTAGTGTAAAGACATTCCAATCTCCACGTCCCGCCCAATTTTTGAGACATTTTATGTTAAGCGGCGGAACACAATGCCTCACTTGGTCTATCAAAAAAAGGGAAATAAAAATAATTTAAATAAATTAGTTCCTCTGAATGGAGATCGAACCTAATATCATTGCGTTTACAGTCGTCCACTGTTCCACTGAGACACAACGGCCTCAACTAACGCTGTATCCCGCATATATTAGTTAGAAAATTCTGATTATACAATTAGAAATTAAAAGAAATCCTTATTCTATATATGCATGTTCCTATATTATACAAAATTCAACCGCTTTTAAATAAACACTACACACATAATAATAACACACAACACGATAATTTTAATTGATTATTTAATTTCATGAATTTTAAGCAGATATATGAAAACGTGTTTAAATTAAATCGTATGACATGTGTGTGTTATTTGTTTTTGAGTTTAAGTTCCCATGTGTTTGGAAGACAAATTTTTTTTTATTTCGACTATTATTTAATTAAATTTTAATTAATTTCCTTATTTGAGAATCGATCTCACAGCCACAGCCCTTAGAGCCACTGTAAGTAAAATAATTAAGCTCATTTAAAAAATATTACCTAAAGTAATCAAAATGATAACCTCTTATTTTTGAAGTCAGTTAATTTTACTTTTGATATACATAACATACTTTCTTTTAGTTGCACTCTATATACCACAGATAGAAGGGTAAAAAAAATGAAATCTATTTTAAGGACGCTCCGCAATAGAACCGAAAAAAAGTTAAGTCAAATTTTCGAGATATTGCGTGTTGAGTTAATAAAACTTAATGCTACGTTTAGAAAGTTATGGCATTGTCAACGCGACAGGTTGTGGGTTCTATTCGCACTAGGGGAAATGAAATATTCTATAATTTAATATCCTTGTTTTGGTAATTAGACAAAGCGCGGTGTTGAGTTCCGTCACGCAATGTCTTCAGAGTTCGGCGGAAAGTGGGGAATGGAAGTGTCTGAAAAATAGTCTCCTTATAATTCCTACTGCGTACCCTTTTTTGTTAAAGTGGAACACCAAGTAAAAGCCTCACATATGTAGTAACGTGATAAGCGGATTCGAATTTACTCCGCTTGACCTGTTTCAGTATTGACTTCGTCGTTGTGGTTCAACGCCTTCCTTATCTTATGTTTGTTATTTTATTCTCTTTAGAGTGAAATATATTTTTTTTATTTTACAGATTCCTCGTACTAGTAGCAGTCGTTGTGGGTTCTATTCCCATTCGGGAGATGAATTATTTTTATTTCCTCTCTCTAATAACGAGATAAGCCACAGCGTTGTGCACTGCTCCTCGACATTTAATATATGTTGAATTTGGGCAGAAATGTTAGAAATGCAGTACACTAACTACAATTTGTCTGCTCTACTAAGCGAGAAATACTTTCTTTTTAAAATTATCAAAAGCAATTCATTTTTATCAAAGTTGGTGAGATTAATACTTGATACCGAGATTAATGACTTAGATCATAGTGAAAAATGTCAGCAATCATAGTTGGATTTTTGTGAAATTCTGGCAAATTTATTCTACATAACTGTTCAAGTAATATGTTACATTGTTTAACGTTTTATCCCGCGTCGCAGGGTAGGCATAGGGAACCTAGTGTTAACCCACTTAGTTTTCCATCCAATTGTTGTGGAACTCAACACCACGCTCTATCTGCTAGAGCTTGATAATGAAAATATTGTAAACATAATAGATATCGAATTCACAACTATCAGTCAGACGCTGACCTACTTTCAGACGGTAAGAACCTCAGTTAATTATCACTCAACTGTTTATTTCTGCGGTACTCACTGTCTGCCAACTGTGTATACGTGGAGCTCTCACACGGGGAGCCCAGCAAAGTAGTACATTTATAAATTAGATCATACAAATTAAAATAGTTCCTTTTTTAACCAAGCAACAAATCAGTAATCGGTTGTTTGGTTAATTGAAACCAAAACTCTGTTACCAACTTGGACAAAATGTGTGCTTGTTTTATCTGTTTGTCGGTCTATTCCATTATTCTATATTCTAGAAATAACGAAACTAAACTTGTATATGTGGTTGATGTGGCTTTTTCAAGAGATTTGACTAGATTATAAACACAATTACATTCATATAATTGACACTTACGTCGCTATAATCTAATTTATGAAAAAAATATTGACGAATACACATAACAAAAAATGGAATACCACATTATGGCCATCGAGGCCATTGGGCAGCGTCTTATTATCAGCATGATGGTAATGGGTTCAATCTCCATTGGGGCATCAATTATTTTAGTACCTTCGCTCTGGCAAGGCAATATACGTTGTTAAGTGCTTCCACTCGACACGAAATGTATAGAAGAAGCTAATCATTTTCGTAATAAACTTTGTATGTTTTGGTTTTGAAAACTCTTTTGTGAAATCTTCAAATATTTTTTACTAGAGTGAGGAAATGGAAATATTATGTCTTATGTCCTATGGGATTTTACTTTCGGGTAATGCAGCCGGTATTCAACCGATATTTGTCCTGCAGAAGCGAGCTATTCGTGCAATCTATAACTTAGGCCCTAAAGACTCCTTAAGGCAGAAGTTTAAAGAAATTAATATATTGACAGTTGCATCTCAATATATTTTTGAAAATGTTATGTATGTTAAAAAAAACATTAATAATTTTACCAAAATTGGTGATATTCATAATATTAACACTAGAAATAGGCATAACCTTGGTGCACCTGTAACTCGGTTGCATCGAATTCGTAATTCTTTTATGGGACACTGTATACGCTTTTACAATAGGATCCCAGAAAACGTCAGAGATTTTTTTATATCACGATTTAAAAAAATTGTGAAAAGACGTTTGTGTGTTAAAGGTTATTACCAAATTAATGATTTTGTAAATGATAACACGCCTTGGGAATGAAATGCTCGCTCCAGCCTGTTTCAAAAGTATCATTGTCACAGATATTTAAATATGTATTTGTATAAATTTATTTAAAAGAATAGGTCCCGCCGAGTTTCTTGCGCCGGTTCTTCTCAGGTCTGAGGTATTAACTTTAGTGAACTGGTGGTAAATTATTTGACGTTCAAAAAATGAAGCATGTAACTTCTTATTTTGAATAAAATTATTTGAATTTGAATTAAAATATTTATTTCCTCAGAGTGGGAACCGAACCGACAATCTTCTCGTTGCTTGCTTGTGCCCCTGCGCTACGAAGGCCGCAAATTCAAATTTATTCTAGATTTTATATTATAACGACTGTAAACTTAGGTCATTCAAAAGATCGTCTCTTTTGCTACCCTTTAGAGTAAAGGGTAGCAAAAGAGACACATACTACAGTTTTAGTTGTGCATTCGTTGTCATTTAATTGTAACGAAAAGCTATTTATATTTAAAAATATGTTTATTTCATAAGTTTATATAAGTATTTTTAATAATTAAAAAAATATAATCTGCATTCTTTTATAAACCAAAATCTAAATCTAAAATGTAGTTTACCTATAAAATATTTTTATAAAAGTTACTATATACTTATACAATGTGTATTTAGTATATTATTTTCCTTCTCTCTAATACTCCATTAATAAAACTAAATCCTTAGCACGAGGAATTGTATGAATATTAATCGTTTTTCTGACCTCAATTCTTTGGTCGTTATAATATCATTTATATATAACGAAAAGTATTTGTATTTTTCTTTTCTCTTTACAATTAACGAGTTTTACTTTTTTTTAACCACGTTAGTTGTAAATTTTGGTTTCTATACGAGTGAGCAAACATTTATTATTATGTTTAACCCGATCTTACTTAAAATTATATTTTTACTCTTATATTATAATACTTCATTATCATAGAGTATGTATGTACAATGGGGTATGTTTAACCCGATTTTACTTAAAATTATATTTTTACTCTTATATTATAATACTTCATTATTATAGAGTATGTATGTACCGTTATTTTATCAATATTAAGTAACTTGAATTTAGATATGAATAAAAAATTAAAGTAGAAGGCAATTGTATAAAGTACATGTAGCGATGGCAATTAATATCAATTCCAAAACCAACCTTCACGTTTAATCACATAGCAGCGTAGACAATGAGAACCTAATGTTAAGACACTCTATTCTTAATTTTTCACTTCAATATCTCCAACATTGCGTATTGAATAGCGGAACTCAACGCCACATTTTATTTTACCCTACCATGGGAAGAAATCGAATCTACAACCTTCGCATTTTCAATCAGTCTCTACTCCAATACGCCACGGCCTTAATATATATCAGGTACATCTGATATATTATAACCCAAAATCAAAAAGAAATCTATAAATATATTCTGTAGTGTTGATGGTGAATAAGAAAAAGTCTACTCACGGTTTACACTGAGTATATTCAACACCACTTTAAAGTACATAAAGTTTGAACACAAATAGTAAATCACGATACAGTTTATACAACCAACCACAAACATATATATAAAAGAGAACACAAAAATTACAATAATATTAACAAAAAATTGAGAAAACAATGGAACGTATATAAAGCGCATCGAGTGGCGAGCATCGACTGTTATATGTAAAATATGCTGTCGACAAGGGGGTAGGCGGAAATGTTACAACACCTTACCGGTTCGGTCGACGGCAGCGAGCGCTTTCATATAAAAATACTAAATACGAATACTTACTATAAATTGAGGCCAGTCGTGGCGCAGTGGCACGAGGTGTGACTGTAAAACCGACTGGTTGTGGGTTCGATCCCCACTCGAGGAGATGAAATATTTACTTAAATTTATATTTCCATTTTCTTCGCTCTGGTGTCGAGGTTAAGCGCGGCGTTGAGTTCTGCCACTCAACACGCAATGCCTCCAGAATTCGGCAGAAAGTGGGGAACGGAGTGTCTTAACACTAGGTTCCCTCTGCCTACCCTGCTGTGTGCGGGATACAGCGTGAAGCTGATTTAATTTTATTTATAAAATACATAAATTAAATTAAATGTATGTGTGTATATAAGTGATAAATAAATAAATTACAATATTGAAATATATAAATAACACGAATAAAATAAACTATAAATGTAAATAATAGTTCCCTACATATTCCCTTCTTGCCTCGTGTCTGGCTAACCACAAAAAATATTTTCGAGATGCATATTGATATTTTGCTATTTATTAGCTTTTTGTGGATTTATAGCAAAAGTAAACATTTTAGGAATTTCTAATAAAAGAAAGACAAGATTACTTTTAGATCGGGATCGATATTGTATTCTTTAAGAACTCTTTTTCTCAAATAAAGAAAGTATGTGGTAGCCAAAAATGTAAATACTTCTACTTTCTATTGATTTTTACGTTATTGTCTATTGAGCGTCGTAACGTACCTATTTTCTCCACTTGAGAGAATGACTTGTTCGTATCCCCATACTGGTAAGACAAGGCGCGGCATTGAGTTCCGGCGGGAACAAAACAAATAAAGCATAAAGAAGAATAAATTAAATACTTCATTTATTACATTTTTTTTACATATCTATTTTCTTCAATACAAATACAACACCGACTAAAATTCTGCATAGTACGGGAGCCGACGATGCTAAATCGGAATTTAGTACCTATTAAGAAAAAAATGTCATATAATTTTATTTTATATCATATAATACATATCTTTTAGTCGGTTTGGTGAGCGGCTATAGATTTTCAAAAATGTAAAAAAAACTGTTGCATACTCAGGCAAACTCGAAAAACGAAGTATGTTTATCTGATTGTTGTCATGATGGACGTGGTCGTACGTAAGAGTTAAAAATGAGAAAAAAAATTTGATCGAGCGCGTCAGATTTTCTAGGGGGATGTTAAGTGAACCTGAAAAAAAGCTCTTATATAATAATCTGACTATTTGGATGTGACGCAAACTCGCAGCCATTGTTAGTACTACTACTACTACTACTACTACTACTACTACTACTTCTACTACTACCTGAAGCTATCACGCTTTATCCCTAGCGGGGTAGTCAGAGAGAATGGAGCACCAAACGCTGCGGTTAGTTATTGTTAGAATGTGCAAAAACAATTTCGTCACTTTGAAATACTCAAGCACGTCAGATTATATATATAGATATATCATAACCTGACGGTTATCTGAAGGGATCTTGTTTAATATGAGTTTTTTTAAATATATTTTTTATTTTTTTTAAATCATTAATCGTAATGAATTAAAAAGCTCAAGAAATAGCATGCAATTAAAAGAGTACGTTTGAAGTAGAATACTGTATTTGTAAGAAAATAATTATAAAAAAATATATTTTTGGGTATTTTTTAAATTGTTATCTTCATTGAGGAGTGAGTGAGTAAACGATAGAGAAAAAGTAAGAGAGGAATAGAAACACGGAGAGAGTAATATAGGCAACCCGTAGCTGCATTAAATTTTATCGATCAATTTTTTATTACTTCAGCTTGTAGAATTCGTCTGATTATTGGCAGAGACGACTATAATATCAATTTTAAAAAGAGTAAAACTTTATATCAACAGAGATGTGATATAAATGTAAATTTTAAAATTTAAATAAGTACTTCGAAATTTTTAATATTTGCATGACTATTTGAAAAAAATGCACATTTCATGTATGATAGAAAAAAGTAAAGCATTTTTTAAAAGTTTTTTTAGCTTTTTTAGGGCAGGGTAGGTAGAGGGAATCTAATGTCGAAATTTTGCGTCTTGATGGGTAGAATTTAAAGCATAAAGCATAGCGAAGAAAATATAAAACAATTAATACTACCGAGTGGAAATCAAACCCATAACCGTCGTGTTTACAGTCAGATGATGTTGCGCTGCACCATGGCGGCGTCAACATATTGGTTATTTTCTTTTATAAGTTATTTTCTCGATGTAATAAAATGAAGCGTGGTTTCAGATTATGATATTCAAAGCGCAATGATTAAAAATTACTGGACATAGAACGTCAAAAATTGGCATGTAATTGAGTTAGGAGTGGAGAGCTTGAAGTTCGTACTGAGACTACGAGAAGAAACATGATTTTCCATCTTACGTCTTAAAATCCACGTAAACAAAGTTGCGGATGACGACTTGTATAATTTTATATACTATATTAAATCATCTTTAAATATAAAAAAAAATCCAAAAAAATATTTGGAAAATCATATAATATACTTATATATTATTAGAACAGGTTATATAGGATGTATCATAAAGGCGTTCAGTTCGCTGCGCGCCGCTCTAACGCTCGTACGTCGTTGTAGAGACTGTAGAGCTTATCTCGCTGAAAAAACATTGTCAAAATCTGTGAAAGCCTTATCAAAATCTGCTCATTATATTTAACATGTGACGTTTTGCGATGGTCATTGATGGAGTCGTTAGCAAGAGTGGTCCCGGGAGGCGTGTTTATGCAGTGTCTGATTGTTCTGGTTGCTATGGCAACTATGGGTCGCGGGTTCGCTGAGGAGTTTATCAATGATTTGGATATGCCTAGTGAGTCTTTTTATCTTTTATAAGTGATTTTTAAAATTGTAGATCTTCATTTGAGGCTTCAGTGTGCCACAAAGCGTGATTGTAAAAGCGACCGGTTGTGGGTTCGTTACCCACTCGAGGAGATGGAATATTTAGTTAAATTTATACTTCCATTTTTTCGCTCTGGTGTCGACGCAAAGCGCGGCGTTGAGTTCTGCCACCCAACACGCAAAGCCTCCAGAATCCACTGCCTACCCTGCTGTGTACGGGACACAGCGTGAAGCTGATTTATTTATGATTTTGATTTGTTACTCTATTTTTGGATTAAGTTAATAAAAAAAATCCAATTGGAAGGACTCTGACTTTTACTTGTCAATCTACGTGCAGCAACACATAGTTGTCTGGTCTGTAAACACGAGGTTCGTGGGCTCAATTCTCACTCGACGGAATAAACTAATAATAACTTTAAGCTCCTTGCTGAGGTACTAAGACAAATCGCAGGATTTAGTTCTATCTCTCAAAACGTAATGTTTCAATGATTGGGCGGTCCGTGAGAAATGGAGTGTTTTGACACTAGGCTCCCTATGTTTATACTTCGTGAAGTTATTTAATCATTAGTAAATTGCAAAAAAGTATCTAGTCATTCCTTTAATCATTCATGTGAATTGATAATGAAATACTAAATAATGAAATACTTTGAATTGCGAAACTAATCCTTCACTCTACGTATAAATTTGAATCAATTAATGTTATTAATTGACGAATTAGTGTTATACCTATCAGTAGTTTCAGCGAATAATTTTGACCATCGTTGCGCAGTGGCATAGAGTCTGACTGTAAACGTGACGATTATGAACTCACCCGGGGAATGTTTTTTATTTCTTTGCCCTGGAAACGATACATAGTGTACCGTTGAGTTCCGCCACTCAATACACAATGTTTCGAAAATTTGGCGGAAAGAAGGGAACGTAATGTATTAACGCTAGGTTTCCTGTAACTATCCTGCAATGCTATAAGAGCGATTCAGCGTGGAAGAATGTTATTTTTCTCAAATGTATGATTAAATAATAAATAAATACAACGGTTACCTACATAAATATTTGTGAAATGTATTCATTTTTAGGGTTCCGTACCTTTTAACAAAAGGAACTCTTATAAGATATCTGTCAGGAGAATTTATCTCAGGAACGCTTGAAGATATTCGCGTTCAGACGGTGGTGCGTAAAACTTAGTGTCTTGACACTACGTTCACTATGTCTACCTTCTTAAATACAGGCAAAATAAATATAATACGAGTATATCGCTTATTGAGGGCAACAATGACGTAACAGCACTTTTTTAAATATTGCAAGAGACGCAATTAAAGTTTGTTTTTACTATGCTTATTATTCTAAATGGCCGTGCTAGTAATATAGCAAAATAAATGATTTTTTTTTTTTTGCTATTTATGTATAAATTGTATCAGTAAAATTGAATTGACCCTTCTTATTTAAAACATGATTTAAGCTGTGGTTTCGCCAAATTCTGTGTTCAAATATATACATACTGCTATAAATAACAGTTTTGTTGTCATATATTAATATGACACAATCTCAATGTCCGAGATAATTCTGACCGCAGGTTCAGAGGAACACAATGATTGACCTGATGTAACATAGTCTATAGCCCTCCTTACAAAATGGACTAACACAAAGATATTATATCATTTCAAATTTGTAGTTGTTGAGATTAGCATAATCAACCAAACAAACTAGTCATTTTTATAATGTAAGTATAGGTTTAAGCTGGATTTGAATCAGTTGTCATAGTAGTAACAGCAGCTGGCTCATTTCATATCGAGTCATACAAAAGTAAATTTTTTAATTTATTACTAAGCACTAAAAATAGAACACGCGGTGTATAGAGAATTTTCATTATTACTCTACGTAACGATCGAGAATTGGTTTATTTAGCGAAGTTCTAAAATTATATTGAATTCTTGCTACGTAATACTAAAACGTAGTGTTTAAACTTCACTTATAAACAACGATAATATAGTTTTTTTAAGTAAAACTTTTTTTCAGTCACTATAAAGCGTTAAAGTCGCGTGGAGGGAGTAGGCGGTATGATATGGTGAAAACCGACAGCGGCGGAGAGAGAGAACGGCTGGCAGAGACGGAGAGAGGATGACGCTATTTCCATTTGTCCGTTGAAGTTTTACTTTTACTATGTGCGTACGTGGACACATAGTAGTGGAAAGGAAAAAAGTTTTTTATTGGAAATATATACAATTTTTAAACATATACAAATTTTAACGTAGCGGGATTCGAATTCAAGTCTCTTGAAAACCGTTCAAGATACACTTTTCACTTGTATCTGGTCTAGTATGATCAACAATATAAGAATTTAGCCCATTTATATATATTTATATATAATAACTGTATAATCATTCTATATTTAAGTGTGCGGCAACAAGCGCGATGGTTATGAGTTCAATTTTCAGAAAAGCTATATCTTTTCTCACCCAACAATCCATTTCTGTCACAGCGACATCTATTTTAGCAAGTTTTATATGCGATTCACATGATTTATAGAGACCATTTATATCGGTTCTATTGTGGAGACTCGGGGAAGGTTTAAGGAAGATTTCCGCTATTGAAGCTAAAAATAATATTGTGATTATTATAATGTTAACTATAGCAAACTTAATTGTGGGGTGACAACATATCATTTCTAATAATTAAATATTAACATTTTTTACTCACTACGCTTAGTTACCGGAGCGAGGGATTGAAAACAATTTCTTCTGTCAATAGAGAATTGAATCCATATATATCGTGACTACAGTTCCACTACTTCACAACGACCTCATACATAATATCATTATAAAGAAATATAACAATATTTTTCGTATATAATTTCATGCTGAATTATCTAAATAATATAATATGAATAACAGATATAATGAGTGTCTCGGGACAACGAATGTGAGTTATTAACCAAACATAAAAGGTTAAAAAATCCACTATACATTCAACTTGGATGTATTTTGTGAAATGTAAACAATCCAAGCTTAGTTGCCTTTGTTTGTAACGATCCATATCGTAACTAAAATGTGTAGGTGAATAATATAATTATGTAAAAAATAATAATAATTTATAAAATAATATTATAAATATTATTTATAATATTATTTAATTTATAGTTACTATAAATACAAACTTCTAAATAATAGTTTAGTGTAGTTCTTTTATTACACGTTCCATTCACAAATAATAATAAAGTAATGTAATATACCATAGGTAAACTCGCAGATATAAAATATATTTATTTTTATTATTATTTATTAAAATTTATTTAATAGCTATAAATAATCACTGTATTTTATCATTATAAAAAAATAATAACATAATTAATATTTTTTATATTGCAAAATATAATGATGGCTGAATAAGTTACTGTCAGAAAAAAAGGCGAGAAAGAGACGGGAGATGGCGGATGCGTCTGGTGAAAGATAGTTGTTTAAAGATGTTTAGAGAAGATTTAATTTATAAGTAATTTATATTTGTATATTTAAAATGCATGACATGTTGTAAATAAAATTATGATATAGTTATTCGAGGCTAGTAACATAAGTTATAAGTGCTTTAATTATTTACGATTGTTTGTTTTGGAATACTTCGTCGGTAAGTTTTTATAAGTTATTTTTAAAACAAAGAAGAATAATATTGATGCTTATAAAAGAATTAGTATACAGAGATAAATTTAATTTAATTATTAAGTGGAAATAAATGCTTAAAGATATTTATGAGATTATTTTACAATTACAATTTTAATAATGTATGTAGAATGCTTGCCGCCATCTTTCTTAGAAGCGTGTAGTATATATAAATCGTGAAATTAAAGTTATATAAGTTTGGTAAATTATATTTATAAATTTAATGTTTATATATTTGTATATATTTAAAATATTACTGTAAAATAAAATATGTAGAAATTTAAGCTTCACGCAGTATCCCGCACACAGCAGGGTAGGCAGATGGTACCTAGTGTTAAGACACTCCGTTTCCCACTTTTTTCCCCACTTTTTCAATTTAATAGTATCATATATAATATGATTTAAAAATATTATTTTATGAAAATACATATTTATATAATATGAGTATATTTAATTATTGACCATAAAGGCAATTTGTCGATATAGAATCGATTAAAGATATTAGACGAAGGTCGGAGTTCATTGACCCTATGGTTAACTAATAACTGATATTGGAGTGTCTTCGCTGGTACTAATAAGCTTGACTAGTCGTGCGTGGATATACAGTGCAGTGTGTGTTGTGATTTTACTTAACATATCGGTTGCGGTAGTGCGTTCGATCCAATGACTGATATTGATTTCACAAATCAATCAACATCATAAATCATCATTCTACCATACAATATTTAGAAAGATTACACAGAAACGTCCCAGAGGGTTCAATAAAGATGGTTGATGTTTATTTACATTTTGTATTGTGTGGAGAATGGGGTGTCAGTTACATGTTGGAAATGGATATAATTAGTATTTTCCTAAGTGTATTATTCCACAATTATTATTAAAGAAAAAAAATGCTGTTTTGACCATAAGGCACTCAGCGATTAGATTAGAGGCGCGGGTTCAAATCCCGCTATGTTTAATTTTTATAAGTTTTCTAAAAGAAGTATCACTCTACGATTGGATCTTCGGAGCGAATAATTATTAATCTGCATCTCAAGTGACTCCAGATCGGCACTCTAGTTGCTGGGAGACCAGAATGAATCTCATCTAATAGCATTTTTCATAAAAGAAAATCAAAAAGGAGCAACAAAAGAGGGCATAAACCTCTCTGGATGACGGCGCATACTGGCATCCCGGACAATGAGACGGCGGATGAACTGGCTAAGAGAGAGGTCTCGAATAACCGAAAAGCACTGAACTATAACGGACCAAGCAGGGCATTTGGCGAGAGTGTGATGCAACGAATCCACGGAGGCTTCATACTCGTGGCACACCGGCGACATCTTCTGACGTGTAATCTGATGTAGGTATTTGCTGAAGCAACTGTACCCCATCATGCACCATTCTAAACGCCAGGACACTAAAACCCCTTTTAAACCAGTGTTCAGGGAGTGGGCGGACTGCCTCCAGCGTCGCTAGGCCTGCCTCCCGAGACCCCAGATCCACCCTCCATCGCCGGATTATGGCTTCGCCCGCTTTCCTCTTGTAAGTTTATAACCCGCTGTAAGTATTCTCAACTGCATACTACTAGTACTAGGATAAAAAATATGTTAAAAACTAACGCTAGACTAAAAAATAGATATAATTGAAATTAAAAATTAGGCACATTTACAAATAACTTATAATAAAACTCTCGCTTCAACATAGTATTTTTTTTTAATTTAATATGACACACACTGGAGGAGAGTGGGTCCAAACAAAACCCACAACCCTGCGCGCTGCTAAAATTTTGCTGTTTATTTGTCTGTCCGTCTATCACCAGACTGTATCTCAAGAACCGTGAATATTTAAGGCTCCCAATTACACCAAACGTGATTTTTCTTCGTTTTTTTATAGATAATAATATGGAACCGTCCATGCGTTGTGCGACTCGCACTTGGCCGGTTTTTATATTTTGACATTTAAAGTCCGTCTTAAATATCTGCAACACTCTCTGGCTGCTTTATACTTTAAGCCTTTTGATCTTCTTATATCAAAAGCTTATTTTTAATAGTCGAGAGCAGGTAACTTTAAAACGTTATTTATATGACTTTAACTAGTTTTCGCTTAAGTGTTGCTAAGTTTTATATTAAAGAATGCCGACCCTGTTGTGATAAAAAAAAGTAAAATTAACTAATTTTTTTGAGGCCAGTCCCCCTTGAGGCCAGCCTGGGCCACCCCAGGGGCACAAAATGTGCTTGTTAATCGACTGATTGTGGGTTCGATGCCCACTCGAGGAGATGAAATATTTATTTATATTTATATTTTCATTTCTTCGCTCTGGTGTCGAGGGGTAACTTGCTTCCACTTGCTGCCAAATTCCGGAGGCATTGCTTGTTGAATGGCAGAATTCAACGCCGCGCTTGTCCTCAACACCAGAGCGAAGAAATGGAAATATAAATGTAAGTAAACATTTCATCTCGGTTTCGTAGTCACACTTTGTGCCCCTGCGCTATGACTGGCCTCAATATCTCTACGTATGTGTATGTATACTGTTATGCCAAAATATTTAGATATTTTTTGACTAAGTACAATTCTACACCCATACCCATTTCTCTCTTCGATTTATTCTCTCCTCTACCTAAAGGTAGCCTGGAAGAGATTGCTCATTTAGCGATAAGGCCGCTTTGTACTGATTTATATAGATTTCTTTCAATATGATGTTTACTTTACTTTATATTTTTAGTTTTTTTTAATAATATTTCTAAGCCATATGAATAAATAAAATATATGAATAACATTTCAATTACTATTATTATTCTGTCCATTCTGTTTGTCCACTGGGGACTGCGACCAGCAGTGATGTACGATGTTTGCCTTATTTAATATCAATATTCCTTACACAGTGTAAGGCAATAAAATTTAAATTTATATATATTTCATTTCGATTCAACGCAAGAGTTGTGATTTCGATTCAAAATCGGGGGTATAAATTATTTACATGTACTTGGAATTTTGGGTTTTAGTTCATTATCTTGAAAATTGGGTAGAACGTAGGGAACGAAGTGTCTTAAGACCCCACTGTCTACTTACTCTACTCTACTATATATGATACAGCAAGGAGCCATTTTTTCTGCTTTTAGAAATGTATGGCAGATATTATTAGATTCTTATTGGTCTATTTAAGAGCTTCTTCGTAGGTGGATCCATTATCTTATTTTATCTGGTCAAAAAAAAAATTATGCAGTCATTCCCCATAGTGGGATATATGAACCTACAACCATTACGTCCATTCAACATATAGCACTACTCTACACTACAACGCCGACGGTACCTTTGAACATAAAATTAAAATGTATATATTTGGCCTTTTCACTGATTTAATGATCACATTTGTCGTCCCACATAATGACTTATAGCTGTTAAGTAACATTAAATAAAATTACAGTATTCGATGATGTCTTTATGATGGCGTTAATTATAATTTAATGTTATTATTTCAGCGTGTTTAATTTTAGCATAATATTTTCGGAAATATATGAAAAATATAAAGAAAATGGTAACCGTGGTATATTTGGGATATCTTTACCCAACGCTATAATAGTGTGTGATACAAAAAATAAAAACCGGTTAAGTGCGAGTTGGACACGCCCACCGAGAGAGAGTTCCGTACCAAGTTCACAATGATATATCTACAGGAAGTAAAACTTATTAAAATTGATAAACTGAAATTTTAAACTACTATAAGTATGTAATCATTTCAAATTCAAAATTTTTCAGACAAAAAATCATTCAAATTTTTCAGACAAAAAAGGGGCTCTATCTCTTGTTCCACTTTATTCACTTTATTGATTAGACTTTATCTAGCCTTTTTTACATTTATACATCTTATGTTGTAAATAAAATTCGTGTTTGAATTCGATTTTATTTTGTTTTCAATCTTTTTGCGTCTTATTAAAAATTACTTGTAATACCTTGGTATTTTATGTTGAATATTAGTGGTCGCCCGAGACTTTGTTTCCATTTCCGTAGCAATTTCAAGAAATCCTCTGTTAATGCTTCCCGATGACTCTACATATTTTGATATATTTCAGCGTTCTCCACCGCGTAGTTTCGGTTGCCCATTGTCCGTCAGTCACTCAGTAACTGTAGAGTTTCAAAAATAAATTGAAATGTTTTCTGTGAAAATGGAAAGACTTATTTCAGTGTGCATATTTATAGCGATACAAGATACGTAAGGTGTTGCATTTAATATATTATATGTATGTATTATTATTTTTGTTTATTGTAAGATTAATTAGGATTAGGTTTTATTGTAAAAAAATCTTTACATGGTTTTTACCACAACAACCTTAATGACTACAATTACTACTACATTACTACATATTTTAATATTATTGAAAAAAGAAAAATATAATATAATAACTATAAGAGCCCAATTTTCCTGTAAAAATAAAGATTTCTTTATTACGAAAGAAAGAAATTAATAATGAAGTTTATTATACAAAGTAAAGTTTGTTCGTACTCAATTTAGGTGCAAATTGCTTGTATCGAACTCAATTTCCGCTTTATTTAATATTTAGTGAGCTAAAGTCATTACGTTTATATTAATTAACTAAATATTTGTTACGAAGAAAAAAATATCTTAGGCTATCGTGGCGCAGGAGCACTAGCGTGCGACTGTGAGCACGACGGTTGTGGGTTCGATTTTCATATTTTCATTTCCTCGCTCTGATAATGAAGCAAGGCGCAGCGGCAACAAGTTACGTCCCAAGTGCCGCAGTGTTTCAAACGTATGTGTACTGTAAAAAAAAATCAAATCAAATCAGCTTCACGCTGTATCCAGCACTGTATGTATACTGTAAAATTGTAGTGAATATTATCTTTTATAAAATTAAATAAATAATAATAATAATAATACATGTAAATTCCTATTTCATTCGATATTAATATTATATACTTACACTACATTCTATTTTCAAATTTACTTAAAACTAAATTGTTAATATTTATATTTATTAAAATCATCCACACGCAGTGCATTCGCATGACAAACTTGTTTCGAGTTTTTTTGCTGTGCGTGACGTAGCCTGCTTGCTAGCTACGAGTAAAGAGTTGGCTACTATCGCTTGCGACGTTCACTTGTTTTAAATATTGTACTCATTGCTTGTATTCAATTTTAAGCCTTATCTTCTTGCTAATACGTATCTGTTTCGTTTATCTGTTTCTTTTACTATTTCTTTAAAATTCTTTCTTTCCTTCTGTGAGTGTGTAAAATTATTCTTTTGTGTATCTTCTTTACTGTTAAATAAATTTGGACTATTTTTCCATAATATTCTGGAACTTTAATTTCACTCCGTAATTAAAAATATAAAATATTATTAAAATAGCGTATTTCACAAAACCGCTATATTGGTGAACCCGAAATTAGTGAACACTACATTAAATATCTACGTTTTCTGCTGGCAAGAAAATTTAAAAACGGCAAGAGGCCATTTTGACGACCTTTGCAAGGTGACCTCTAGTACACGATGGAGGACGCGACTACATCCAACGTTTGTAGAATTGGCGTGCGTATTCCACCATTCTGGCCGGAAGAACCAGCCCTTTGGTTTTCACAAATTGAAGGTCAGTTTGCTTTATCTAATATAACAAGTGATGCTACAAAATTTTATTACGTTGCCGCTCAGTTGGACAATCAATTTGCTGTCGAGGTGAAGGATATTATAATTTCTCCTCCCGAGACGGATAAATACGTCACTCTTAAAACGCAGCTGATTAAAAGATTATCTGCGTCTCAGGAAAAGAAGGTGATGCAGTTGCTGAGGCATGAGCAGCTAGGTGATCGCAAACCATCGCAGTTTCTGCGATACATACAAGATCTTGCGGGTTTGTCTGTCCCCAAAGATTTTTTAAAAACATTATGGTCTAGTAGATTAACACAAAACATTCAAACTGTTATAGCTTCGCAGCCTGATCTACCTATAGAAAAATTAGCTGACCTGGCAGACAAGATGCATGAAATAGCACCCTCATCACCACAAGTCGCAAGCACGTCTGCGATGGCCACATCCCCTGCACCCTCCATGTTGGAAGAAATGGCCAAGCAGATCCAACTCCTGACCAAGCAGGTATCTGAACTCTCGACCCAGGTACGTCACAATTCGGTACCATTCAAGTTCAGAGAGCGTTCCCGGAGCCATTCCAGGCATCGTCGGAAGTTAACTTCCCACCAAAAATGTTGGTACCATTTTAAATTTGGTTCCAACGCAAAAAAATGTGTACAGCCATGTACTTACGGAGAGTCGGAAAACTCTCTGGGCAGCCGGAAGTAGCGGCCAACGTCTGCCCTTTACCTACAGGCCGTCTTTTTATTACCGACCGTATTTCAAAAATGCTTTTCCTCATAGATACTGGTTCTGATCTCTGCGTTTTTCCACGGTTGGCTACCAAAGCGCCCTGTACCAAGACGAAGTATGAACTTATGGCAGCCAACGGTACAGTCATTCATACTTACGGTCCTACATTATTGCAGTTGGACCTAGGACTGCGACGTACTTTCACCTGGAAATTTACCATCGCTGATGTTTCGAAACCGATTATCGGCGTAGATTTTCTGATATTTTACAATCTTCTTGTAGATTGCAGATATCAGCGCCTCGTCGATGGAACTACTACTCTATCAGTGCAAGCACTACAAGAAAAGATCTCCGATGACCTTGCGTCAGTCAAAGCCATTTCGGGAGAATCAAAATACCATCAGCTGCTTCATGAGTTCCCAGAGGTAACGAGACCATCAGGTACGTCTTCCCTTCCTAAGCATAATACTGTGCATTACATCAAAACCATACCCGGACCACCAGTTACCAGTAGACCTCGTCGTTTAGACCCCGTTAGACTGAAAGCAGCCAAAAAAGAGTTCGATGATATGCTCTCACAGGGAACTGCCCGCTCGTCTAACAGTTCGTGGTCTTCTGCTCTGCACTTAGTTAAGAAGAAGGACGACGGATGGAGACCATGTGGTGATTATAGAGCACTCAATGCTCGCACAGTTCCTGATAGGTATCCTATACGCCACATTCAAGATTTTTCCTACCAACTCTCTGGTTGTTCAGTATTTTCAACTATCGACTTGGTTAAGGCGTACAATCAGATACCGGTACACGTCGATGATATCCACAAAACAGCCATTACAACTCCTTTTGGACTTTTTGAGTTCCCGTACATGACCTTCGGACTGCGCAATGCAGCACAAACCTTTCAAAGGTTCATGGACGAAGTACTACGTGACTTTGATGAGTTTTGTTTTGGTTACTTAGACGACATTTTGGTATTTTCCAGTTCTGAAGAGCAACATCAGCGCCATATCAGACTACTCTTCACCAGGCTCAAGGAGTATGGTGTTTTGATAAACACATCCAAATGTGTCTTCGGGCAGCGACAGGTAAAATTTCTTGGTTACCTAGTGTCAGGTTCTGGGACTCAACCTTTAGAAACGAACGTAAAGAGCATACAGGAGTGCAGCGTGCCTAAAACTGCTAAGGAATTAAGACGTTTCCTTGGTATGTTTAACTTTTATCGTCGTTTTATTCCCGGCGCCGCAAACATTCAAGCACCATTAGACTCTGCGCTTTTAGGACCCAAAATGAAAGGAGCTAGGCCCATCACAATGACACCTGAGATGACGGAAGCTTTTGATAAATGTAAGACTTGTTTATCTCAAGCCACGTTATTAGCTCATCCGGATCCATCTGCAGAGCTAGCTATTGCCACTGATGCATCTGATGTCGGTATTGGAGCAGTACTTCAGCAACGTGTTAACAACGTATGGCAACCTCTTGGTTTCTTTTCTAGGAAATTAACATCCGCACAAAAGAAGTATAGTCCTTACGACCGAGAGTTATTAGCTATTTATGAAGCCATTAAATATTTTCGACACATGGTTGAGGCTAGAAACTTTGTGATTCACACTGATCATAAACCTCTCACCTATGCATTCAACATTAATAGGGAGAAATGCTCACCGCGTCAGTATCGATACTTTGACTATATTTCACAGTTCACAACCAGCATTCAATACTTACCAGGACGTTTGAACGTAGTGGCTGATACACTGTCACGACTAGAAGAGGTGAGCCGTTCTATTGATTACCAGGCTCTGGCATTTGCTCAAGATACTGATCCTGAACTGCTAGGTCTGCTTCAAAAAGGCTCATCGTTAAAACTGGTTAAGGTAGACTTGCCAGACTCTAACCAGAAGATATACTGTGACGTATCAATGTCTTCTCCACGCCCGTTCATTACTGAGAAATTTCGCCGACAAGTTTTTGAAGCGTTACACAGCTTGAGCCATCCTAGTAGGACAGCTACAGTGCGGCTGGTAACACAAAGATTTGTATGGCCAGGGATTCGCAAGGACTGTAGAGAGTGGACACGAGAGTGTATACTTTGTCAAAAGAGCAAAGTTCACCGTCATACTTTTGCTCCCTTATCCTCAATCCCAACTCCTACGTCGAGGTTTGCACACATCCACCTCGACATCGTCGGACCTTTAACCATTTCGTCTGATTTCAGGTATTGCCTTACAGTCATCGATCGTTTCACACGATGGCCTGAGGCATACCCACTCAAAGACATCACAGCTGATTCCTGTGCTGCCGCCCTTCTCTCTGGTTGGATAGCAAGATTTGGTTGCCCTCTTCGAATTACAACCGATAGGGGACGTCAATTCGAGTCGCATCTCTTCAAGGCACTCTCAGCCATGATTGGTGCACATCATTTTAGAACCACTTCATATCACCCAGCTTCCAACGGCTTGATCGAGAGACTCCATCGGCAGCTAAAAGCAGCTATCATGTGCCATCCCTCTTCAACCTGGATGGAAGCACTTCCGTTAGTGCTGCTGGGCATCCGTAGCGCCTGGAAGGACGACATTCAGGCTTCAGCAGCTGAGCTGGTCTACGGGGAGCCCCTTCGTCTTCCAGGACAATTTCTCGCACCCTCTGAAGATTACAAGACAGGTGATATCACAAATCTGGCTAGTCGTCTTCGTGCTAGTATGGCACGACTCTCGCCGAAGCCCACGTCATGGCATAGGACAGGTCCTTTTCATATGCCGGCCGACCTTGCAGACTCGACACATGTTTTTTTACGGCAGGACCACGTCCGCAAGCCACTGGAACCACCATATGCAGGCCCGTACAAGGTTCTTAAAAGGACGCCTAAATATTTTAAGATAAACATATGTGGTAAGCCTAACAACGTGAGTGTGGACAGGCTCAAGCCCGCATATGTTACGCGAGAGGCCGTTCCTGTATCAAACAGACCAGTTACTGCACCAAAGGCAATCTCTCAACCTGATGTGGAGCAGAAACTTGAAAAGCGGACACGAAGCGGAAGAAGAGTTAGATTTCCAGACTACTATCGCCCTTAACCAGGTCTCTGGGGGGGAGTACTGTAGTGAATATTATCTTTTATAAAATTAAATAAATAATAATAATAATAATACATGTAAATTCCTATTTCATTCGATATTAATATTATATACTTACACTACATTCTATTTTCAAATTTACTTAAAACTAAATTGTTAATATTTATATTTATTAAAATCATCCACACGCAGTGCATTCGCATGACAAACTTGTTTCGAGTTTTTTTGCTGTGCGTGACGTAGCCTGCTTGCTAGCTACGAGTAAAGAGTTGGCTACTATCGCTTGCGACGTTCACTTGTTTTAAATATTGTACTCATTGCTTGTATTCAATTTTAAGCCTTATCTTCTTGCTAATACGTATCTGTTTCGTTTATCTGTTTCTTTTACTATTTCTTTAAAATTCTTTCTTTCCTTCTGTGAGTGTGTAAAATTATTCTTTTGTGTATCTTCTTTACTGTTAAATAAATTTGGACTATTTTTCCATAATATTCTGGAACTTTAATTTCACTCCGTAATTAAAAATATAAAATATTATTAAAATAGCGTATTTCACAAAACCGCTATAAAATAAATAATTTACTTTTTTTCAAAGTAAATGTAAAAGCAAAACGAAAATCTTTTTTTGAAATTACAATGATTTTCGTGGAATCGTTTCGTTAATCAATATAAAATATTTATTCTTGCAAATTCTGATTTTTTGAGAGCCTTGTTGATTCTGATTAACAAAGCTCTCCAAAAATTGGGGGGAATTTAAATGTAATAATTTGACTCTGTAGTGCGACGCGCCTTCAACTTATAAATAAATATAATTTATTATATACTGCTATAATAAATTTAAGAGGGAATGAATTATTTTTTTCTTCGTTCTGACACAAAGGCAAAAAGCCTGGTCTTGAGTCCCGCCGCTGAACACCCAATACCTTATTGGAAAGTGGGGAACGAAGTGAATTTAGGAAGTGGAGAACGAAGTTAAGCGAATTTAAAATTATTGTTTAACTGGCCAGTCGTGGCGCAGGGGTACAAAGTGTGACTGTAAAACCGACTGGTTGTGGGTTCGATCCCCACTCAAGGAGATGAAATATTTACTTAAATTTATATTTCCATTTCTTCACTCTGGTGTCGAGGTAAAGCGCGGCCAGTCAACACGCAATGCCTCCATAATTCGGCAGAAAGTGGGAAACGGAGTGTCTTAACACTATGTTCCCTCTTCTTATCCTGCTGTGTGGAAAGGAAGGGATACAGAGTGAAAACTGTTTATAAGAGCTGTTGATAATAATTTTAATTTGAAAGACGAATAAATAATATTTTTGATTTGAATTTAATTTGTACCGATAAAAAAGGAACCTTTAAATTCTATAATGAAATGTCAAAAAATTCAGTTAGAAATATTAAATATAAATCTGTTGCGCTGTGCATTTTATAGATAACTAGCGACCCGCTCGCGGCTTCGCCCGCTTTAACTACTGAATTATTCATGTAGTGTACCTATGTTTGCAAAACACTTAAGATTACTAATGTGAATATTATTTAAACCTTAATGCAACCCGCATTTTCGTAGTTTCAATAAGGATGTTCCAATTGTTTAAAAAAACACACTTAAACAAATGACACAAAAAACAGAAAACTTTAACGAAAGGAATTATAAACAACAGACTACCTACTATTCTCTTACGTAAAAATACTTAAACGAAAGATGTAACCAACTATGTGGCGTTGAAATACATCATAATTATTGGATAACTCCAAAATACGTGCAATCACTTCTAAATTAACTTTGCTATAGAGCCAGGCGCAGAATTGAAGCATTCTCTCGTCCATCTCCGTAGTAGCTCCGAACGACATCTGGGCGTTGACACAGTATGAAATTGGAAGGATTATCAAATGCCATCTAGGCGGTCAACTCAGTCAGGAGAGACCCTCGGTTTCCTGAGGGAGGCCCATCTTAAACGACCAAGGTTCAATGCAAGGCTCATGAGTCGGATTTGGAGGAGAATAGAAAGTCCCTCGGATATGCCACGGAGTGCTGCTCCTTAGGTGCAGGTGAAACATTGGCGCAGCGGAATGCGTTGGACGTGAGACGACCAATGTGTACCTCCAGGCTTTCTATTTTTATGTTGCGATGATGCGTGGTGTTCCTCACTTAGTATGGCGCTTGCGTCACTCGACGGAGGATGAGGTTCTGGACCACCTGCAGGATTTCTCGTTGAGTGATACTCGCTAGGACGTTGTGATGTCATCAGTGTATAGTGCGTAGAGAGCAAGTGATAAAATGCTGCCCTGGGGAACAACGGCAGCGATCGAGTCGCTGCTAGACCTCGAACTCTCAACTGACACACAAAATGTCCTGTCACTGAGGCAGGGAGGCAAAGACATGCGTGACGTGCTGGGGGGTGCCGGCTCTGAGCACTTAATGAAGTAGGCCCGGGTGCCAACGCGGTCGAATACGCGCGCTACGTCGAAGAGGACTACTATTGCACTCTCCTTTCGATTGATCGCTGTTGCGGCGTAGTATAACCAGAGTGGTATACCCGCTTGCCAAACTGTTCGCTTCGTGGGTGGATGTGCGACTGGAGAAGTGAGAGGAATAACTTCTCGAACAGCTTGGCGACCGCGCTAAGGAGGGTTATAGATCGGTATCCCTCAGGCTGCGGGCTCTTCCCAGCCTTGGGCAACATGATGACCAGGCCTTGCTTCCATGCCCGGGGGAAAGAAGCCAGGGGAGTGCGGCGGATCCATTTTTATAAGCAAAAGGTTGCGGGGCGCGGATAAGGAAAGGATAAGGATTAATATCATTATGGACACACATCCCTTACAATAAGAAAATATATTTAAATTACCGTCTAATTTCCGTCTCCTCTACGCTTTCATTAGTAAGACTTAAAAGATTTTAGTTTGCATTTCTTGTTCTACAACCTATGAACGACGTGGCATAATTAAATTAAAAAAGGAAATGTTTAAAAAGGTAAAAAAAATAATAATAAAAGAACAGAAGAAGAGTAAACAAAATAAACAATAGGATACTTAAACGAAAGAAATGATAAACAAAAGACTACCTACTATTCTAATAATCAAAAAAGATAAAACTAAATATATCGCGCTGAAATAATACATTAAACTCTAATTATCCAATACGTACAATCGCATCTAAGTCTACTTCGCTACAGAGGCAGGCGGGGAGACGGGCGCGGCGGACGCGTCGCGGGGCGCGGGGGGACGCATGGCGTGTGGTGAGCCGTTTCGCAGCAAGGATTTTTTGATATTGTAACAACTTCTAAAGTACTTATTAAAATGAAAAACAGTAAAAGACAGTTTTGGTCTCCATTAAATGGCCAACGTAAATAATATACTTATTTATACGCTGAGAGTAAGGTAATAAATAAAACTTGCGCCAAAACTGCGGTTTATAGCCGGCGTGATGTGTCAACAATTAAATGCGTTTTTCTCTAAAACTATTCGTAATTTCAAATTAGTGTAAAAAGCAAATTTTATCTTCGTTTAACGTAGAAAATTAATAAACTATTTAAAAGGATAAGGATTGATACCATTATGGACAAACATCCCTCACAATAAAAAATATATTCAAATTACTATTTTTAGACAGAAATATGCTCACTGTGTGTTATCCTTAGAAGATACAAATATGCTGTCGCTGACTTTTTTGTAGATCTTATTAAGAGGAATGATACTCTAGTACATTATTTTCATGTAGGACTTATCATTAAAGCAGCGCATGCGTGAAAGTGTCTCAACGGGTAGGACTTTATGCACATTTATCATATTTATGTCAAATTACAATAAAATATACATATAATAAACCATATATAAACCTTCCCTGAGAAATACTCTACCTAATGGTGAAAACCGCATCAAAATCCGTTGGGTGGTTTAGAAGAAGATCGCTTAGAAAGGCCAGACAGAGACGAAATGCGTTCTTATTTTATAAGATATAGAGATATCACAATACGAGGTGCATTACTAAAGATATATTAGGTATTTAATCTATAAAAATAAAACATGGATGCCAGAAGCTTAAAGCTCAAACACTTGTTACATATGAAAAATTCTTATTGTACAAAGAACCGTGTAAATTCTTCCTTTCCGAGATTTAACGCAACACCTTTAGAATTCATTTCTATGATAAATATCCTGTCCGTTCTATTATTAGTAGTGAGTATTATTATACTCTTAATATGCAAATTAATTTAACATTTTGTTGTGCACATTTTTTTAAGTTCTCGTTATATTCCGCTTGCTAGGAGGAGGAGGAGGGTAAGCAGGGGGAACCTAGTGTTACCATAT
Organism: Heliconius himera; assembly: GCA_021202915.1. NCBI lineage: Eukaryota > Metazoa > Arthropoda > Insecta > Lepidoptera > Nymphalidae > Heliconius > Heliconius himera. The sequence goes on from JAJHJA010000706.1 coordinate 286,956, forward strand.
ACCGTCCAATTTTCGAGATATTGCGTATTGAGAGGCGAAACTCAAGCACACTTCGTTTTGTTACTAGAGTGTGGAAATGAAATGTACGGCTGCAACTAAGTATGTGTATAACAAAATGTGTATAAAATTCGCTGCGAAATCAAGATCTAAATGGTACTTCTCAAGGACACCAACAAAGGAGTAATGAAATTTGGCACGAAGTAAAAAAATACCGTAGAAAGGGAAAAAACATATTTTGTATAACTGATACATTTCATACAAAATTGTTTATATGCCCGCGAAAACTTACGTATTTCAACTTTTATAAGTTGTACTTCCTGTTGACTTATAATTCTGAATTTGGTATAGAACCCTCCGTGGGCAAGTCCAATTTTTTTTATAAAATATGACTTTGGTGGTGGATTGGTGGACAATGAAAAAAAAACTACGAGAACTTACACTGCCTTTTTTTAGTCTATTTTTAGTTTTATGTGATGCATAATGTGTTGCAAACAAAATCCAGGTTTTATAATACTTTTATTCACTCTTGTTGTATAACAATTCCAATTTCAATTTTATAGTTTTGGTTACTTAAAATCTAATTCCATTAACAAATTGTCTTAACACTATCTTAGGACGTAATGAACACGAGTGCCGTTTTTTTTCGAATTGACTTTATTGCTGTTGACCTAGACTGGTCTTGACAGCGTCACCGGGCTGGGAGGGGCGAGAGTAGTTCGCCCCTGAAGAAAAATTACGAGCTTTGATGGGCGCTTGTTAACACGAGTGCCGTGTCGTTTGTGCTTTTATTTGAAATCCACCCGAAAAAACACAGCACACTAGCGCCACTTAATACAATTGGTAATAGAAACAATATTAAATGACGTACTCGTAATCACAGTGACACCTATTAATATAAAAGGGGATATTTAGAAATAATGCCATATATAATATGAGTAAATTATACTAACAGATGTGAAAAGATAGTTTTAAAATATCACAATTACCATAGATATTGCTCTGAAAATATAAACAAACAATCTTCTAACGGAAATAGCCTTGCTTTGTAAAAGCTTCAAAAGAAATTACCTAAACTATCAGCGCCCACGTACCGAACTTGCGGAGGAAATCTATGCGGGCTTACGTATAGCTTTAGTTTCAGATTGTACTATTACATAATCGATGTGGTAGGATGGATAATATTTATAGAATTAAATGAGTTTAAATTTTATTAATTTTATGATAAATTCATAAGAGGCCATCCTGGCACAGGGGTACAGAGAGTGACTGTAAACGGGATCTCACTCGAGGGAATAAAATATTATGGAGACAAAGTGCTGTGCTGCTAAAGTCTCGAGAATTCACGCAAGGGCATCTGCGCCACGACAGCCTTAAATTTTCTGAAATGTTGTTTAAATGTGTTTTTTCAGGATATTTCACTTTTTTATATTATAAAGAAAATGTACCTCTAGTTTTAATATTACCTTGAACATAAATGAGAGTAATATGACACAACAAACATCAACAAGCGGAAAGTGGCGTAAAATATATCAAGATCGAGCGAGATTGAAATTTAAAATTTCAATGAAATGACGCTCGGACTGTATTTCAGAGATTATGAAAAATCTCAGTGGCTAATGTTACACTCATTCAAATTTTGTCTGAACGTTCAAAATATATATTTTTTATTTAAACAATTAAACGCAGAGTAGATTCCAATTACTTTAATAATTACATCATATTAGTATATACTTTTTTTTAGGAGAATCGTAACGCTTCCTGCGTTACGACTGTTACGTACGACGTACAAGTGTGCGACTGTAAATGTGACAGGCCGTGGGTTCGATTCCCTTTCAAGAAATTGAAATATTTAATATTCTAATTTCTTTGTTCTGTTAACAAGATAAGTTGTGTTGAAAGCGGAAGTGTCTTGATGGAAACAGTGTCTTAACACTAGGTTTCCAAGGCTACCCTGCAATGTTCAGGAGATACGCATAGCGTGTAGCTTAATAAAATATGTATTATATAATCTAAGATCTCTTTTATCTAAGAGATTTTTTAATATACAAAAAAGATTTAAAAATTTATATAGTTGCTATTTTTGTAAGTTTTTGTATGTATATTAATTGTAATTTATCTAAATATGAAACTACAATTAATTATTTAGGAGTAACTTAATGTTTACGAGAAATAAACAATGTTCATACAAAACCTATAAAATAGCAACTATATTGATTTTTAAATCTTTATTTATTAAAATTTTCTTCTTAGATAATAAAAGATCTATATATTTTTATTTATTACCATTTAACAAATTCGTACCAAAATATCACATAAAAACCAAAAAGGTTTGTAACGATGTGAAAATGTATATATATCACATTTTTTATTTACAGTATAGTTAAATAATAATAATAAAAAAATAAATAAATAATAAATAAAGTATTATTCACAAAATATTTTTTAACACTGTTTTGACATTTTTTAATATATATGAGCAAAGAACAATATATGTTTTTACACACGTCAAGCTACCGTCATCCCCTAGCAACCTCTCCCTAATCAATCTACCCGTGTCGTCTCTATTCTACGTGATATTTAATAAACAAATTTTACCAAGTGAAAAAAGTTAAATCATAAGTAATTTTACCAATGTATTAGACGTTCAAGTAATATATGAGATTATATTCAAGATTTAGAAAAAATATTATATTTTTTATACGTATTATGTAGTATGTCGTTAGTGCAACGGGTAAATTCAATGGCTCGATTAAGCGGAAAGTAGGGAACGGAGTATATCCACACTCTGTCTATCCTGCTATAGGAGAAAAAGTGTGAAGGTACTTTTAATCTTCTTTAAAAATATCTCATAGTAACTCTGCATTCACTTTGTATAGAACATCGTTGCTTCCTACATTGAGTTCTAGTATTGGTGTTTCAATTTATTTCTTATTAATATTATAGTATTATATATAAAAAAAGTCTGTCGCTAGCACAGGGAACTTGGAGGCAGTTCAAAATTTTATACATACTTTATAAATATAAAATTTCGCACTGCCTCTTTCTTTAACATAGCTATTTAGTTACTTCATAGAGATATACTGTAGTTTTAGACTACATAAAAAATCTCTCTTGTTACAGTTTAACATACATAAACTATATAAACTTGAATCAACCTAACAAAGCACTCTTTATCCTCATCCACAGTACATTTAAACAAAACCTAGCCCAGATCTAAAGATACGCACTCACTTTAGTCTAGCTATATAGCTAACAAAGCAAACTGTTTACCTCCAAATATTACGGTCGACGAGTCGTGACCGCCCTGAAGTTGACCGCACATGGGTGTACAGAGTAGACTTGAGGATATTTTTCTTATTTTAGATTTTCTCTCTTATTTTAAATTTAGATTTCCTTTCCACTCCAACCTAAGTTAAGAGAGAGAGAGAGCTAAGACAATGCGGCAAAGTTCAAAAAGCCTTACTTCAGTTGGGCCACGACTCGTCACAGTACTATACGTTTTCTTGCATCTAACTTAAGTGACGAATAACCAAGATAAGCTTATCTTATAGAGTTAGAACGGGGTGAGTGCTTGCCTCTAAGGATATCCCCAGAGGCGAGCTCTACAGAACTAATATAAGTTCTGTATGTTTTTACACTGTTTGACAAATATACTTGAGCTAAGATTATTGTTATTTACAATTTTATTTACATTATGTCTAGGTTCAGGCCGTTGTAGCGCAGGACCGCACATGTGTGTGACTATAAACGCGACGGTTGCGGGTTCGATTCCTACTCGGGGGATTAACTAATTTAGTATTTTCATTTCTTGCTCTCTTTGTCGCTAGGACGAGGCGAAGCGCGGCGTTGAGTACCACCACACAAGACGCAATACCTCCAGAATTTGGCGGAAATTGGGGAACAGATGTGTCCTAAGGGTAATGGAGTATCACAACACAAGGTTCCCAGGTTCCCTCTGTCTACCTTGATTTGTACGATGTGTATTTCTTATATAAGTGACAATAAATAAAAAACCGGACAAGCGCGTGTCGAACTCGCCCAGCGAGAGTTCCGTAGTGCGTCATAAAAAATTATAAAATATGTAGTAGAATATGCACAAGCTCTTTCAACTGATACCTCACTTACACTAGCAGCTATACTAAATTCTGCCCCCCTTTTAAGGCTATTATTTTTAAAATGTAATTTGTCTTCATATTTAAGGTATAGTTTTGTTAATTTGTAGTATTCAGATTTTTTCCTGAACTAGAACTACCTGAAGATGAATGTGAAAAATGATGAATTTCATAATTCTGGGCCAACCGGAAATACTCTATTAATTTTGATTACCTTTATAGTGTCGAAATACGTATTTTTGCGATATAAACCGCCACATCTTTTCTTAAGTAAATGTAGAAATACTTAAGTAAAGTATCGTAGACCTGAGTACGTGATTTGAATTTCAACTTGATATCTCCAAGCGTTCCTGAGATAAAAGCTCTTGACAGACAGACAGACGGACGGACGGCCAACAGTCATCTTATAAGGGTTCTTTTTTTTCTTAAAATGTACGGAACCCTAAAAACATAAAAAAAATAGTTTTATCATACACTCTAGCAACAAAATAAAGGTACCTAGTTCATATGAAACGATTGTACTCTCCACGAGTGGTACAGGTTGAAAATATTTAAAAAACACCTGCTATCTGAATCTTCTTTTTTTGAGCTCGCGTGAAAGCCACTTACGCATTTAAACGCGGAAAAGCGATGTTTTCAACCTTTTTATATTTATGTATGTATTTTCGTCTATAGGTCTCCAATATATTATTCGTAACATAGAGTTAATATAGTAAACTATAAATTTATTGAAAATGATTCAAGTCTCTGAAAGTTCTAACATATTTATATAAATCTTATAGACAATAAAATAATGTTAAAGAGCTGAAGAGTTGATTTGGTTGAACGCGCAAATCTCAGGACCTACTGGTTCCAATTAACCATTTTGTATGGATATAAATATGTATATTTATTTTAAACATTTTTAAAGTGTTAATTCGCACTTAGGAAAGAAAAATAATTATTTAGAAAACGTATAAAATTTTGAACGTAGCGGGACTCGAACCCGCGCCTCCTGGAAACCGACCAGGTGCTCTGACCGCTAAGCCATACGTTCTCATCAAGCTACGTTAAAATTTTTATACGCTTGTTACAACTTATTTATGTTATTAGCATCTCTGTAGGGGATTTTTACCCAAAGATAATTACTAAGAATAATCGTCTGGCAAGAGAGAATACTATTTATTAAATATTTTAAACATTTTCAAAGTGATCCACACTTAGGAAAGAAAAATATAATTTTATACGTTTTCTAAATAAATAAATATGTATATTTTTTCAATTGTAAAATATCTTAAGTACCTACTATGTTATTTCATTAATAATAGGCAATCTTTATCACATACAATATATATTATATACAATCAAATTTGCGTATGGGACAAAAATATGACGGGGGCGCTTCTAGTGCTAAGCCATATGTTGTAATTGAGCTACGTTGAACTCTTTATACGATTCTTACAACTTCCTTTATCTGTGTGTTATGTCTTTAGTGTGATATAACATTTTGAAAAACGCTAAAATAAAAAATCACTGCGGATTGATCTTGTCATAACAGGACTAGGTAGGTGTGGTTGGTTGGTGGTTTGTAATGACATACCTCGTTTGTATAACCACTTATTGGAAACTTTTTTAAAATTAAATCGAGGCCATCATGGTACAGTGGGTCATGTTATGGTTGTTTCGAAATTCACTCGGGGATATAAAATAATTTAATATTTTCATTTCTTTGCACTTGAAACGAGGCAAAGCGCGGCGTCGATTTCCGCCACTCTGTTCAGTGTGTTCAGTTTGTGAGACACTGTAGTGTCTTAAAAATTAGACGGACCGCGAGGAACGTTGTCTTAACAGTAGGTTCCTATCTAACCTGTTAAATGCGGGAAAAAGTGGCAATAAAAAATTCAAATTAAACAAAACCACCAATTTACAGTTAGGCACTTTCCAGTTGTCATTGTCATTGTCACGACGGCGTCAGACAATTTTAATCAAAAACGATATCAAAATAATAATAAACTGTTTGTCTTACGACCGTTTGCTATAAGTCAAGTTATTTACAATCCAGTCTAGATTATCGTAATTAAAAACTTATTTAAATTATGATTCTTATAGTAACGTATATAGATAACGAATGTAGAGGGGATTGTAGCGCAGTGGCACAACGACTGAGAGTAAAAAACGAAAAATGTTGATTCGCTCTTCAATTGGAGAGAATTAATTATTTTATTTGTTTGCTCGAGTAGACATAGCATGGCGTTAAGTTCTGCCGTTCAACATTCAACATTTCGAAAATGTGGCGGAAAGTGGGGAACGGAGTAACGCGTGTTGAGTGGTCGGTTCGAGAGGGAATCGAACCCACAACCTGTCACGTTTATAGTCACACGCTTGTGCCTCTACGCCACAAATGGTCTTCTGTCTTTGTATGTACATGCATATAATAATAATATAGGTATACTACGTACATTTTCAAAAGATAATACAGCACTAAGAACTGGGAACTTAATACTCTCTCATGTTATAGTTTACTAGTGGTTTCATCTTCCGTCATGGCTTCATCCGCTGGACTGTACTAATATAATAACTCATTACTATTAAGACACTTCCGTTGCCTACTTTTCTGTTTTTTTTTCGATTTCAATGCGCTTTTCACTTATAGACATGTTTACACAAGAGGAAGCTTGTATGTGTTATAGATATAAATATAATAAACATATATCTATAACACATACAAGCTTCCTCTTGTGTAAACATGTCTATAAGTGAAAAGCGCATTGAAATCGAAAAAAAAACAGAAAAGCAGGCAACGGAAGTGTCTTAATAGTAATGAGTCTTAACACTATGTTCCCAGGTTCCCTCTGCCTACCACGCTATCTTGTTATTCCATTTTATTCTATTTTCTTAAATAATTATTGTAATATAAATATTTCTTGGAGTATTCCTGTCTTTCTTTGATTAAATAGGACCTTTGCCAATTTAATTGTAAAAGCTTCTATTTAATCAGGGAAATATATTTTAAGCAAGAAAAATATATATTATAAATCCTTATGTACGAATCGAATCCACTACTATAACGTAAACAAGCCCCAAGTCTGTCACAATGGACTCATTATACAAAATCTTAACATAATATATTATTTTTTTCCGCCCTAAATAACCCTAATTGAAATAAATGGTTTAATAAAAGCAAACAAGGGGAAACGGCAGTAGTATGGATTCGTTGGTTCTGGCGCAAGCGCCAGAACCAACGAATGCCAGTGTGCCAGACCCCGCGAGTCGATGCGTCGGAACTTAAAAAAAAAAAAAAAAAAAAAAAAAAAAAAAAAAAAAAAAAAAAGGTTTAGCCCCCCATTTGAATCGATTGCGCTGGGTCCCAGAGCTCTATCTCTAACCATTCCAAAGATAGCTTTTCGATTAATTAAATCCCACTAGTCGCTTATTAGTCACCCTCATTAAGCTCACGCACAGCCTAATCACTCACTTCCCCGAATTGCTAACGAAGAACCTACGTCACAGTGCAGTGTTGCTGTCTCTTTCTTGCATTACTCATCACCTAACGACGTCACAGTGCCTGTCTCTTTGTCGCTATGTTAAAAAATAAATACTCCCAATTTCTCTCATTTTAATGTGAAACAATATTTTGTTTATTCAAAACTTCCCATTTAATATATATATATTCTTATGAAATCTAAATAGTTCTATTGTATTTTTTATTATACAATGTTTGAAATAATGGCGCGCCGGTTAAACAATATTTTGTTTATTAAAAACTTTAGTTGTTATTGTGAAATTTTAAACCTGTTCAAACTTCTAACAGATTTTGTCATTATTACTAATGGCATTGTTTCTTTATTACTCATAAGTCATAAGCATTAGTTTGAATATTATCGTTATCATTTGCGGTAGTTTAATAGGTTTGTTCATTTACATTGTCTAAGTTAGTATAAAACGACTGTGTATCTTTTTTGGATTCATCACTAAGTTGTTCAGTGTCTTCTTGTTAAGAACTGCTGTGCGAGTGTTGTCTAGTAAGTGCTAACCACATGGAAACCATTATGGATGTGAGTATTACTTTTTATTCATGTTATTTTGTATTTTACTGTGATTATTTACAACGTGTGTTTTTTACCACTCTCTAACGTTTTTTAGATAGCATAGAAATTTATTTTATTTTTATACTCATTTTCCTTTGTATTCATTGTTGTAGCTTACGCGCTGCGTGGATGGGAATAATGCAGAATACGAAGGAAACACGTATAAACAGTATTACTTCTCAACATCTGACGATGAACCTACCTCGCCATACCCTATCAAGATACGAGAGAGATCAAAGAGCAGTGACTCTCTAAACGAGTTCTTTCAAGAACCTCCGAAGATAAAAAAGACAAAACTACATTCTTCATCGGTGGGGCGAGCGACGAACGATGGTACCTCATATCTTACTACCAACGAAGATGACGGATCCAATGCAACACATCTCATAAAAATTGAGATATTTGAACTGAAAAAACTGGTTGATATACCACCGGAGGAGCACTGGAAATATGCAGATGTGAGGGTCAAATATTATAACAAGAAAAATAGCAAAAATAGCCACCACCAAATTACACGAAAGTTGGTACATAGTATCACCAAAGAAATTTCTAGTGCACCAAACCTAAAAAAATATCACTTTAAAAAAAAGACTAAATAAATTATTTTACTAAAATTTTACTTTGTTTTATTTTCATTTTAAAGGCATTTTAATAAAACCAAATAATATTTTTTACATTAGCATTTATTACATAATAAATAATGTTTCATACATATTTTTTTACATAATGCTATCCTTATTTAAAATATTATAAAAGATTTGAACATATCGTTTAATAGAAGATCATTATTATTATTTGTATCTTGATTAAACATTTCAACAAAGTTAGTGAGAGACATACCTCTACGCTTAAGATATATATATACAAGACAGTATTCACCACAAAAAGAAGAAAAAACATTTTGAATTATCTTATTGCTATATATCCATCTACTTGTATTTCGCTTTAAAAATGATAAATGATAACTATTTGGTTTTCGACCAAAAGTATCGAAATATTCTCCAATTCCATTTGTACCTATGTAAATTGCTATCCAATGTGAGCCTGGTTTTGTATCAGGATCTAAATTACTGATCAAATAAACAGGAGTTGACATATGAACCGGCAATCGATTAGCAGCAAAAACATTTGACGTTAAGGTGGGATGTATTGCTTTTAAACATTTACTTATCTCTAAAGTATTCATGATATTTACGTCTACAGCACACAAAAGTTATCAAATATATATAACATATGAAATGGAGAATGTTATTTTATAAGAAGACCTACAATCTATTAACTACTAAAATCTACACTAACGTTTCTGTTCTTGTCTATTTCAATTAAATTATCAAACTCAGCATAAACAATACAATTTATTGTTTGAGTGAGAGCATTTTCAAACCTTACTTCTAACCTAACACTCCCATGTTTGATTAAATTCCAATGTGAAGAGGTGTTTGCAGCTAAATCAGGAGTTAGATCAAAAGCCATCAGACAATATCCTTTTGGATATCTATCTCTGTTGATGCCATTACCCTCATTCAAGAAGTGAATACCAGTTCCCGTAAATAGTGTATGATACATAAGAGTATGAACTCCATTACTAAACGCTGGTTGTAAAGTTTTTGATGGTATTTGCATACCATCGATATATAAACTAAACGTATTAATACCAAAGTTATCAAAATCGTATGGGTTTTTAGTATAACTACCGTTAAAAGCTGTGTTATTAACAAATCCAATAATACACCGTTTAGGTATCTGTCCAAGGAAAACATTGTCAAGTGTTTTACCCTGAACACCAGATGGAATTGTTAAGACTTTTACTTCAGCTCTTGTGATTGGATATTTTGCAGTTGTAGATGCTAAAACTTTTTGATGAGCAAGCAGTACACTCGGATTTATTCGAGCTTTACGAATCATAAGAGTAGCATCAGTGATTGATACTTTTACTTTTATATCATTTGTTGAAGCCATGAGGTTAAAAGAATCTCTTGATCTAACTAGTTTTACACACATTTCAACACCGTTTATCAAAAACTTTTCTTGATTAAAAATATCTCCATGTAAATGTCCAATCATTTCCACTTCTTTACTTTCCTTTACATATTTTTGTCTTTCTGTGAATCCTTTATTTGCTTCATCAGTATTGTTCATTTTCCCAGCAGTGTCTTCGTACCACAATCCACATGTAAGATGTGATTGTTTCGCATGTGGAGCATAATTTAATAGAGTTTCTATGTAAGCACGATATCCATATGTATTATTTGGTGGAGACATAAGTTTTTGATTTAAATAGACATCTAATTGACTAAAAAGAGAGTGAAGCCAATAATTGACTGGAGCTACAACAGTTGTATCCTCAAGAGGTGTTAAATCTTGATTTACTATTTTTGCTTTGACATGAATTAATGTATGTGACAAATCAATGTAATCATCACCAGATCCAGGAATTTGAAATTCTAATGGTCCATCGTCGCTGAGTGATGAAATTGGTTTGTAGTGAATCCATTGTCCATTTTCTATGCTTGTTTGAGTTGATGGTAAAGCGAATAAATCCAGTTCGGATTTGGCACATTCACAAGAATGATTATGTAAAAACGACATTATTTTTATTTGTTGAAAATATATCGTTGTAATTTAATTTAAAATTTCTTTTAGCTCTTTTTAATGTTCTTCCTTTTAGATTCTCCGACTGAATGAGACTTTGTAGGCGACGTCTACTGTTTTTGTTACCTGATCCTGTCATCACTCGATCTATTTTATCATCAGCTTTTCTTTTTAAATTTGAAGTAGCTTTCTTAAAACGTTCTTGCACTGATTCATTTAATGGTTTTGCCTGTACCATGTCTGATAAAAGTCCTACACCAGCATTCAATGCCTCTTTTGCAACCACTCTTGTTCCATTTGACAATAGAGGTAGAATTGATCTAAACAATCCACCCAAAAAACTTCCAATACCATGACCACGCTGATGTGTTGTACCTTTATAGATAACCCCAATTCCAGTTCCAGCTTGATGCATGTAATATTGTTGATATGGACAAATATTATCACTACGTTTCTCATACATCATTTTATTTAAATTAGTTGCGTTTGAAATGTAACTTAACACAGCTCGTTCCAAATTCAAATGGTATATTTTCTCCGGTGTTAGACCTTATATCTATTTCAATTGTATCAAACTCTCTACGCATTACTGGAATATAGTGCGGTGGCGAAAAAACGTGCATTTTGTTCGATCCATATGCATATTTAACTGGATCCAAGGAAATAATCCGTAACAATGAACACATTACGTCTCCCACTATTTGAGGTTCTACGATATCACAGTAAATTAATAGTTGTGATGGTAAACCTAAGTAAAGGTTAGCTGGAAATTTACCTGTAGTTTTAGTTCTTACATCAGTATTAGGATCAAAACCAAGCTGAAGACTTAATTTTGAAGAAAACTTAAGAGAAATGAGGTCATCGATATTTCCGGTTAAAGTGATGTATTTTGAAATTTTATCGTAGCGTAGTTTAAATGATTCTCTAGAATTCAGTGCTGATAGAACATCATCTATATTTTCATAACTAGATGCTGGGATATGATTTTTATAAGTAACAATCTGTGGTTCAGCTTCATTGGGAACCTGCGCTTTTTTACTTATGTACATTATATTTTGTTTACTTTGAACAGTAAACATAGTACATGGATACTGAAATTCAACAATTCCTACCGACCATTCTCCTTCTAGTTTGATAGATTTTGGAAGTTTTGTTGAAAAGTGTGTTGTCTTATTATCAGGAAAGTATAAAAATGAGCTGTTACTAAGTAGCGTTAAATAAAAATCTTCGTTATTCATGACTCTAAGCTCGATGCTAATATCCAACTGTTAAATTTATTCGGATAACCTTTCCACTTCACGAACAACTCCTTTGTGAGACCTGAATACCGAGTACGTATAATTTTATCTATTTTGTGTTTTGTAGTGGGATCATATGTTACTTTTTGTAACTCTTTTTCATAGAATGTTCCTATTATAGGTTCATCTTTTAAATCTTTTAAAGTATACACTAACCACGGTGATCTCTCTATGACTGATGTAATTATAAATATTTCATCACTCCAATTTGTTTCATATCCTTTTTGAAATATGTGTTTATATTTTGTTATTCTAACATGATCACCAATTTGAAATTTAGGAATGGTTTTATACTGACTATTTGTGTTACCATACAAATTACGCCAAACTGTCATTATATTATTTTGATTAACATCACAAGGACGCATCTTAATACTTCGATGAATGCTATGGTTATATGAATAAAGCAAATCTTGTAAAATGTCAACATATCGATAAGTATTTTTATGTGTAAAATATCGCCACATTTTCATTTTCAATGTTCTCTGAAATCTCTCAACAATACTGGCTTTGATATCAGGATTGTTCGTCGTATAGTAATTAATATTTCGCATTTTTAAAAACTGTTGTACATCTTTCGATATAAATTCAGTACCTTTATCAGATTGTAAGTGTCTGGGAATAGTGTTAGCTTCTAAAAATATACTTGAAAAACATTTTTTTATAGATTCAGAGTTCTTTTTTTGCAAAGGTCTAGCAAATGCGTATTTACTAAAAACATCGATAACACATAAAATATATTTATTTCCATCATTACATTCACTGTAATTTCTCATGTCACTTAAATCAGCTTGCCAAAGATCGCTAATATTAGATAAAACATATTTATTTCTCGAAAATCGTCGCTGAACAGGTTTATGTAGGGTATAAGTTTCTTGAGACTCCAACCATTTTTTTGTATCTTCTTTAGTCATTTTACTTTTCATTGCTTCAGATAATTTATTTAAACTACTATAACCAGCAGGATTAGAAACATCATAATAAATATTTTTGATTTCTAATAAGGGGTCCATCTTTCCCAAGCAATTTTTCGTTTTACTTTTTCTTCGTTCGATTTTGGATATGTTTGGGGAGTTAATTGATTTGCGGTGCTTGAAGATTCTGTCACAGCTTGTGATGTTTTCCCAAAATCAGGTGTCTTTGACATGACATTTATGAAAGTCGCTCGTTTTGGATTTCCTATATAACTCAATGGTACTTTTAAATCCTTCAAAACTTGCGAAAATTCTACCCAACCATGTGGCGAACTGTTTTTGAGTGGTCTTACAACATCATTGATTAAGTCAACAATATTACTTTTATAAACTTTCTTGTTGTCTATAAAAATTGTACCGTCATCGTTCCAATTAATCTTATTTTTATTTTTCAATAAAATATCAATTAACAGCTCACCTTTTATTTTATATGTCTTTGGTATGAGTTGAAGCAGTTGAGATTTAGTGTAATAGTCATTACTTTTGTGTGGAATATTCTCATTAATCGGTCTTTCGTGTGTTTTCATAGGCTCTTCTTTAATGTCTGCAGTTTTCTTTGTTGTTACATCTTCTTTTATATAATTTCCCGACTCACCAAAATTTACTAAGGGTATTTCTATTGGTTTTCGATCTTTAGCAATAAAATACAAATATCTCTGAAGAGTTTGTTGATAAAGTGACCATTTCTCTCTGTCGTCTAATTTAGTTTTTAAAACTTTACTCATTTCTTCATCAAGTTGTGATAAATTGTTAACGGTAGTATTAGCATTATCTTTCTTAAGTCTCTCTATTGCTTCAGGTTCAATTAATATCATTTTCTTTGCGTTCTCCATTTTTATTCTAAATCAATGAATTAAATAGTGCACCCAAAACTGTACTCAAGATAATTGGTAAGAAAGTTCCACCTTTTTGTATTATAATATTTTTTCTAGCTTTGTTCTTTGTCTTTGAAACAAGCTTTCTTAAAACATTCTTATACTTATCTAATTTATTTTTGTGTTCGTCTTGCAGTGGAATTTTCCCTTTCAAAACATTGTATATGCACTCACAAATACAATCGATTTCTTCTTTATTACAAGCGCCAAGTAAAACTTTTCTATATTTTGGTTTTAAGCAATGTAACGCTCTTAAAAACTCTTTATGTGCCTTTACTCTATGCGTCATTGTTTAATAATGATGGAATTGTCTTTAGAGTTATTGTATTTATATCCCTTCTTAGGAATGTAACAAATAGTATATTCATCAGGAAATATGTTAGTTTTCATTCGGTAAATATCATCTGTATTTTGTTTTAAATCTATCATTAAGTATCCATGTGGTTTACTAGTGGCATCTTTGTATGCTTCTTCAACATATTTAGGATTCTCAGGTACTATTTGACGAGCAAGAAAACGTATTTGAGTTTTGTCTCTAGGATTTTTAAAGTAAATGATGTAGCTAGAATTTAACGATATATCACGTTGTCCTTTCCCTTGATGAAACAAGTTTTGCGTTATATAGAATACACTCAAGTTTCTATGATGACTCCCTTTAGTAAAAATATCAACTATGCGCCCATCAGATTCTCTCATAAGGTCGTCGATTATAATCAATTGAGGATACTTCCCATCAAACATGTTCAAGTCAGGAATTCCTTGATAGTAATTAACTCCATTTAAATTGTATAATGGTTGCATTTCATCGTAACACCATAAGATAGTGTTAAATTCTTGATTACAAACATGATTTATGTTTTTCAAAAAATCACATACGAACTTTGATTTTCCGCAGCCACTAGGACCCGCTATAATAGCAGTGAAAGGGTGTTCAAAATGAAACATGTTAAATGTAGTAGGATACGTCTATTCAGTTAAAAGGTAAAACTAAATATGTACATATAAAAAAATACATAACATTTTATTATATTTTCTTAACTAATACACTAAAAATGATATCTTAATACTATCTTAACTTATAATGACCCCAAGCTAATGTATCCATTGAGTTATGCAAAATATGTCGCTTGGTGTCGTTGTATGACAAACAAATTTTATTATTTTTTTGTGTAAATATAATATGTTTGATGCTTCTAAATCTATACATTTCAGCGAGTTGTATTTTTTTATTAAATAAACATGATTTATAGTCACTAACATTTAGTTTCTTGGTTACACTTCTATTAACCCCTTTAGCTTTGGTGATAGTACGATCTTCAACACTCATTGCATACATTTTTGATCGCAATCCAACAAATTCAGTAAGAATTTTACCGTTGTTCTCGTCTTTAAAAAATCCTAATTTCCTTTTATTTACTTGAGGAAAGTGAAACTGATTATTTGAAGGATAATCAGAAGTATCGAAATATGAATTTAAATCTCCCTTAATTTCTTTGTAAAAATCATCGCAAAATATTTGGTATATCAGACTATCAGTATCAGTATATAACAATTTTATGTTGGTAAATTTATTTTTCATGTACTGATAGTGAAAGTCATACATTAAAGTCTTGGATATCTCTAATATGCTAAAACCTAAATATATGGGCTTATTATAAAACAATTTAGTTTTGCGAAGTTGGACTGCGACCAAATTTTCAGAAAAAATGGAAAGACTGTGGAATTCGGGGCGAGCAATGAGACTCTGAACACCTTTGATTTTTCCATGATTTTTCCAATGTGTTAATAACTTTACGTTTACTCTTTTTTCGATATTTTCCATTGTCTTTCCAAATACAGAATTATTCATCAGCTTATAAAAATCTTTTTCAAAGTCGGATGTTGCTAAAGTTCGTAATTGGGTGTTTAATTCAATATATTTTTTTAACCAAGGTTTTTGCTTGAATTTTAATACTCTATGAACTTTTTGTACTCGCAAACCATATTTCTCACATTGCAAAAGATTTCTATAATGTATAACATATTTTTTTTTGTTATATAAATTAGTAACTAATTTAGATTCTTTCGAATTACCTACACAAATATTTTCTGGACACAATGGAAAGTCGGAATGAGCATCATGTAAGCTATCGGGGCATTCTAGATCTACTTCTAAAATATATCCAATATCAGAGGTGATTGGTACATTATAATTTACATAAGGATCTTCCCATTCAAAATTAGACAAAGGCAAATATTGAGACATAGCCCACCCATATAAATTGTTTGCATCAAGATAAATTAAATATGAAATAAGATCATTACTATCAAAAGTTTTCATGTGTGGATTATTTGCTTTTGCATAGCGATTACTGCATTGCGATATGCCTCCTCTAATACTGGATTTGACAAAAGCAATTTTATCAAAATCTGTTAATAATTCTAGCTCAACTTTGGTATATTTTAACATAGCATCCCAACTTAACCCTGGAGCGGTATAGTAATGAGCAGGATCTAAATCGTAAGTCTTCATGCAAACATTTCTAAAATTTTCGAAAATATCACATAAAAGTATTACATCAGTTTTTAAATAAAGATTAGAATAGTCAGCCATATTTTGACAGTGGAAATGAGACCATACTTTTTGAGCATGATTATAATCATCAACTGAAATGCTTTCACCAGTCAATGTACTAGCGAAACACTCAATTGATGGCAAAGATGATAATTCTAATGATTTGAACGAAGTCATATGTTCATATGGATAAACACCTTTCCGCTTTAACAACTGAAAGTCTTTATCGGAGGGATATTGTTTTTTCGTTTCTCGGAACTCATCGTCATTAAGATTCTTAGCTAGTGAATCTAAACTACTCGATAAAAATTTAAAAGAGTCAATAAACCTCAAACTAACCTTTTTACCATTTACATTCAGAATTTTTGAGAAAGAAATATACTTTTCTTTATTTTGTGGAATGATTTGTACCTCACCTTCGACAAAATTTAATGCATGTACAATAAAATGAGCATCGTAATTGCTCAGATTATGTAATATTATAGGAATAAATGAGGTGTTATGAATTTTTTTGCTACAATTCTCATGGCATACACCTATAAAAGTACCTAAATGCCAGTCGTGATCGATATATCGTTCGTCCTTTAATTCACTCTCACATATGTAACATATAGAAGCTTCTTGTATTGTTTTGTTGTCTATTTCTGATAGAGGAAGAGGACATTTTTGAAACGAATTAGCTCTACAAATAATTTCTATATCTTTACGTAAACTTGTCAAAAATACGTTAGCACAATTTTCGCCGGTATAAGTAACATATTTAGAAAGCTTATTATCATATGAACATTTGACGTAATAACCAAAGCTGTACTCATCATGTCTTTGAACGTTGGTAGTGAAAGATTTAAAAGGATCATTGGAACATGAATCGATTGGATTGAGAAAAGATTCAAAATCTGCGTAAATCACAAAGGGTACTCTCTTTTTCTTTTCATAACCTTCGAATTTTATCTTATCACTTGGTACATTTTCACCACGCCAGTTTTTTTTACTTATATTTTTATTTGGAAGATCGGTTCTGACATGTGTGCAATCATTCAATCTATGTCTATCGAGAGCTTCCTGACTGTTAAAATAAATAAGGCAACCGTCACAAATGTAAATGGCATTATTTCTTGATGTAACCTGATGACTCACTAAACGAGATAAGTTTTTTATATAGCAATAATGGCCATTACTTCCACTTGTTATGTAAAGTAAATTAATATGAATAGGTTTGAGACACTTTGTAAAATATAATGGACCAACCACAGAGTTAGACTTACTCAAACCATTGTATTCCAGTCCATAAACGTTAACACTCAAATTATTCAACTTTTCGATTTTATGAATGTCTGTTAACTTCACAGGAAAAGGAACACCAACAAAATTTAACTTGTTTTCATATTTTGAATATGAAGAGACTCGATCTGAACTTTTATTTGCTGGGTACAATGCTGAGAGTAAAGCCCACTTAAAGCACTGAACATCACTATTTTTTACATTTATTACTGCCTTTTTGTTTCGTATGTCGTGAGGCAAATCAATGTATGAAGATCCGCGAAGTGGATTAAATTTATTCACATTCATATCCAAACTTAATATTTTCTGAATAGACCAACCGCTGTCTTTCTTTTCAAATTCAGTTATTTTGTTTGCAAATGTTTCATTTAAAGAATCGAGAAATTCATTTAGATTAACAGATTCGTTAATGACGACATTCGGAGTTTGAAAATCAAAAGTATTTGTCAATTCTTTACATTGTTGAATAAAATTAGCTTGGAGTATAAAATTAACTTTAAAGGTTTTCAAAGCTACTATACTCTCACTAACTAAAGTAAAAAGAGTATCTCTGACGGAATTTAAAAACAAATTAAAATCTAAAAGCTCATCACTAACGGAGAGTGGAGTTATTCTGTAAGTATAAACACGTTTTCCAAATGCTTTTTCGATTAATGTTACATTAGGAAAACTGTGATGAATGCGTAATGCATTATTTTTATGAGTATTGCTTCGGTAATGATTTGCTAAATATCTCCTTTTAACAAGTATTTTGCATACCTCACACTTGATCATGTCAATGTTTAATGGTTGAACTGATGGTTCTAAATCCCTCGAAGTTGAAGGTTCGCTTGGACGTCTCATTTTCACAACTTTTTTATTGTTATCTTGAGCTACGCGTTTCAAGCCTCTGCCAACTTGTAAGCTGGTTAACAAAGAAAAAATAAGTTTTAAATTCAATATCTCATAAATTTAAACAGGAAAAAGAAGAAATAAATAAAAAAAAAAACATTAATAATCATTATTACTTACTGCTTTTCCACACTTTCACTTATGTTGAACAAAGCTTCATCAAATTGTGAATCAAAAGTCTTTGACTCAATACTTATGAATTTATCGTTGAAAACTTCCATAGCACATTCTGCTGATTCAACAATCTCGCAAATTTCATCCAATTCCTTGTCAGTCCAGCAATTACTTTCAATCTCCTGTTCTTTAGTAAAAAACACACTAGTAACATGATCACAGTTCGACATTTTCAACTACTATTTAACTCAACACGAATTAATGTACCGCAAGACGGTTTAAAAGTGAGTATGTTAGAAACGTTTTTGGCTTTTATAGATTCTTTATAAATGAACAAACCTATTAAACTACCGCAAATGATAACGATAATATTCAAACTAATGCTTATGACTTATGAGTAATAAAGAAACAATGCCATTAGTAATAATGACAAAATCTGTTAGAAGTTTGAACAGGTTTAAAATTTCACAATAACGACTAAAAAATAAATAAAAAAATATATATCAAATCGAGACCTATTTAGTAAACGTAAATATCATGAATACTTTAGAGATAAGTAAATGTTTAAAAGCAATACATCCCACCTTAACGTCAAATGTTTTTGCTGCTAATCGATTGCCGGTTCATATGTCAACTCCTGTTTATTTGATCAGTAATTTAGATCCTGATACAAAACCAGGCTCACATTGGATAGCAATTTACATAGGTACAAATGGAATTGGAGAATATTTCGATACTTTTGGTCGAAAACCAAATAGTTATCATTTATCATTTTTAAAGCGAAATACAAGTAGATGGATATATAGCAATAAGATAATTCAAAATGTTTTTTCTTCTTTTTGTGGTGAATACTGTCTTGTATATATATATCTTAAGCGTAGAGGTATGTCTCTCACTAACTTTGTTGAAATGTTTAATCAAGATACAAATAATAATAATGATCTTCTATTAAACGATATGTTCAAATCTTTTATAATATTTTAAATAAGGATAGCATTATGTAAAAAAATATGTATGAAACATTATTTATTATGTAATAAATGCTAATGTAAAAAATATTATTTGGTTTTATTAAAATGCCTTTAAAATGAAAATAAAACAAAGTAAAATTTTAGTAAAATAATTTATTTAGTCTTTTTTTTAAAGTGATATTTTTTTAGGTTTGGTGCACTAGAAATTTCTTTGGTGATACTATGTACCAACTTTCGTGTAATTTGGTGGTGGCTATTTTTGCTATTTTTCTTGTTATAATATTTGACCCTCACATCTGCATATTTCCAGTGCTCCTCCGGTGGTATATCAACCAGTTTTTTCAGTTCAAATATCTCAATTTTTATGAGATGTGTTGCATTGGATCCGTCATCTTCGTTGGTAGTAAGATATGAGGTACCATCGTTCGTCGCTCGCCCCACCGATGAAGAATGTAGTTTTGTCTTTTTTATCTTCGGAGGTTCTTGAAAGAACTCGTTTAGAGAGTCACTGCTCTTTGATCTCTCTCGTATCTTGATAGGGTATGGCGAGGTAGGTTCATCGTCAGATGTTGAGAAGTAATACTGTTTATACGTGTTTCCTTCGTATTCTGCATTATTCCCATCCACGCAGCGCGTAAGCTACAACAATGAATACAAAGGAAAATGAGTATAAAAATAAAATAAATTTCTATGCTATCTAAAAAACGTTAGAGAGTGGTAAAAAACACACGTTGTAAATAATCACAGTAAAATACAAAATAACATGAATAAAAAGTAATACTCACATCCATAATGGTTTCCATGTGGTTAGCACTTACTAGACAACACTCGCACAGCAGTTCTTAACAAGAAGACACTGAACAACTTAGTGATGAATCCAAAAAAGATACACAGTCGTTTTATACTAACTTAGACAATGTAAATGAACAAACCTATTAAACTACCGCAAATGATAACGATAATATTCAAACTAATGCTTATGACTTATGAGTAATAAAGAAACAATGCCATTAGTAATAATGACAAAATCTGTTAGAAGTTTGAACAGGTTTAAAATTTCACAATAACAACTAAAGTTTTTAATAAACAAAATATTGTTTAACCGGCGCGCCATTATTTCAAACATTGTATAATAAAAAATACAATAGAACTATTTAGATTTCATAAGAATATATATATATTAAATGGGAAGTTTTGAATAAACAAAATATTGTTTCACATTAAAATGAGAGAAATTGGGAGTATTTATTTTTTAACATAGCGACAAAGAGACAGGCACTGTGACGTCGTTAGGTGATGAGTAATGCAAGAAAGAGACAGCAACACTGCACTGTGACGTAGGTTCTTCGTTAGCAATTCGGGGAAGTGAGTGATTAGGCTGTGCGTGAGCTTAATGAGGGTGACTAATAAGCGACTAGTGGGATTTAATTAATCGAAAAGCTATCTTTGGAATGGTTAGAGATAGAGCTCTGGGACCCAGCGCAATCGATTCAAATGGGGGCTAAACCTTTTTTTTTTTTTTTTTTTTTTTTTTTTTTTTTTTTTTTTTTAAGTTCCGACGCATCGACTCGCGGGGTCTGGCACACTGGCATTCGTTGGTTCTGGCGCTTGCGCCAGAACCAACGAATCCATACTACTAACGGCATTTGAGATACACTATGTATTTAAATATCTTCAGAATTCTAGATAGAAACGGGCAGTTGTTTATGTTTTGTTTCTATAGAAAGTATTTGGATAAAAAAAATTATTCTCTTAATATGTATATATTATAAATATTTTAATAAGATTGGGTTTTACCGTTGTCATGTTACAGAAAAGTGTTACATAACGCTGGGCTTTCTCTATTTACTATTTTATATGCATACTAGAGGGTGCGCGCAGCTTCAGCCCGCGTATTTGCACCCTTAGGGGTGAATTCTAAAAAACCATGAAACACATATTCAATTAAATATATTTAAGAGTCTGAATTTCAAATTTTATAAAAATAGGTGCCGATTTAAAAAAAAATCATACAAACTTTCAACCCCTATTTCATCTCACTAGGGTTAAAATTTTTCAAAATCCCTTAGTGGATGTCCAGATTATGAAAATAAACATATGTCCAAATTTCACGTTTCTACGCACAGCGGTTACGGCTGTGCGTGCGTCTTACCTCAGTCAGTCAGGTACATGTCCTTTTATAGATATAGATTATTATGATAAGGCGTTAAATAAAAATATATATATTTACAAAATTTATCCAAAATTGCGAGATTTACTGATTGAGTTGAAAAGGCTAAGATGATATAGTGTCAAGACACTTCGTTCTTCATTTCAATCACAATCACATTATGTACAGTCCATTATTACGAAATCTACTGAAAGTAAAATATACGAATATAAAAATTTAATTCTAATTGTAATTAAATTCAATTGTAATTGAAGTTGATGAGGACACCACTAGCACTCATAAACAGAAGTAATTTAGTCAACGTTACTGATAGACTGATTTATGTTCACTTCGCAAAAACCATAAGTTAATTAAGAAGAACATAGGAAAGAAAGGGATCGACGATCAAAGGCCGAAGCGTACAAGAAAGCAAATAAAAAAATATTTTCATTTGTATGTTGAGATGTGCTATACTAAGCAATGGCTTAAGTGAACTAAGCCTATATTACCTACATTCTTTTTAGCTTCACGCTGTATCTTGTATGTATCTTGGTAGTGTCAAGACACTGCTTCGCACTTTTCGTCGAATTCTAAAGGCATTGTGTATTAAGTGACGATGACTTCAACGCCGCATTTACCTCAGCACTAAAGTGAAGAAATTAAATTATTAAATATTTCACTTTTTCGAATCGAACCCACCACCTGTCGCTTTAACTGTGGCATACTTATACTCCATGACTCGCTTGAATATTAAATAAATGATTTAACATATTAATTACTATCTATACCGTTCAAGGACTATTGGAATTAGAGTTCAAAAGCTAACAGAGACAATTCTGGGTATCTTCACAATAACACTAAAATAGAATTGACTTGATTGCGATTAAACGACATATAATCTGATTTGTTATCAGTTTAAAAACTCTTGGGGCTTAGAATATTGTAATGTGGCAAAAAATCCTTTAATATTATATCGTAACTCATGGGTTACATTTTATAAGTTGAGTATTACACGTATGCATATTTGAAAAGTGTCTTAATTTCGATGAATAACCCACTATATTTGTTGATAAAACTGATAAGTGCCATGCTTCGTTATGTATAATAGCACGATCTTATAAGAATTATTTTCTTATAAAGTAAAACATGTGTAGATTACAGAAACATTGTATAATGTAATATTTCATAACGGTTGGCTAATAAATCTTGCAAATAACATGGAAACAAAAGCGTTTTTAAGTGAGCTAAATTTTATCAAAAACTTTCAAGGAATGTTGCAAAATGGCGAGTTTTTTTCAGAAGTAATTTTAAAAACTACTAGTATTCGTATAGAATATTCAATGATAATATGTTAAAAAATGTACTCAAATTGAGTACATTTAAATCGATTTTTTACATATTTACTATAATCAGACTATGTTTATTGAGTACAAATAGTTTGTATTGTAAAGCTATCCTGGCACAGGCTTTGAAGTTTGAATTGACTAGTGCACTTGGGTGGTGGTTAATATTTACTTTGCAGGGTAGACAGAGAAAACCGACTAACTCCATACATGTAAAAAGCAATAATTAATATGTTAAGTTCAGATCATTGCGGACAGTTGGCTTCCTTTCACTTTGCTAAAAAAATAATTAATAAAAATAAAAAAAATCTACAAACGTACACCAATGACAAGAGTTCGTATAGAAAAATTTAGAAGTAATGTTATTAAAAGTGAGTTTAATGCTTATATTTACTTCTACAACTGTTTTGTTCCAGTCTGTCAATTCCAGGAATTTACATGATTGGACGACTGTGGGTATTCATACGAGCAGGCAAAGGTATTTTCGTATTACTTATTTTAGAAAACATATAAAAAAATTATTGTAGCGGGACTCGAACCTGCGCCTCCTGGAAAGCAACCTGGTCGGTTTTTTCTTTCCTGAGTGTGGAATAGCTCTTAAAAAATGTAAAAAATATTTTCGTTCATACAAAGGAAATTTTTTTTTAGGTATAATATTTTATTTATGTATAATATACTAGAGACTCCAACGCGGCTTCGTCTGTTTAGAACTTTTTTTTGTATTATAGCCAAATATTATATTATATTGTATAAGGCAAACATTTAAAGAAATTTATATATTGACAATTGCATCTCAATACATTTTTGAAAATGTTATGTATGTGAAGAAAAACATTAATGATTTTACCAAAATTCATAATATTAATACCAGAAATAGACTTAAACTTAGTACACCCGCAACTCGATTCCATCGAATCAGTAATACTTTTATGGGAAAATGTGTACGCTTTTATAATTTTCTATATCACGATTTAAAAAACATGTGAAAAGACGTTTGTGTGTTAAAGGTTATTACCAAATTAATGATTATATAAATGATAACACGCCTTGGGAATTAAATGCTCGCTCCAGTCTATTCCAAAGTATCATTGTCAGAAACGTTGAAATGTGATTTTGTATAATTGATTTTAAAAAAATAAGTCGAGCTGAGTTTCTTGCGCCGGTTCTTCTCAGGTCTGAGGCATTTACTTTAGTGGACTGGTGGTAAATTATTTGACGTTAAAAAAATGAAGCATTTACCTTCTTTTTTTAATAAAATTATTTGACTTCGATTTTGTGGGTTCGATTACCACATAATTTTGTGGAAAGTGAGAAGCGCCTTAACACTAGGCTCGCTCTGCCTACCCTGCTATATGCGGGGTACACAGTGAAGTGGAAATAAAAATATATTCATTGATTCATTTCTCTTCATATTACATATATTGTAACGATCCATACCATAAATAAAATATGTAGGTGGTTAATATAATTAATTTAAAAAAATATAACACAATATTATAAATATAATTTATAATATAAACATAAATTATAATTTCGTTTAATTTATAGTTTACGATAAATACAATGTTATAAATAATAATTTAATTCAGTTCTTTAATTACGCGTTTCGTCCACAAAGAATATTAAAGTAACGTACTATACAATAGGTAAACTCACTGATATAAAATATATTTCTTATTATAATTATTTATTAAAAATATTTCATTAACTATAAATAATCACTGCATTTTATTTTAAAAAAAAAAATAATAACATTATTAATATTTTTACTATTTCAAAATATAATGTTGGCTGAATAAATGACAACGTCAAAGTCAAAGAAAAAGGAAAGAAAGAGAAGGAGATAGCGCACGCGTCTGGGGAAGGATAGGATTCAAAGTTCAAATATGTTTAGAAAAGTTTTAATTTATATTTAATATACGTTTAGTTATATTTTATATTAAAAAAAACATCAGTGAATTTTTTTATAGATATTCGAGGCTGGTAAGATAAAATATATAAGTGCTTTCATTATCGACAATTGTTTGTTTTGGAATACTTCGTCGGTAAATTTTTAATAGATTATTATTAAAACAAAGAAGAGTGATATTAATGCATATAATTTCACTAATGTATAGAGATAAAATTATTACATTGTTAAATGGAAATAAATACTTACTTTAATAGTGTTATATCACTCATTAACTTCAGATAAATTTATACGTTGAATTGTAGCGAATCCCCTTTATTTTAAGAAAATACGACAACGGCCACGAGCTTTACCATCAAATTAAAATTTATATTAGTAGACGTTTACACAGACAAGTCATCTGTTAACTAAACCATAATGGCACAGTTCTTGTATTATATTCAAATTATGCAGAAGGAAGAACGGTCATAAGTTCGCAGCATAAAAGTTTCGCGTTATGTTAATGTAACTATAAACATTCAAGGCAAAAGTCCAAGTCCTGTAATGTATTCATGCAACGCGTTAGGTCCCAAGTTTAAAGAATTTTTATATATAAGTGACTATCTGAAGCGTTTTTTTTTTAAATACTTAGAGTATATTTTACAAAAATTGAGTGGACGAGATGATAAATTTTCATATTAAATTCTTATTATACATTCTTATCTAGATATAATAAAATAAACTATTAATATTTTTTTAGTACTTTATTTGAATGACTATTATTTTTTTTAAAATATTTTACATTTAAAATAGATACTAGAAAATAAATCTAAATACAATGTGACATAAAGTTACCTCTAAACAAATTTAAAAAATACAATATAATTAATAAAAATAAAAAAAATATTTGTTTACCGATGACAACTGGTCGAGTAGAAAAATTTAGAAGTAATATAATAGCAAAACTTAAATACCTAAAATATAAAAATAAACCCAATTTACTATATGAGAAATTTTTCAATGTTATTAAAAGTGAGTTCAATGCTATATTTACTTCTAAAACTGTCAACTCCAGGAATTTCTTGTCATTTAATGATTGGGCGACAGTGGGGATTCATAAGAGTAGACAAAGGTTATATGAACTTTATAGTGAGAAAACATATAACCATAGTGAATCATTGCTAGGGATACAGTCGTAACAAGTACGACGGAAGCAGCTAATGAACTTCGAGAGAGGCTCTCGGAACGTATAGGGAACTTGGTTAAAAATAAAATCCGCACTATGTCTTCAATGCTGGTAAACGGAGCACGACGAGAATCAGACAAGTGTAACCGCTTGATAGTCGACGAAGCTTTAATGAACCACTTTGGAGCGATAGTGATGGCAGGAAGAATCTCCGGAGCCGAGGAAATTCTTTTAATTGGAGATGTAAATCAGCTACCCTATATAGACCGAGAGAATCTTTTCGAAATGATTTACCGTACACGTACCGTGTACTCACAGAAGTCCCATGGACGTCGCCTACGCCCTGCGAGAGATATATCCTGGTATATACTCGTCTAAGAGGGTAGTACGGTCCCTTTCTATGAAGGATATCAAAATGACACCAGTACCGGGAGATCTAAAATACACACTGTATCTCACATTTACGCAGGAGGAGAAAGAATCTCTGATCGCGTAGGGATGGGGAGGAGAAACAGGGTCGAAGGTGCTGACAATTCATGAGTCTCAGGGTCTGACCAGCGCGACCGTTATTTATTATAGTGGTTAACACTAAATCCATTAGGCTACAGCTGCATGATAGCGTTTCGCACGCCGTCGTAGCAATATCTCGGCACACCGACACCTGCACATACTATAGTGAAGGTAAAGATGACGCGGTCAAAATGTTAATACGGAACGCGACGGAGGTAACGACAAAACGCATTGTGGAATATAATTTAAAGATGGCTTTGAAAGATAGGAACGCAGCGGTCATCTCTTCCACCATAGCGGTCATGCCATCACCCTTATCCTAGTGCAAAATTCCTCACATCTCACATCAAATCAATTATCAATTATTATAAAATTTTAGCATGTACTTATTTATAGTTATGTAATTTAATATATATTGTAATGTGAAAAATTGTTAAAATATACATATATAGACATTCGCTTAACCTTAGATCTAAGTAAAATTTTGTAAAATAATGTAAAGTTAAAAATATAATTTTCCTATTGTAGGTATTAATTGTATGTAAACGATAATGTAATTAATATATATGATAAGGAAATAAATACATTCAAAAAGGGTACGGACCAAGTGTCTGTAGTGTTAAGAAATAAAAAATAAAAAAAAATAAAAAAAAAAAAAAACCATAGTGAATCATTTAATCATTATGTTAGGGTATATTCTAAATTGTTTAAAAAAGTATGTGCCATGGCAAAATCTTTACACATTAAAAATAAAATTAAAAATTCTTTTGATAAAATTAAAATGACATGGGACATCATTAATTGTGAAACTGGAAAAGCTAAGAATCATAACTTTGAATTTAAATTAAAAATTGACAAAGGTTTAACCAGCTCAGATCAAGAAGTTGCAAGTGTTTTTGAAAAATTCTTTGCTGATATTCCAGTTTCAACAACCGATAAACTTATATCCTCCACAACTGTCGCTGAATCGTTACTTAAGGAGAGCGTACATAAATGTAATGTAGATTTCAAATTTAAATCAGTCAATTCTAGGGACATCATTAAGACATTTAAGTCCCTTGATATCAAGAAAACGTCAGATCTATGGGGTATTTCTGTCAAATTGATTAGTTATATAATAGACGCTGTTGCTCCTCACCTCGCAACTATATTTAATAATTGTATAGAGTATGGTGTGTTTCCTGACCTAATGAAATTTAGTAAAGTCATACCTATATTTAAATCGGGTAGTACATCTGATCCTAATAATTTTCGACCTGTTTCTATACTACCCTCGTTCAGTAAGATTTTTGAAAAAATTATCCTAAATCAAATATTACTGCATTTTGATTCACACAATCTCATGCACAATAAACAGTATGGTTTTACTAAAGGTCGTTCAACTACAGATGCTGGTATAGGTCTTATAAAGAATATTTATGAGGCTTGGGAGGGATCGCAGGATGCTCTTGGCATGTTTTGTGATTTGTCCAAAGCCTTTGATTGTGTACAGCATTCAACATTGGTCATGAAGCTACACTACTACGGCATAAGAGGACATGCACTCAATCTTCTGACCTCTTATTTAGCTGACAGAGTTCAGAGGATTGATGTGAATGGCAAGAAATCTCCTGGTTCGGTAATCGGCATGGGGGTCCCACAAGGGTCTATTCTTGGTCCTTTTCTCTTTTTAATATATATTAATGATTTACCATATCTAATTGAAAAGGATCATGAGATAGTATTGTTTGCTGATGACACCTCATTGATTTTCAAAATAAAAAGACGACAAATCGTATATGACGATGTAAACAATGCTCTCTCGAAAGTAGTACATTGGTTCAGTGTTAATAACTTACTATTGAATAGTAAAAAAACTAAATGTATTATTTTTAGAACACCTAACACGAAAGTTGTTAAAGCCGATGTACTCTTGAATGGTGAACCCGTAGATCCTGTCGATTCTACGGTATTTCTCGGTATCACCATAGACTCCAAATTACAGTGGGGACCCCATATTGATGGATTGGCGAATAGACTTAGCTCTGCAAATCGGTCAAAAAAATTAGATCATTAACTGACGTAGAAACGGCTCGACTTGTTTACTTCAGTTACTTCCATAGTATTATGTCCTATGGGATTTTACTTTGGGGTAATGCAGCCGGTATCCAACCGATATTTGTCCTGCAGAAGCGAGCTATTCGTGCAATCTATAACTTAGGCCCTAAAGACTCCTTAAGGCAAAAGTTTAAAGAAATTAATATATTGACAGTTGCATCGCAATATATTCTTGAAAATGTTATGTATGTTAAGAAAAACATTAATAATTTTACCAAAATTGGTGATTTTCATAATATTAACACTAGAAATAAGCATAATCTTGGTGCACCTGTAACTCGGTTGCATCGAATCCGTTATTCTTTTATGGGACAATGTGTACGCTTTTACAATAGGATCCCAGAAAACGTCAGAGAATTTTCTATATCACGATTTAAAAAAATTGTGAAAAGACGTTTGTGTGTTAAAGGTTATTACCAAATTAATGATTTTGTAAATGATAACACACCTTGGGAATGAAATGCTCGCTCCAGTCTGTTTCAAAGGTATCATTGTCACAAATAATTAAATATGCATTTGTTTAAAATTGATTTTAAAAAATAGGTCCCGCTGAGTTTCTTGCGCCGGTTCTTCTCAGGTCTGAGGCATTAATTTTAGTGAACTGGTGGTAAATTTGACGTTCAAAAAATGAAGCATGTAACTTCTTATTTGGAATAAAATTATTTGAATTTGACAGTTGAATTTTTTGTTCCAAAAAAAAAAAACCTAAGTTACAAGTATATCACCCAAACCAAACATAAATCAGTATTTATGTAAACAATATTGGGTATTGTGTGTTTCTTCTTACTAATCCCAACCAGTTGGGTGCATTCAGTAATTATTTATTTGTTCCGCAACCCCTCAAAGAGCTGACGATATCCAGCCGGCTAATACGAATTGACGGAAATAGATTGATGGATTGATTGATTGACAAGTTTAAGGTTGAGATGGATTCCCTATAAGTCGGTGTTTTAAAGGAAATACAAAGAAACTCGTAAATGCACGTTGTTTATCACATACTTAGTTGTGTGGGAAGATGTTTAGTGGTTGTACAGATGGTTTTATTTAAGCTTATTTACTATACACATTTTTCAACAGACACACAGACGATCGTGGTGTAGAGGAACAAGGGTTCGACTGGAAACGCCGCTGGTTGTGGTTTCGATTTCCACTTGAGGAAATTAAAATTAAATTAAATGAGCTTCAAGCTGTATCCTGCACATAGCAGGGTAGGCAAAGGAAACCTTGGAATGTTAAGACATTCCGTGTGAGGCATTACATTTTCTAAAATAATTTGTCCTCTATAGAAACAAAATTGTAGATATATCTAGCCTACGATTTGTTAAGTTGAGTACATTTCAAACTCCGCATGAAGGCTTATCCGTTCAAAAGTAAACACTGTACAAGTATACAAATACTCACAATATGTTTATATTTGCAGGAGAGATAAAAGTAAATTGGGATCGGATCTATCAGATTTGTCTCGATTTGAGTATTCTTGGTTTATATCCTTCAAAATGAAATACACGCTTGCACAATAACATTATGAGTATACTGTGTATTTTTTATTTAGCTACATTTTGTTTTAAATAAAACTGCGGAATTAAGATCAGAATTGCAAAATACAATTGAAAGATAAAAAAACTTAAGTTAAATAAATTAATAATTAAGTTCAATAAATTACAAATCATAGCTTTTACCATTCCAACCTCCTTTTTTCGCTACTTAATGTTTATCGTAGTAGCATCTATAACTTTAACGTTGGTCTTCAGTTTTTGATTTGATGCATATTACTTTTTTACAACGGATCTTAAGGGTATTGTTAATCTAAGTTATCAGTTGAACTAGGTTGTTTTGTCTGTGTATTTTTATTTGTAGTCTCTTGTGGGGACTTTGGCCAATTAACGAGATAAAAAAAATATTTATTTAGGAAAACTTTACTTACTTTATTTTTTTGGGTATTCATCGTGACTTAAAAATTTTCGCTATTAAATTTCTACGATCGCTTCATGTTGCATTGACTTTTACTTTTTTTTTTAATAAAATCTCATCGTATATACACAACATACACGAACCTCACTAATTGGAACCTCACTACTAACATATAATCTAGTGCGCCCACAAGGTCATCGGGTTTCGGGTCGTTTAAAACCGATAAACACACTAGACGTAAATTTTTTTGCTTCAGTCGCTATGGGGTCGTAAGAACCCGATACCTTTGTACCTATATTATCTATTCGACAAGGCAATTACAAAATATTTAGCATCTCATTCTCATATATAAGAAGGCCAAAGACATGTATGTGTCCCGTACCAGCGGCTAGTTCAGTAATTTTCGCCCCGCACTTCAGGAAAGTTTAGTACGGGATCTAATCAACCCGATATCGCAGTGAAAGTGTTAACTGCTGTTCAGTAATAATACATCGATTTTTTATTTACCTTCCACAAAACACTGAACCCTCTTAGTGGACAATGCACGTTGTATAAACTTTAGTTTGAAATAATTTAAATTATTTTTTTTCTTTAATTAAAAGTGATTTGAATTAATATTCAAAATTAAAGTCTCAAGACCTGTATACACAAAACTAAAGAAACCTTTAACGGAAATGATAAATATATATTTTAGTCATTGTTATTTTATATTTCATCATTAAAATTTTAAAAAATATATAATAACCATTATTTTTATTACCAATATACTGCTTTATTTTTATAAGCTTCCCAGAAATATTGTAATTCGATACTGTATATCGAGAGTATCGTTTAACAGCAACGCTGAGACGCACTCCGTCGAGTGCTACACTTCAATACACAGATGTTTATCTGTGAAAATCTCTTAACATATTATGTTCATATTGAATATAAATTAATTTATTTATAAGACGTCTTTTAAGAGTATAGTATAGTGCTTTTTTTAGTTTCACGCTGTATCCCGTAAATAGCAGGATAAGCAAAGGAACCCGAAGGGAAATTAGGACACTTTTGTTGCCCACTTTCCACCTAATTTTGAAGGCATTGCATTTCGAGTAACCTGTGCTTTCTACTACATTACGTCAAACCTGTCGTTATCACATACTGTAATATATTGTTTTTTTAGCAGTTTTAGCTTCCCACGCGTAGCAGGTTAGTTAGATGGAACCTGGGAACCTATTGTTAGGACAATCCGTCTCCATAAAGCACGCACGCTGGCCGCTGGCTGCTGCTGGCCTTGCGCTACGACGCCTATCAGCTAGTGAAATGTGTGTGAAAAAAACCTGACGAGCGCGAGTCGGGCTCGCCTACTGAAGGATCCGTCCAAAACTTGAAGATCTCGAGCTTTTTCTGAAATTCAAGCTTAGCCAGAATCCTTTTGATACCTCCCATGAACTAGCGGTTTTAATACCGTTTTTAGTTCAGGATAAAATATCCTGAACTAATACTACTTGGAAATACTAGCTACCAAATTTGATAATTCTAGGTCAAGTGGAAGTACTCTAATAATTTTGAGTCCCTTTATAGTGTCAATACAATTTTTTTATGATATAAACGGACAAATTTTTTTTTAAGTAAATGTAGAAATACGATTTTTTCAGGAAATTAAGAGACCATATATAGTTTGAATTTCAATTCGATATCTCCAAGCGTTCCTGAGATAAAAGCTCTTGACAGACAGACAGATGGACAAACGGACGGACAACAAAGTAATCTTATAAGTGACATTAAAAGGTATGAAACCTTTTAGAGTAAAAAGCTCTAATAAAAAATACTATAATAAAAAAGTTACATGGCTATAGTAATTATAGTACAAAATATAAAGCGATTTCTTGCTTTTGTTCGCTATCCAGTTAATGTTTACAAGAAATCCGTACTACTACTACTACTGTACGTAGTAACCTAATAAATGCTAATTGATATCTGAGTGCTTCTCTAAGAAATTTCCTAAAATAGGATATTCATCTTAAACGTAATATATTCATATCCTAAGTTTGCTGAAATTTAAGTAGTCGTATTTAATGTAAAATATTTTTTTAACCGAAAAAAAATACCGAGGGATGTTCTCAATTTGACACATATATTGTTTACGTTTTTTCTAACAGTACAATTAGTTGAGCAAAATCTTATCAAAATATATTCATTTGTGTCACAGTACCCACAGCGTACGTAGCGGGGGCGGTGGGCAAGAAAGCGGCTTTGCTATGTGATACACAATCAGCGGACGATAGAGTCGTCATCAATCAGCTTTAAACCACAGCACCATGGCGACTCTATCGTCCGCTGATTGTGTATCACATAGCAAAGCCGCTTTCTTGCCCACCGCCCCCGCTACGTACGCTGTGGGTACTGTGACACAAATGAATATATTTTGATAAGATTTTGCTCAACTAATTGTACTGTTAGAAAAAACGAGCTATAGTAAACAATATATGTGTCAAATATATTTTTTAAATGTTGTTTTTACCTCATCATTTCACACTCAATTTTTTTTCTAGCTACGATGTCCGAGGAAGAAAACCAAATTAGCCAAAGCTCTAGTCATCTCCGACAAGATTTGGGTCCCGAGCGTACCTCCGGGCCACTGCATCACCAGCGACCCTACTAGCCGATAATGTTGGCACCGCCGACACTAGCGTCTATAGATGTAGAGGGGACTTCAAGAATTCGCCTACGAGGAATTTGAGGATTCATTTCACTATCATTAGTACGTATATTTCTTTCTGTATGATAAATTTTATTTTACTTTAGTATGAAACGTTAGATATACAGCCGCAGCAACGCAATGAAGCGGTACTGTAATCGCGACTTTTGAGGTTCTATTCCCATCTCTCCTAGGATTTAACTATTTCCTTGTCCTCGCTGTGGTAATAAGACAAATCGCGTCGTTTAGTTCTGCTTCATCACGCATCACATATCACGTTCTGTCCTCATCACGCAATATCTAGATAATTTAGCATCACCACTGCAACCCGTTATGAGTTGAGTAATGGATAGAAGTATCGTTATTTAAGTAACTGATTTTGAAATGCATGGAATGTGGACGGCGTACGTAAACCGACTACCTTGTAATTACTACGAGATGATTATGTATGTATATTCCATTTGGTGCAATATGCAGCAGAGTAGGAGCTTTGCATCTCAATAGATAAAGCGCGGCGATATATTCTGTCATTTTATTTTTCATTTAGTAATGTGGGCAGAGAGAAATTTAGTATAAAATTACTCCGTGATTTGCTTTCCGCATAAAATTGAGACATTACGTGTTGAATGGTGGAACAGAGCGCCACGATAAGCTCTGTCGTTCAGTGCATAAAATATTTTTATAATTTATCACTAGTTTCTTTATCTGACTTCCATGTAAAATAAAAATAAAATTAAAAACAAATCGCTTACTCATCAAATAAAATAAAAAAAAATAAATCAGTTTCACGCTGTATCCCGCACACGGCATGGTAGGCAGAGGGAACTTAGTGCAAGACACTCCGTTCCCCACTTTCTGCCGAATTCTAGAGGCATTGCGTGCGAAGAAATGGAAATATGCATTTTAGTAAATATTTCATCTCCTCGAGTGGAGATCGAACCCACAGCCAGTCGGTTTAGCAGTCACACTTTGTGCCGCTGCGCCACAATTGGCCTCAATCGAATGCTAAATACAAAAGAATTACAAAGCTCATTGCTAACAAACGTTGTTTTAATAATTAACTTTCAGTTATAAGTTTAGTTACAAATAAAATGAGCATCGAAATTAAAATTTTATACTCTCTCTTATATAAAGTTAAATCAACTGTTCCACTCGCATCTAATTATAGAACACATGCAAATAGAAATTGTATTTCATGAGAATGAAGTCAGTAGTGAT
This sequence comes from Heliconius himera, assembly GCA_021202915.1. NCBI lineage: Eukaryota > Metazoa > Arthropoda > Insecta > Lepidoptera > Nymphalidae > Heliconius > Heliconius himera. Next base: position 321,670 of record JAJHJA010000706.1, read on the forward strand.
TTAAATACTTATTTGATTAATTTATCCAGTAAGACTCATATAAAAAAATATTCAGCCACCCTTTAAGTTCAGGACAAAGATATGAAAATATTAATAAAGAATAATTCAAAATAATTGAAAAAATATTTCATGTATTAGAGAAGACATTTCTGAATACCGTATATGGATCATACCACGCGAAGCGGACAGGTAAAAGAGCCGAGGTCTCCGATTCTCCTCAACACAATTGCACAATATTTTGATGGTACAGTGTTTAGTTTAGGAGTTACGGGAGTTCGAGGTCGTGCAAAATATTAGTCTCATTTTGGTTTTGTATGAATGTTCAACTTCTTCTTATGAATTTTAATTTAAGTTACAATTATTTTATTTGAGTTTATATTTTTGAAGTTGTTTTAATGTTTGGGCGCGTTGAATGAATGAGTGATCAAAGAATGGCAAAAAGGATTTATGATGGAAAAGTGAGCGGTAAGAGAGGTAGGGGGAAACCTCGGTAGACCTTCGAAAACACAGTATCAAAGATACTCGAGGAAGGTCACGTAAAAAGCATGAGAACCCCCCGGAGGGCATGTATGAAGAGATTGATGACAGTGGACGAGGCGAAAGAGGTATGTAGAGAGCGTAGCGTTTGGCGCTCCGTTCTGTCTGACTACCCCGCTAGGGATAAAGCGTGAAGCTAAGTTAAGTTGTTTTAATATTAAAAGTTTATATGGAATAAGACCGGTTAGTTCAGAAGATGTGGGCGACAAGTTTAATTTATAAGTTTGAATGAGTAAAGTGAAAAAGAAAAAAAAATATGTAACAAAATATACAAAAAATGTCTAGAAGAATGTGGCGTTGAGTTCCGATGCTCGATACGCTAACGTTTCCAAAATCTGATGAAAATTGGGGAACGGAATTATCTTAATGGGAACGGAGTATCTTAACACTAGGTACCCCGGTTCGGTCTGTATATTTATTTGTATTCGGTCTTGATAAGTGCGGAAAAAATATCTAGAAGAAAAAGCATAGTATTTATAATACAAATGTATTGTCTGTAATGAAAGAAATAGGAGTAAAAGCTGAAAATGAAGGAGCCTAAACTTTTAAATGCTATTTATTAGTAGTAACATTTTCGGAACAAGAACAATTATCGGATTTTAAGAAATTCGCGCTAAAGTTGTACCAAGTAGGCTATTATCATTCGATACAAAATAGCCAATTTTTTTTTTCTTGATCCTGGATATTGGATAAATTCTTTTATTCTAGGTCACTCTTTAAAGAAAACAGTATTAAATATGGCCGGTGTGGTTCAGAGACACAAGCTTCGACTGTAAACACGACGAGTTGTGGGTTCGCTTTTAACTCGGGGTAGAAAAATATTGAATATTTTCATTCTGACGCTCTGGAAACGAACAATGCGGCGGCGTTTAGTTTTGCCTCTCAAATCGGGAAAAACTGTGGGGCGGAAGTGTCTTAAAGTGGGTCGGAGTGTTTTAACATTAGGTGATAATTTCCCTTTGCCTACCCTGCTATGTGCGTAATATAGCGCTAAGCTAAAAAACCCGGTTAAGTGGGGGTAGAATTCGGCCTTCTAGGCTTCTGTACCAATTTCAGGATGGTAGGGAAGCGGGAAGTGCAGACCTTATAAAAGTTAACGAACTTATATTTGGAAACACTAATAAGTGCCTTATTTCAAAATGTTGGGTTCAGTAGAAGTACCCTGTAGGTTTTGATTCCCTTGCGAGTTTCGGAAATTTGGGGAACGGCTGTATCTTTTGATTGCATCGGCTTAGAACTTTGATTTTTTACACAGTTCCAAATGACAGTAGATCTGATTCAATCAAATCAGCCTATTTCGGTCCACTGCTGGACGTAGGCATCCCCCAGGGTGCGCCAGAGCTCCCGATCCTCCGCCTTCCGCATCCAGTCGAAGCCAGCAACCTTCTTCAGGTCGTCGGTCCATCGTGCTGGAGGGCGCTCTACGCTACGCTTTCCAATACCTGATTACTTGATTTAAATTTTGGCTTAATACCTCCGCGCGTTCCTGAAAGAATGTATCTGGACAGACGGACGGACGGACAACAAGCGAATGTCACTGAAATGATAAATTTACGATTTATCCATATTTGTTATGTTAGGTAAAAAAAACGTACTGATATGTTAGTAATTTTTAATATTTTAGAAGTAAAAATTAAGGCCTGGGATAGTGGTACAACCCAGCTCTGCACTTTTCTTAGCTCAGATTAAGTCTGGACTGGAGCCTATGTACTTTTTAACGGCTCGCTTAGTCTCTTTACCAGAGCGAGGAATCAAAAATAGTTCCTACTCTGAGTGGAAACCTTATCCACAAACATCACGTTTCCAGTCTATATATTTCATTAAATAAATTAATTTGAAATAATGGTGTATGTCAACTATTTATTTCCTATAATTAACCACTTTTATGATTATTCACTCCACGGTTTTATTTCAATCATAATATGACTGCCCTAGATTTGTGGGAAAATGATCCTCTTATTATTTTTAATTAACTTTTACTCTACTTTTTATTTCATTTATATGTCTTTTTCTAATCCTAAACTGTAAAATTTTACTTTTTGAATAAATGTCTACAAAACTAAAACAACATTTTAATATATTATTTTCTTTAAAGTTCCTCCCAATAGGCCAGCGATAATGGACGCTAAGACTCGAGACCACACTAGGCTACTAGAGCCTTACGATGAAGGAGACACTCTTGAATTGCTATGTGAGGTTTATGGAGTGTTAAACAGCACGACCAAGGCCATATGGAATATTTCTATCTATTATCATATACTTATTTTAGTACATTAAAAGAGTATGTTATTATCAATTTAATTATACATAATAGTATTGGCACTAATTGGCAAATTGAGTAGATTCATTAACTTTATATATTTTATAAGTTTAACATATAAGAAGTACTGTTAAAAATCACTAGCAACACTGTATAGAATTATTCAATTTCCTTTTGCGTAACTTTTATTTTAAGACCTATAAACAATGTTATTCTCAATTCAATTATAGCTAATAATTAATTACACATTGAATTATATAGTATATGGATAAATACATTATGTAAAAGAGCCACTGTTGAGTTTCTTGCCGGTTCTTCTCAGCAGAACTGCCTTCCGAACCGGTGGTAGCTTCTTTTTTGTTTCCATGTTAATTCGACGATTCAAAAGTGCTTATAAGAGTTTATTTGAATAAGTAATATTTTGAATTTGAATACTTTAATGATTGTATAAATTTATCATGTAAAAGTTGCTCATTTGACAGTATGTCCAAATATATATAAATAGACAGTTTCGTTAGCCATGATCAGTCGAATAAACTAAACAGAATGTGACGCTGCTCGTTTTATTATTCCCATATTCAAACCACTACTGGAACACTTCAGAAGTGGGATGATATGGAAATATATAAAAACCACGGCCCACAAATTTTGAAGTCATTTTTTTTTTTCTTATCTACCTACAATATCATTGCTGATGCGTATCCACGTATACTTTGGAAGACGAATCTTTCTGATCAATCCAATCTCGAGACGAAGAATTCCACCCAACAACAGAAGATTGAGCCATGACGATGGGACGACTACGCATATCTACAACGCTGGTTGCAGGTTCAACGCGATCAAAACTATGAAAGGTTAGTAAAATTTTCATATAAAACCATTGTGCGTAAGGTGATGTACACAAGAGTGGTGTGAGTGCTTATAGTGTTGTTTCGAGTTAACGTTTACAGAAAGTTTTATCACAATTATAGATATAATATATGCATTAATATATAATTTATGTATAATCTTCAATTTCTGGTCTTTCTACACATTTCAATACGTTTAAGTAATAACCGTTGAAGAATACATAGTATACAAAAGATATTACAAATAATCGCACGTTTTTAACAAAGACGCGAAGAGGAGTATAGAGTAATGATAAATTATGATATTATGATTGTCTTGTATTAAGTATATATTGTAATTATGATAGCAAAGAAGTATATTTGCAAAAGAAATAGGTATATCAATTCTAGGCGTTTTTATTAAGAATATTATTTGTACGCGAGGGTAGCGCATTAAATTATAGCGGTTTCCGAGCTAGGTTGAAATCCAAGAAGTAAAGACATTAATATAATAGTAGACTATGTTAATACTGTAGATACTATACTGAAGAGTAGTACACAGCATTTTTCTTTTTAGTGATAACAATTGTAAATTCGAGACATTACTAATTAATATTTGTTATCTTATTTGTGGGTATTTTTAAATAAGCTATGCAATTATAGGATAAAACTTATTCTACAATGGTTTTGTTTCGAATATTGAAGGAAGTTTGCGTAAATACGTTATTGAAAATTGCACTGAAACATGCCGGCTTACAGTTAAACGGACAAAAATTTTCAAAATTATTGTTTTGAGTGCTATTACATAGATGAACCTCCAATAATAGATGATTTCATAAATCATTCGTGTACAGACGGCGATCAGTTACTGATTTTATTATAAGTAAAGATTAATACATTACAGACTTGCAGTTCATGCGTAATTTATTTTATACGTATTTTCTTTTGTCAATTACCTACATTAAGAGTAATATTCGTTTGTCAAGTGGCGTCACCGCACCGATATGAACCGGTACTATTATTAAAGCTCATTTTTATATGGAATGTCGAAAAGGTTGATCTTAGTGAAGCGTTTAGTTATAGGCTAGCTTTGAGCTTCCTCGATATAGACAAATACTATTACACATTATGCAATTTTACAATAAAATACTAGTGTTAAATAAATTGTTATTGCCATTAATTTTGTAAGCTTACAAATGCTACATTAGAGATAACTTCATAATTTCTGTAAACTACATATATAACAATTACAAACGTTACCTGATGTTTAATAATGCTTAAATTGTATAAAAGTTTAGAGATCAACATACAAAAATGGAAATATAGTTATAAAATATTTTATTTTAATTTAATTTTAGTTCTAATTTTAAGTATATATTTATTAATATGTAAGTTTTATTAAATAGTTATTTCTACTAACAGTCTTAAGTTATTAGTACAATATAAATCTATTGTAACACGTCTTGTGTAACACGACTATATATCTAAGTTAAGTTCAAATCATGAGGCAATAAATATTCGTAATGTGATATCGTAAAATCCTAGTTTATTTAACCAGTAACCGCCAAAACGGAAAATAATCTAATAAATAGCCAACATATTGTTGTTGACTAGAGAAAACTGTAGCGGACTGTTGTTGTAAGTACATTTAGTCTATCGGGCAAGCAAATAAAAAGAAATAAATATTTAATATTCTCAAAGGTTACTTAATATTCTTAAAGATTATTTAGTATTAGTTAGTTTATTATCAGTTATAAAGAGGAAACTTTTAAATCTCAAAAAAAATATATACGAACGTATTTTGTTTATTACAGTATAGTACATTTTATTACAGTATAGTTTCATGTTTAATGAGAATCTAGAACTTCAAAAGAATACATGTCTAGCTATACAATGTCTGCAGTAAAGACTTACTCTAATAAGGAAGAGAAATAACGAATATGAACTGAACGTGGGTTTGCCTATCAACGGTTTACGCTATCGATCAGATCATCTAGTAAACGATTGGTCATATATAGTAGCAGCGTATAGCTTACAAAGACTAGAACAAATAATCCGCAAATTGAACAACATCGAATCGTCATTTATTATAATTAATAATTATGTAACTTTTAAAATTTAAATCATAAAGCAAATCAGCACGCTTAAAGATTTCAATAAGACTGCAACATAAATAGAATACATTAAGAAATATATATTAATATGTATTATGTATGTATATATAGTTATAGGAACCTATTGTTGAAAGTAAATTAGTAACAACATATCTTGTAATATCTTGTGTAGGTTATGTAATTGATAAACTGCTGTGTCTTTTGTAGGAAATCGTAGATAGGTAGTAGTGTCAAAAAAAAGGTTTACGTCACAATGTAGGTTTCATGTCTGAATTCAATAAATACGTACGGGGGTGGCTGTTGCATATCAGATGAGTAAATAAAAATTATAATATATAAGTTTGAGTGTGTTTGTTAATGAAAATATACAATTATAACAAATCACAAATAAATATATATACAAAATTTTGTAATTAAGATGCATTGTTAATTACGGATATTTTTATAATTTCGTATAGAAAGTGCTATAAGTTAAATTCTTCAGTGCTTCATAAACATGAAGATTACAGATTGGAAAATATACTAAATACCAATAACACGACGTGACACTTCCGTATGAGTTTAGTAGTTGTTAAAAAAGGAAGAATAAATATTAATTGGAAAAATTTATACATATTAGTATATCTTATTTTATATAGTCATGATTTGTTTCGTATAGCTTATTTTTGTTCCCTATTCATTATTAATATTATTATTACGTATTATTCTATATTATTCTATGAAAGCTAAGATATATAATACTGTGTGAGCTATCAGCTAGTGTTCTTCAATTCTATGAAAGCTAGAATACGAAACGTGCTGTGTGAATTGTTGTAATATAAAAATATTTAAATACATAGAATATCGGAAGTCAATTTAAGAGGTCCATAAAATAAGACCGTTTGAGTTAGTAATAATTTTAAGTTCGCCAAAAGAATTCTATTATAATTGCGGACAGGTGATTGGAGTTATTCAAGTTAAATATGTTATCTTTAAGTTTGAGGTTAAGTTACTGGTTAAAAGTCAAAATTAATAGAAACGAAACGGTATTGTAATTTGAAAACAGTGGGAATCACAAGGTATAATAAAAATGAACAAACTTTAATAACCAACTCAATAGGAGCTTAAATAGAGCATAGAGAGAGAAAGACATAATGTTTTAGCAAAAAATTTCTGTAATTTTGTATAAATAGAATTTCTCAATAAATATTAATAAATAAATAAATGAACGTATTTTAATAAATTAAAACGTCAAAACATTTTTTGTTGATTAAGGAAATAATTCTACTGTAGGCAAACGTTGTATTGGGCTTCACCGAGCCAGGGGCTCCACTACCGCTCTTTTCACTCACTGCACGGCTTACCTACTACTATTTTGTTTGCTGCGGCTGGCGACTGGTGGACAACGAATCATTGCTTTATATTGTTCTTCTGAATAGTCTTAGGGAGTAAAACGCTTTCGTATTTACTAAGCTAGTATATTATGAGCAATCCGAAAGAATATAAAATATGTATATGAGTTGAGTGCACTGAGCTTAGTAATAGTTGTGGAGATTATTTAAGTTTCTTATAAAACATATTTGACATAACTTTGTGTGACACAGCTCTCTGTGGCTAAAGACATTTATATATGTAATATATAAAATAAATCTGTGTGATAATAAATAATCCTGTGTGGAAAAAGATCTGTGTGATCATAGATAATCCTGTGTGGAAAAAAATCTGTGTGATAATAGATAATCCTGTGTGGAAAAAAATCTGTGTTATAATAAATAATCCTGTGTGGAAAAAAATCTGTGTGATAATAAATAATCCTGTGTGGAAAAAATCTGTGTGATAATAAATAATCCTGTGTGGAAAAAAATCTGTGTGATAATAAATAATCCTGTGTGGAAAAATATCTGTGTGATCATAGATAATCCTGTGTGGAAAAAGATCTGTGTGATAATAGATAATCCTGTGTGGAAAAAAATCTGTGTGATAATAAATAATCCTGTGTGGAAAAAAATCTGTGTGATAATAAATAATCCTGTGTGGAAAAAAATCTGTGTGATAATAAATAATCCTGTGTGGAAAAAGATCTGTGTGATCATAGATAATCCTGTGTGGAAAAAGATAATAGGTTCTGTGTGGTTAAACATTTATCTGTGTAATTGTAGATAATCCTGTGTGGTAAAATATTAATCTGTGATTATAGATAATACTGAGTGGAAAAAGATAATACTATGTGGTTAAATATTAATGTGTTAAAGAAAACTGTTATAAATTGAATTTTGTCTCTATTTAAACATAAATATCCAAAAAATATTAACAAAATAATGCTTGCAGTTAAAATATAATATTGGTAAAAAAATGCTAACTTTAATGTTGATCGTACTTATTTATTATAGGATTTTATATTCTATGTGCTCTCTGCCTACCCTGGTATGTCCGGGATATAGCGTAACGCTAAAAAAAAAAATCTATGTGCATATCAATTCTTTTACTTTTCAATTTATGATAAAAATAAATGATGCCAAAAAAAAAGAAAGTCTCGTAGCAATTCAGAAATTAACATTGTTTTGTAATAATTTAAAAAAATCAGTTGAGAAAGTTGTATCGAGTATAATTTGTCCAATACAATATTACTGCTTTAAAATTTTATGTTACAGTTTGATTTACGAAGAAAAGGCGTATTGGTGATGATGATAGCAGCGAGTGCCAGACCAGCCGTGGGACACGGCTTTGCAGGATGGCCGAGTGTTAAACAGCACGACCAAGGCCATATGGAATATTTCTATCTATTATCATATACTTATTTTAGTACATTAAAAGAGTATGTTATTATCAATTTAATTATACATAATAGTATTGGCACTAATTGGCAAATTGAGTAGATTCATTAACTTTATATATTTTATAAGTTTAACATATAAGAAGTACTGTTAAAAATCACTAGCAACACTGTATAGAATTATTCAATTTCCTTTTGCGTAACTTTTATTTTAAGACCTATAAACAATGTTATTCTCAATTCAATTATAGCTAATAATTAATTACACATTGAATTATATAGTATATGGATAAATACATTATGTAAAAGAGCCACTGTTGAGTTTCTTGCCGGTTCTTCTCAGCAGAACTGCCTTCCGAACCGGTGGTAGCTTCTTTTTTGTTTCCATGTTAATTCGACGATTCAAAAGTGCTTATAAGAGTTTATTTGAATAAGTAATATTTTGAATTTGAATACTTTAATGATTGTATAAATTTATCATGTAAAAGTTGCTCATTTGACAGTATGTCCAAATATATATAAATAGACAGTTTCGTTAGCCATGATCAGTCGAATAAACTAAACAGAATGTGACGCTGCTCGTTTTATTATTCCCATATTCAAACCACTACTGGAACAGGAGGTAAGTATTTATAGTAAAGATGATTTATATTTCATAAGGTTTAGTAAAAAGCAATATCACTATCTCTTATACTTAAGTATAAATTTTATATATTAAACTCTATTATATATTGACTGTCTGACAACGCTCAAACAAAACTACTGGACATAGAATGTCGAAATTTAGCATATTATATTAATATGATTCGTTTGGGAGTGTATTGAGAGAGGAATATTGTTTTAGAGACTTATTTACCTGTTTGTTAATACTAATAAGATAATTTATGAGGGAAGTGTATATGTATTTTTTTTAGTTACACGTTGTATCTCTACATAGCAAAGAAATTGGGAACCCAGTGTTAAGAAACTCCGTTCTCATTAAGACACTTACGTTCCTCACTTTCCATCGAATTCTGGGAGCATTGCATGTTGAGCAGCAAAACTTAAGGCCAAGCATTTCCTCGTTACCAGAGCGAGGAAATAAAAATATTCTTATTTTTATTTCTCCAATCGATCGAACCTACAATGTCATGTTACAGTCACACCCTTGTGCCCCTGCGCCACGACGGCCTTTAACACTTTAAAAATGTAAAAAAAAACAAATAAACCTTAACTGTGTTGCCCAAATGAACGACGATGACGATGACGAAGCCATGAGTGCAACACTAGTTTCAAACAAAATAACATTTGCATAAAATAATTGTTCACATTCGAATCAATATTCGATACGTAGACAAAATCTTTTAAAAGAAATAATATTTATAGAATTAACATGCCATAAAGCAAAAAAAGTTTCAGCATATGCATAAATAATTTATTATGAATCGATCGATCTAACTCAGACAACAATTACAGTAAAAAAATAATACTTTGCTTCTCAAATTTAACCAAAAAGTCCCTTATGATATTCAAGATCTACTGTGTACAACAACTATTACTACAGTTTTATACTTGTACATAACGATAGACATGATTAATAATTGGTTCTACTTTTTGAAACATATACAGAGTTATATAGAGTGTAATATCTATGATGTATCAACGGTAGACTCAATAAATATGTATAAAACATCAGGAATTCCGTGGAAAATGAGAAACGAAAGTGTCTTAATAGGAAAGTAGTGTTTTAATAGGTTCCCAGGTTTCTTCTGCGTATCCTGCTATGTATGTGTATGAGATCAGCATAATAGTCAGTGTAGTATAATTTTAAAATGTATTTTAATCAAAGCTTTAAAATATGTTATTGTATTTTTAAGTACATCCTTTTTTTAAAATAAATGCTCACAAACTTGTTGTGTCCAGGTGACCCCAGCCCCCGCCTCATCTGGCACCTAGAAGACACTCACAGACGCGTCCTACGACCTACCAGCTGACGGAGTGACGGCGACCTCTCAGCGCGAGGCTCTCTGTCACGTCGTTGATACTGGATATATATCGTGTTAGGCGAACCAACAAATCAGACACAAAATCCAGCTTTTACAATAAATTTATTTACACTTGTTATATACACATATACTCTCGTAGTCACAATATTGAAATATAAATTGTAATGACAAGTTGTCTTGACAATATCTTACAACGTAATGAACCCGAGTGCCGTGTCGTTTGTGCTTATATTGGAAATACACCGGAAAAGATGCAGCACACTACCGCCACTTAATACAATCGACAATGGAAACAATATCAAATGACGTACTTGTAATTACAGTGACACCTATTACTACATTATAAGTAACTTATGCTAACAGCTCGGCCATCCTGCTAATCGCGAGTCCCTTCGCGATTTAAGAATAGTTCACAATTTTTAAATGTCCTAACTTAAATAGCTTTAGTTTTGTGCCAACAGTTACATAACAATTATATTTTTAGCACAAGTGAGGATATTTACAAAAATTATTAAATTAGATATATTCACATGTCATAATATGTAAATTATACAATTTGAAATACATTTTCTTAATTCGTAATTTTCTTTAAATCAAAATAATTATTACATAAAACTAGACTAAAATGAAATAAAGTAAATGTTAACTACATTGAATTCGTTACGCAATTAAATTGATTATACAAAATATTTATAAATTATATTTTACATTGCAAACATTTTTTTTTTGTATTTATACATTTTGAGGTTTTTTGATTTTAGATTTATACAACAATTATATAATTATGTATATTAGATAATATATAATTATGTAGATTTATACAATTCAATAATTCTCATTAACACAATGAGCTATCAGTATACATTCATAGCCATATACATTCATGTTATAATTTAATTATAACATATTATTTTTTTTACAAGAATTTGGCTAAACAATACTAACAACGCTACATGGAAGATTCCTATTTAATATCGAACACTTATTTTAGTACATTAAAAGAGCATGTTATTATTAATGACATTTCAATTCGTAAACTAAGCAGATTCATTAACTTAAAATAAATAAATCGGTTTCACGCTGTATCCCACACACTGCAGGGTAGGCAGAGAGAACCCAGTGTTCAAGACACTCCGTTCCCCAGTTTCTGCCGAATTCTAGAGGCATTGCGTGTCGAGTGGTCTGCCACTCAACGCCGCGCTTAGCTTCGACCAACACCAGAGCGAAGAAATGGAAATATAAATTTAAGTAAATATTTCATCTCCTCGAGTGGGGATCGAACCCACAACCAGTCGGTTTTACAGTCACACTTTGTGCCCCTGCGCCACGACTGGCCTCATTCATTAACTTTCATATACTTTATAAGCTTCACATATAAAAAGTACTGGTAAATAGCACCAACATGACTGTATAGAGTTACTCTATTTCCTATTAAAGGTTATTCTCAACTCAACCACAGCTAATAATTAATGACACACGTTTACTTTATACATTGTACAAATCTTACATATAAAAGCAACTCATTTGAAAAATATTCAACACACAATTTGTGTAGCCATGATCAGTCAAATACAATAAACAGAACGTGACACCGCTCGCCTCATTACTCCCATATTCAAACCACATTATCACAACCATAATGATCCTCATCATCACGATGATCCTCATCATCACGATGATCCTCATCATCACGATGATCCTCATCATCACGATGATCCTCATCATCACGATGATCCTCATCATCACGATGATCCTCATCATCACGATGATCCTCATCATCACGATGATCCTCATCATCACGATGATCCTCATCATCACGATGATCCTCATTATCACGATGATCCTCATCATCACAATGATCCTCATCATGACCATGATCCTCATCATCACCACGATCCTCATCATCACCACGATCCATATCATCACCATGGTCCTCATAACCATGATCCTCAACACAACCATGATTATTAGCCTGTCCTCGTCCATTACTGGACAAAGGTCTCTTCAATGATATGCCGCGAAGATTGACCATCAGCTCTTACGTACAGCCGTTGCCAGTCACATGTAAAAAATAATAAGTGCTTAATATCTACAAACGCTTATGCATTAAGTCCTGTCCTTACGTACGTCTGTCTGTCTGTCTCAGGACTAATTATCTAATGAAGTCATGGAAATATCAAGCTAAAATTAATATGAAACATCCCGATCAACAATACACTAAATCTGCGGAAAAATCGTCTTCTGAATCAACATAAGGAGGTTAGTGGGCAAAATCGTGTCGAATTCGATTGGTTTATTTGGTTATTTTTTTTAATTCAGATTATTTTAAGATTTACTTCTACTTTCCTCAACAAATGTCAGCTGTACGCGTAATCTAATAATTTGAAAGTCTACTTGTAATAAACAAGAAATTGATAATATACAAAAACAAACAAATAACAACAAGTTGACAGATAGAGTAATATGCTCTTAATTTTCCTTTAAGCATAAGTTATATTAAATTTGCATCATTTTCCATCTTCGTATGCATTATAAAATTCCACAGCCAATTTTCAATTACTAGGCAAAGCTTGTATCCTATATTACTATAACGATATTAATATATGGACTTAAAGGATGTCGATGTTATAACTGGAAAGTAACGATTGTTGTACTTTTATTGTAAATTTTATCTTCAAATACTGTTTTCTTGAGTATTTTGTCGGCTCTTCTTAGCCAAAATAAATCTAAATATATTTCTGAGCCAATGGTAAGACTTACATCATAGATTCACTAGACATTTTTTTTTTGTAATTTTGCTACTAAAATAAAAATAAAAAGAATAATTTAAATTCGATTCACTTCATTCAGCTATACATTGCATTTTTTTGTAGTTACCATTATCATTATTTTCCCCTTTATATATATGTTTTTTTTTTCAGATCAAAACTATTTCAAACATTTTTTTAGGATTCCTAACTTAAGCTACTGTACCTACCTACGTATGTCTCTATTTGTATCTATTGCTACACCGTGATCATTTCCACCATTTACTAACCAATAGCCATTATTTCACACCGATTTAAAAGTTTTATTTTATAAGAATTTTGCGTCGTGTCTCATCGTAAACACATTTATACTAACATATTTGTTAAAATGAATATACTTAATTCTCGTCGTTTGGGAACGACTCGCTATGAATTTATTCCATTCCGGTCAATTACAACAATTTAAAAGAAATACTTTAATATCAATTCAAATTTCGAAAAATCAATCAATTTTTATTCATTTTCTTTAATGAGCTCAAAAATGACTTCACTAACCTGATTCTTAAGCTCCCTTTATCCTTAAACTCGAGTATTTTGCATCCATTACCCTTAACCTCTGGTATTATCCGTCCATTACCATTAACCACGGGTAACATCCATCCATTATCCTTAACCTAAAATATCATCCATCCATTACCCTTAACCTCGGGTATAATCCATCCATTATCCTTAACCTGAAATATAATCGATCCATCACCCTTAACCTCGGGTATAATCCATCCATTACCCTTAACCTCGGGTATAATCCATCCATCACCCTTAACCTCGGGTATAATCCATCCATTACCCTTAACCTCGGGTAAGATTAAAATGATTAAAGACGAATGATATGGGACGAATGATGAGGGACGAATGATGAGGGATGAATGACGAGGGACGAATGATGAAGGATGAATGACGAGGGACGAATGATGAAGGATGAATGCTTAACTCCTTAACCTCGGGTGGCATCCATCCTCAAACCCTTTCTTCGGGCATCATCATCCCTAAACCCTATCCTCGGGCATCACTCAACCCCAAACCCTATCCTCGGGCACCATCCGCCCCATAAACCATATCCTCGGGCACCATCATCCCAAACCCTATCCTCGGGCATCATTCATTCTCAAGCCCTATCCTCGGGCATCATTCAATCTCAAGCCCTATCCTCGGGCATCATTCAATCTCAAGCCCTATCCTCGGGCAATATTATTTTCCATGTTCCTGAAACTCAAACAATATAAGCTTAGACTTGCACACATCATAATAACTTTTTTATCAACCTCATTACATTAACATAAAATTCCTTCAAATTTATAATTTTAAAATCTATTCAAATAACTTTGACATTCGAAATTCATAAAAATTAATAAGTTAACCGACACTGTATAATCTGACCATAAATGCACATAAATGATATTTTATCTTTACAATTACATGACTTTTAATCGTTATAAAGTAATAATAACCAAGAATATTAACGCTCCAGAGAAAATTACAAATCAAAACACTCAATCGACAATAATGGACCAATAAACAAATAAAATCTAGATTTGTCTACAATTACGTGAAACAGGGCCAATACTTTGACATCATGTTAACAACAAACAAATAGCAAACGGAAAAGAAAGTCAATTGAACAAATAATGAATGCCACCAAAGTTCCCTAAGCTGGCTGGTCCTCACGGGATAAAGAGAACTACACTGTAATATCTACATTAACAACAATTATCCAAAACCAGGAATAGTTATGAAATCACAATATATTTATCCCGTAAAAAAAAAGAATTTTTACCATATGTCATAACACAAATAAAATGAGATACTAATAAATTGAGATAAGAACACATGTACTTTAATTTCATTGGAATATTAGATCCCATAGCTATTACGAATATATTTTCTATGTTTGTGTCTATTATACGTGTTAATAAATTCGTATACCATAGAACAATCTAATTCAAAAATAATACATTCAAAAAGAGACTATTACATTACGAGAATAGCTTTATAACTCTTAAACTCTCTTACTTAACTCTCAAGACGACAGTTCTCAATAAAGTGACAAAGCCAGAAGTAAAAATCAATGAAAATATTTACAAATTTCAATTCAGATAATTCATCAATTCTAAACATACTACACAAAGAATATATGTAGAACAATTCCGCATGATGATAAAACAAAATCATATTGACGTTTTTAAGACAACAAAATAGTTACTTCACTAATATTATTGTCATCACAAAAACAATTCTAATATCATTTATAGTTAACCAATAGATAGCAAAATACAATATCCTCTATACGATGTAAAAGCTTTCCAAAGAATGACAAAAACAACGAGAGAAATATTCCAGATATGTAATAAATAAATTTGAATATACCCATTATAAATATTCCAAAATAACTATTCCAGAAAGTCTTGATAACTGAAATTATTCATGACCAATGAATGTCATATATCTTTAAACGTGTGAAATATCATGGTGTCAAATATCTTTAAATTATCACCCGTATAAGTAAATACTCTATTGGAAGAACTAATATCCTATCGATCACGTCTACCAACGTAGATGCTATAAGCAATTGTATACTTCTTTTAAAGTATATCTTAAACAATCTCAAATTCTAAATTTATCAACTACCCTCAAAACTGAAACGTTACGTAAGTACTATAAAATGGAAAATGTTTAGGTATGCACATCATCCAGTGTATTCTCAAATTATTCAACCTTCCAAATTAATCCAATAATTCCCTTCATAAAAAAAACCACTCTGGCTGTTATAAAGGTTATCAATCACCACACAACGAAAAGTTCGAAGTACAAGATTTCTACGCATCGTCATCAGTAAACTTTAACTGTTAAAACTATTTATTAAATTTCCATTGAAGATCTTTCATTTATCCATTGTTTGTTTGATGTAAAAGAAATAAGAGTAACTAAAAACTATAATTAGAATAGCAACACTCTGCTTATATTCAGAATAGAAAAATTAAAAATTATAGAGAACTCAATTTACATACAAATTATTCAGCTAATCTTTAAGGAGTAAGAAAAATGAGAGAAAAGAAAAAAAGAAAAGAATATATATATGGTCTACTTACACTTTATGAGCGTGGCAGGAAATTTTGTATATCCTTTCGTAATCCCGCTTCTGAACTGTTAGGCGAACCAACAAATCAGACACAAAATCCAGCTTTTACAATAAATTTATTTACACTTGTTATATACACATATACTCTCGTAGTCACAATATTGAAATATAAATTGTAATGACAAGTTGTCTTGACAATATCTTACAACGTAATGAACACGAGTGCCGTGTCGTTTGTGCTTATATTGGAAATACACCGGAAAAGATGCAGCACACTACCGCCACTTAATACAATCGACAATGGAAACAATATCAAATGACGTACTTGTAATTACAGTGACACCTATTACTACATTATAAGTAACTTATGCTAACAATCGTGAGTTACTGTTGTAGAATTACTTATTGTGATGCCGTTTGGCGACGATTGTAGGTTCAACTTTACTAAGGCGAGGAAATATTTTCATTAATTCACTCTGATAATAAGACAGCTCCGTTGAATTCCGCCACTCAAAACGCAATGTCTCGAGAACTCGTCAGAGAGTAGAGAACGGAAGTATAAAGGAAGGACATATAACGGAAGTAGAAGTAGTACCTAAGACGTTTCGTATATTGTTATCCTAACAAACTTGTAGTACAAAAATATATTTAAATATTCCCACAATGGAGAATCAAACCTATTTCCATTGCCTACAGGGCAGCTTTTCCCAAATATATTATAATTGCTACAACATTCTCTGCCCTCTATTTAGTTAGTGATTTGGTCATACGACAGCCGTAAATTATAAACCCGTCAGCTAAATACTAACATCGAAGTGCCAATACTGGAACTATGTACATATATCGTAGTACTGATTCTGTGGATTTTGTATTAGTTGATTATTGAAAATAAATCACGCTGTTTCCCGTACACAGCAGAGTAGGCATAGGGAACCTAGTGTTAAAATACTCCGTTCCCCACTTTCTGCCGAATTCTGGAGGCATTGCGTGTTGAGTGGCAGAACTCAACGCCGCGCTCACCAGCACGCACTCAACCTCGACACCAGAGCGAAGAAATGGAAATATAAATTTAAGTAAATATTTTATCTTCTCGAGTGGGGATCGAACCCACAACCAGTCGGTTTTACAGTCACACCTCGTGCCGCTGCGCCACGACCGGCCTCAAGTTAGTTGATTATTGTACGTTGTTTTGTTAAATTTTGAGTCAAAAAGTGTGTATATGTGCGTAAATGAATTCAAGTCCTAGCAATTTATAACATTATAATAAAATATATTATAGCTTCACGCAGTATCACGTATATAGCACGGTATGTAAAGGAGTAGTTTTAAAACACCCTGTTATTCACTTGCCAGCTAATTCTTTGGAATTTCATAGTTATTGCGTTTTAAATGGCGGAATTCAACGCCGGAATATAGGAATAACGCCGAATATTGTATTATTTTTTTAAATTGCACTAAACAAATTAAAGCTGAATTCTGGAGATATTGGGTGTTGAGTGATGGAACTTAACGCCGCATTTTGTTTCGATGCCAGAGCGAATTAAAAAAAGTATTAAATATTAATCGAACCCACAACCTGTCACCTTTACGGTCATACAGCTGTGCTATATTATAAGTAAGACAAAAAATAAATAAAAAAATGTTGGTGGTTTCGACGAAGAACAAAAGAATAATCCATATAAATTAATTATTCAACGTGGAGCAATAAAATAATAATAACTCACGCAACGCACTCAATGCATAGCGTTACTATGCGCATTACTTAACCTACTAATTTTATGATTATATATAAATTTTTATGATTATATCTTAATACGAAAAAATATAATTCAAAATGGCACATAACAACGGAAGAGTTTTATAGATATAAAACTCTTCCGCTGTTATGTGAGTGACCGACAACGCACAGACGACACTTCTGGATTTAGGAAGTTGGAAGTTGGCATGTTGATGCTTTCTCAAAGCTCCTTTATCGAAAACAACGCAATCTAAATTATAGGCGATGCCTAGTTTACTTTGTTATTTTCGCTTCACAATGTATATACCCGCACATAGCAGAGTAGGCAGAGGGAAATTGAGAACCTCGTATACATTCCCATCAAGACATTTCCCGTCTCCACTTTCCGCTTAATTCTGGAGGTTTTTGTGAAGCATTGCGTGTTGAGATTACCTTATTCCATTAATTCTCATAATTATTTCTTTATTTGTTAAATATTTATTCTATATACACGTGAAAGTTAATCAAGTTTGTTGCAGTAAGGCCTCTAACCGCCCAGATTTTGAACAAAAATCGACAGTCCTCAGCGGACAGGAGCTACGAGGTGGAATGCAAGAGTACAGGATCGAGGACTGAAGCGCAAGTCACGTGGTGGAAGAACCTTTGAGGAAGAGAGCGAGAAATGTACGTTACGTTTAAAAAAAATGAGTATACATATGTATATCATTAAGTTGGAAAAATATTGCAGGAGACTTTGCATATATTGAATAAGTAGGTTTCTTTAAGCGCAATAATGTCGGCATCTGACTGTAGTCGCAACGGATTCGATTCCCACTCAAAAGATCCAATCCTCGCTATGGTAAAAAGACAAAAGCGTTGAGTTCCATAACACAAAGTCTCGTATATCAGAGACGGAGTGTCTTAACGCTAGTTTTTTAGCGAGAGAGTTACCCTTTTTGTAATAATTAAAGAAAATAAATTACAACATGAGATTACAATATTTAAAGTATATACTTAACTCCAAAAAGTTTTTACTTCATGAATTTGGACGATTCTTTTTTTACATTTAAATAATTAAATAATAATTTTAATATTAAAATAATAATAGTATCCATAACAAAATTGTTCGGAGCTAGCCTTTGTAGTCATAGTTTTTGAAATAATAAATAAAATACAAATTCTGTTTTTAACAATGCAATTTATAGGAAATATATAAAATATAGTTAAATTTTAAATTCAATGTGACATTTTTCCATTAGTAGCGTCGAAAGTTTCATTACCTTTTTTAATTATACGGGAGTAGTATTTATTTAACAGTGTATTCAAAATCTTTTATTATCCTCTTAAACAAATACGTGGAAATGAAAATAAATAGTCGATTCCCACTCGAGTACTTGTACCTGGGCAGGCAGAGAGAAACTGGGAACCTAGTACTAAAACTCCGTACCCATTCAGACACATCCGTTCACCACTTTCCGCCGAATTTTGCGTGTGTTTCACATGTGTGCCATATATTTGTGACAACGAGATAAAATAATTAATCACTTGTTTTAAATCCAAGTAAATAATTACAATCGGGCTTATTTAATTTTAAATTAAATTATTTTATGAGAAACTAACTAGTGGGCGCGCGCGGCTTCACCCGCTTATTTGCACCCTTAGGGGTGAATTCTAAAAAAACCACGAAACACGTGTTCAATTAAATATTTTTAACAGTTTGAATTTAAATTCTTATAAAAATCGGTGGCGATTTAAAGACTTTTCCATATAAACTTTCAACCACTTATTTTTGAACCCTTAGGGGGTGAATTCTAAAAACCCATGAGACACGTGTTCAATGAAATATTTTTGAAAGTTTGAATTTCAAATTTTATAAAAATCGGTGCCAATTTAAAAAAAAACCATACAAACTTTCAACCCCTATCTCATCCCTT
This sequence comes from Heliconius himera, assembly GCA_021202915.1. Lineage (NCBI taxonomy): Eukaryota > Metazoa > Arthropoda > Insecta > Lepidoptera > Nymphalidae > Heliconius > Heliconius himera. The sequence goes on from JAJHJA010000706.1 coordinate 341,679, forward strand.
TAGGGTTAAAATTTTTCAAATTCCCGTCTTAGTGGATGTCCAGATTACGAAAATAAACATCTGTCCAAATTTCACGTTTCTATGCACAGCGGTAACGGCTGTGCGTGCGTCTTACCTCAGTCAGTCAGGTACAAGTCCTTTTAGATATATATAGATTACAGAAAATATTTAACAGAAACATGTGTTAGGTATCAACTCAGCATTAAATTATGAAAATTATTATGACTCTTCCTGAAATATTTTCATTTTCTCCCTCTGGTAACGAGGCAAAGCACGGCTTTGAGTTCCACCAATCAACATGTAATGCTTTGAGAATTCACCGGAAACGAGGAATGGAAGAAGTGATTGGGAACGATGTGTCTTAACACTAGACTTCCAGATTCCCTCTGCCTACCATGCCATGTGCGGGATACATAGTGGAGCTTTATATAAACTTTGCCTAGCAGCACTGTTTACAGTGACTGTAAGCTTGCCAAGTGCTCTAAAGGCAAATTCTGAGAAATTTGTAGTAGTATAAAATAGTCATGATATAAATCAATATTGCTACCACATGTATTAGTTTGCGTTAGAGAGTTTATAGAAGTTATATATTTTAGTTGTATAAATAGAAAGAACTGATTGTGATAAAATGGTATAGCGACTGACTAAAAATCATGGGTTCGATTCCTACTCGGAGAATTTATATAAAATTGGCTCTGGCAAGAGCAAAATTAACATTTATATTTACAAATTAACTCACATCATGTATAAACAAATTATAAAAAGATAATATATTTTCATTTTAAATACAAACAACATTTACCATATTAAATTTCAATCAACGCATACACATAATATTAAAATAGTATTTTACTCGGATTTTATATGTTAGTTTCACGCTATATCCTGCATATAGCAAGGTGCCTACCCTGGACAGGGAACCTGGGAACCTAGTGTTAAGCCACTCCGTTCCACAATTTTACTCATTTTTTTTGTACAATATAGTCTTTTTCTAGTTGTACAAATTGCTGACACTACGACCATAAATGTGAAGTGCCAAAAATTTATTTTTATGGGTGGCCCCAAATCTAAATCTACATACGTATTGTTTGTTATATTATTTTTATATTTGGGGTAGTACGTAAAGGACAGCCCTAAAATATACAGTTGGATTTTATTAGAGCCTTTCTTTGAATCTCTACTGCCACTTAAGATTTGTCCAGTTGCTTTTGTGTTTTGCTTTGCCAACTTCACATATGGAATATAGTCATGAGGCCAGTCGTGGCGCGAAATCATAAAGGTGGAAAGTATAGGAATAAAAATTTCTGAGGTAGGTACGGACTACCCGGCCCCTACTATTGCAACTCCCATGAACACAGTCCAAATCTCTAAACTTAAGTTATATAGATAACTAAAAAAAAAAACGCCGCGCTTAACCTCGATACCAGAGCGAAGAAATGGAAATATAAATTTAAGTAAATATTTCATCTCCTCGAGTGGGGATCGAACCCACAACCAGTCGATTTTACATTCACACCTCGTGCCGCTGCGCCACGACTGGCCTCTATATAGATAATTAAACTTAAGTTTAGTGAAATATAACTCGGTTATTATTTGGCAAAACACAAAATGAGAAGTGAAGTGAAGTGAAGATATTAGTATTTAATTGTAAAATATATATTAATTATGTAATATCTTTTGTTTTCGGATATAAATACAACAACAAGTATCTTAACGTTTGTTCCGGAAGCAGAAGACCACGAGCAGGAGCTCCTTTGCCGCGCCGAGAACTTAAGAGTTGTTAATTTCGTAATAGAAGATAGTATAATAATATACATTGTAAGTATGTCTGCTGGTTTATTATTATTAATAATGTCCATGATTGTTAAATGTAAGCAAAATACATACAAAATTAGAGAATTTTACAACCAGGTATACCTGGTTACCTACGTCCAAATTATATCTTTGTAGCTTTTTGTTCTATTTCGCTCTTAAAGGGATCCTGAGAACCTAGTATTCAGAGATTCCGTTCCTATATAGACACTTCTATCATACGTTTTCCACCGAATTCTGGAGGCTTTGCATGTAGCGTGGCGTAACTCAAATGTCGCGTTTCGTCTCGTTACGAGAAAATGAAAATGTTAAATATTTCGTTTCCTTGAGTGGGAATCGAACACTCAACCGAAAACGCATCATGTTTTAAGTTACACGTTTGTGCCCCTGTGCCATGACTGGTCTCATCTTTGTTTTACTTTCAATGTTTACTTATATTGGATTAGGTTGTTTGCTTCGCTTGCGGAATTAGGCAATGCCTCGAAAATTCCACGGAAAGTAAGGAGTTTCCTAACATCAGGTTCCCTCAACTTACCCTTGTATAAACGGGATAATAGAACTAGAAAAGAAGGAAAAATTTGTCACATTGAAAAAAAAATATATATTAATAATTCTTCTTAGTGCAGTCGAAACCACGAACATCGCGTACTGTCAGGGTCAGACATCTAAAACTAACAATATATCTCATCCCGGATGTATGAATGACTGTCACTATGAGACATAAAATGACAGTAAACACGATCTTAGTGGATTCGATCTCCATACAAGGGTATAGATATATTTTCAAATTATTTTCATATATATCATTCTAGTAGATAAAGGCAAAAAATGGGCGGGGGACAAAGGAGCGTTTTAACTCAAGTTTGCCTCTGCTCATGCTGCCATGTGCGGAATACATTGTGAAGCTGAAAACTATTATATATAGGCATATACTATATACTCACATATTATTTGAAGCTAACCGTGGCGCACAAAGGCACAAAGTGTCAGTTCGATTCCCACTGAAGGAAATGAAATATTTGTTTAAATGTATATTTTCTTATTTTTACTTTGGTGTTGAGGCAAAGCGTGGCGTTGAGCTTCGCTACTCAACATGAAATGCAACCAGAATTCGACGGAAATTGAGGAACGAAGTGAAATAACACTAAGTTGCCGCTACTTACTCTGCTGTGTGCGGGATTTAATTGGTATTTGTCTAGCTTCTATGAACTGGAATATTACTAAAGACCATATTACCAATCTCGTCTAAGCTATTCAGCCTAATGTTATTGGAAATAGCGGTTTCGTAGTTCCATACGGTCATTTGAACTGTTGATATCGAGGATTACTTGAGTTGATTGTTCATACACTTTTACGACTTTGGCGATATTTAAGTATTTTCAATGGAAATTGTGGTAATATTAAGTTAAAATATTTGTTGAAGTCCTTAATTCTAAGGAGTGTGCTTATATTTTATGTACGTTATAGTTTAAATGATAAAATCTGATTTTTGAGTCACAAATTCGTTGGTAATTTATAATGTACTGGTCTATGGGACTACCCACAACTTCCTCATAGGATAATGTCGGGAAATCCATCTTTGTATCCTCTCTCTCTCCCTAAGTAATTGCCTTCAAAACTGGCATCGTCACCAGCTGACGACTAACCAACTAACTACGCCGCGTGTAGAACACTGAAATATGGAGTTGTGGTCATTGATCCTACCCCGCTATAGGCTAGTTACAGCGTCATGCCATAAAAATGTGAAATTGCGTAGAAGAAGGTTAATTGTTGCTGAAATAATCTCAAATAAGCCAAATTCTATTTAAAGGAATTACCACCAAAAACAACACATGTTCTCACACAACCAAATGCATCGCAATCAAATATAAATCAAATCGTATCACGGTCAATTACCAGCAGCTTAAGTGTCACCTCTTCGCAATCAACGATTCCAAATAGATTATATAAATATAGTATTAGAAATAATCAAGGAAAATGTTGTCCAAATGGTCTACCATTCTGTTCTACTTCGGTCTCATCCTTACTAATTAGTACAACGACGTGGGCTGGTTTTACATGTTAATATGAAATGTCTTTTTTTGCTCGAGTTCTTGAAATATTTGTTAGGCCAATTAATTATTTGCATAGATAAAATTAGAAAACAATAAATTTCGCAAAAAATAACCTATTAACTTTTGAAAATGTAGCGCAGTGGGCTATGCCTTGTTGTAAATATGATAGTTGCGGGTTCATTTACCTCTTGGAGGAATTATTTTATTTACGTTGTATCTATGTTGTATCGCGCCTACAGCGGGAAGGGAAGTATTATGACACTACGCTCATAATATCAAGTTGGAATCGAACTCACAATTTGTTATATTTACAGTCGCATGCGTGTGTCCCTGTGTCATGACTGTCCTGGATTACATAACAATAGTATATTAATAATAAAGGAATATCGTCCATCATTCAGTTCGAATTAATATAACGACGGAGGCTGTCGTTATTCGAGTGGTTTAGTAATTTGCCACTTACTTACTGCTTTTCTGCTAGTGACAGACTATAAAGGTGGTAAATTCATAATAAATATAATAAAAAAATCTAGTTTTTTTCAGGGTGTATTAAAAATCAAGTCCTTCTATTTTGACACACATTTGGTGGTGAGTGCAAAAGTTTCTAATCTGCCATTTTGTTGCGGCGGCCATTTTGGATTCACAATATTATAGATTATATATAAATTCATCAGAATGCCATCAGAACCAATGCCGTAATCCAAATTTCAGCTGAATTTAGTAGTAACAAAGATGGGAAATGAACTTTGTTACCAGAGCAAGGACATAAAAAGATAATAAAATTAATGGCCTCAGTAATTAATTTAATTAATAATTCTTCTTACACAATGCAATGGAAGTTAACAATCATTTATTACCGATAGTAATAATTTTATTGCCCAATAATTTAGAGAATATTAGTTCTGGTGAATGATAATACTAGATTGATAAATATCTAAGCTGTATCAAATATCAATAGGAGCCATTACTGATGCTGTTTGATCAGTAATACTGTCAATGTATTTATGTTAAATACATATGTAGTTTACGATGTATTAACATGCTTGCTTATAGCAGGATGTATGTATAGTCGTTAGACTAGGAGTAATTTATCAGTGTCAGAACTCAAATCTGAACCCAAATATAGATGTGAGTTCAGATTTGAGTTCTAAATATAGATTTAGGACAATAAAATAAAATTTGACGCCAGTTGTGGCGCAGGGACATAAAAGTGTGACTGTAAACGCAACAGGTTGATCGGGTTTGATTCCCGCTCGAAGAAGTGAATTTTCATTTCTTTGCTCTAGTGTCGAGGCAAAGCACTGTAACCCAGCTGTGTGCGGGATTTAGTGTGTGCTATGTGTAAAAGCGCGACTAAACTTACCATTCTGTTTGCCACATTTGAAATTTAAAGTACCTACATATACAAAACTCACAAATAAAGCTTATTTAATATATTACTGATTCCATTGAATCTTATGCTCAAAACAGTGTATGTAATAATGAAATTATGACATAGAAATTGGAAAGAGCAACTCATCAGTCAGTTGATGATGTTTTTGAATTTGTGGTATTTTTTTATAATATTTCAATATGAAAGAATCTAGCAACTTTAAATCTCTTCACATAACACACAACGCTCTAAATCATTGAAATCTTTCAGATATAGTGACGTTGAAAATGGGATCAAATCTGAATCCAGATCACATAAAGGAACGTGACGATGTTTACTTTGAGTGCAGCATACAAGCTAACCCCAAAAATAAACAAGTTAGCTTGGTATAAAGGCGTAAGTTTTTTTATACTAAAATATAGTTTAAAAATTTTAACGCTGAGATTGCGGCTTTAAGTTCTGCCACTCAACACGCAATGCCTTTTGAATTTAGCGGAAAGTGGAGAACGGAAATGTCTTAATGAGAACGGAGAGACTTAACACTAGGTTCCCAGGTTTCCTTTGCCATCCTTGCTATGTGCGGATGATAGGAACGCTAAAAAAAATATTTGCATTTTAAACGTATATTACTAGCAGTCTACTCGCGGCTGCACCCGCATACCATTTATAATTCTTTTATTATGCTGCATTTGCTATAAGAAAATCAATATAAATTATATAATCAATATTATTTCTACATTCAAGCATTACATGGCTGCTTGCGAGGACGAAATCGGTAGCAAGGGAGCGTTGATTTATTTTAAATTTACATATTTGTTAAAAAGTATACGGTCAAATTATATGCTATAAAAGCCAAGGCATAGCTTCCTAAATTTTTCCTAAAACATTCTGCATTTCTTCTCTATATAAACTATAAATAAAAATGAAAATCAGTTTCACGCTGTATCCTGCACACATCAGGGCAGGCAGAGGGAACCCAGTGTTGAGATACTCCGTTCCCCGAGGCATTGCGTGTTGAGTGGCCGAATTCAAGGCCGGGTAAAAGTCTTGATGCCCGAACGAATCGAACTTGAACTTGGATCGAACCCACAGCTGTCGCGTTACAGTCACCCTCTTGTGCCCCTGTGCCACGATCGCCTATAAATGCCGAATTTTCATAAAAAGAAGTACAACACAATGCAACTACACAGGAGATCCAGCACAACGCAAGTATGGCGTCATACTGGGCGACCAGAGCCTGGTGCTGCAGAACGTGAACCGGAGCGCCTCGGGGGACTACAGCTGTCTCGCACAGAACATCGAGGGCAGTGCGTCGAGTAATGCCGTTTCATTACAAATACGATGTGAGTTGTGGATTTTTTTAGGTCTTTTTGGTTATTTGGTAGTGTAGACTGTAAGAGTGTAGTGTTGGACATTACGTTCTGTGCTTTTTCTTGGTTTTGGAAGTGTTATTTATGGGTTCATCTATGCTTATTGTTTGCTGTGGTAAACAATTCGGAAATTTGACTGTGCGTGAGGAATCGAGTGTTCGAGACCGAGACTCTAGGTTCTGTTTTCCTACTGTTATAACTTATGCTTAGGCCCAATCGGCTTTAAAACATGTCTATAAATTTTTTTTTTTTGATTTTCACGATTAGTACACCTTTTAAATGAAACTAATTTAACTAATCCGGTTAAAAGAGTTTTATTTAAAATGTTTATAAAAAGATTTTTCCCAAAAATAATGATCAAATCCATCTTAAAGTACCTGTCCATCGTAAAGTCAGTCTGTACATGTAATAACAACTAGGAAAGTCCGATTTGTACAATGTTGCATTAAACAAACAAATGAATATTACAATGAAATTCACATTGAAACATAACTCCACCTTACCTCATTCTAAATGTTATCCAGACGCGCCCTCATGCAGCACAGCCGAGCCCGCAGCCGTCCCGCTTCGAGTGAGGGCTCACGAGAAGGTTGGAATTTTCATTGCTAATAGTTTATAGATACAAGTTGCTATTGTTTTGATAATTCCTATTTTTATTTTACAATACGATTTGAGTCTATCAATTAAGTTTTGCCAATCAAAACACAAACGCAAAAATTGGGCAGAAAGTTATAAAAGGATTGTCTTGACATTAAGTTCTCTGTATATTCTGCTGCACTGTACCTGTAGAATACGATATGAAGTGTAATAAAAAAATTGATATTTTTCGGTTTTATTAAATACTCGTATCCTGAATTGTTTAATTATAGCTAACAATTTTATGTATTTAAATGAATGGCTAATAGCTAATGGCATAGGTCTCTATGTCCGATTTGCCTATAATTCAGTACTGGCTTGGCATTTCTACAAGAAAGTAATGTGCAAAAAAAATCTCTGTTTCTCTCTTTCGCAGAGTGCATATTATAATAATTTTATCTATACTTTAGTGCTTTTATTTAGGTAAACCGCTAACTAAAATCAATATTCAGTAGATCACTCCGTAATTTCTCTTTCAAAAGCATCTCAAGCAGTTAGTATTATTCGATATTCACTATCGGCTTGGATTCAATGACGTAGTTCTGAGTGGTTTTACAGTTATATAACTTTAACCTAACTTTGATCTAACTTCAGTGTCGAAGCAAGGTCACCAGTCGATTTAAACAGGTCTCGGGTGTCGTCTTCATAATATCTGAAACAATTCTGCGCTTTTAGACTCATATAGTCTAGTTAAGTTATACGTTATGTAGACTAGAAATACAGTTAAAATGGTAATTTAAGAATTAAATTACCATGGCCGTCGTCGTGTAGCGTGTGACTGTGACTGAGAACGTTGTTTCATTCTCATTTGAGGGGAACAAGACAAAGAGAGGCGATGAGTTTCGTCACTTAACTAACAATATCTCGAAAATTGGGCAGTGTGTGACAGAGCAGAGTGTCTTAACACTAGGTTCTTTTGGCTATATACGGGATACAGCATGATACAAATGAAAGGGTAATTTAACTAAACATTGATGGCAAAAGCGAATATGCTAACATGATATATTTAAAAAAAAGATTATCATTCTATTATATATATATTTACTTTCGGAAATTTGTGGACCTTTTGGAAGTTTGAAATATTTCTTCAATATAAGTAATGGGGCAACAGCCTATTAAATAGTGCCCCAAAAAAGAGCATAACTTAAAAAATTTAAACAAAAATGAAAAATCAGCTTTACGCTGTATCCCGCACACACAGCAGGTTAAGCAGAAGGAACCTAGTGCTTAGACACTTCTCCATTTTACTCTGAGTTCTGGAGATGTGTTGAGTGCGTGTTAAGTGGCGGAACTCAGTGCCGCCAAAGTACTTTTTAAGTTGGTACATCGATTAGTATTGTACTTTCAGAATGAGTGTTTCTACAGTAAAGTCCGCGAGTCGTGGCCACCTTAAAGTTAAAGTTAAGTTTTCTGAACTTTTGCGCATTGTCCAATCAGGAGGAAAATAATTAAAAGTATAAAAAAAAATACTTTAGTGTCCACAACTCGTCGACCGTTGTTACTCTAAAACTAACGCCAGACGTCGAATTTTAAATTAATTACTAATCGCCCAATAAGCTGACGTATAAAAAACATCAAAAAGCTTAATTAAGTTGAAAATATTATTAAAAAAATGAAATTAAATTAAGCTTCGTGATAAATAGTAATTAATTTTGAAAGGGGATTACAATTTTTTTATGATAAATAAAATGACACCGTCGTTGCGCAGTTGACATATATGTACATAAGAATAATAATAGCAGTTACAGATCTCATATTTTCATATAAAAATAGCTTATACCTGTGGTTTTGCCCGAATTTTCCAATTGAAATATACTCTAAGTACCTTAGGCAACTCTAAGAAACATAAGTTGTAACATAACCTAAAATATTTCTTGATAACTGGTATTTGTTCGTGTGAATTATAAAACGTAAAATCTTGTTTTTTTTGTTGCTGTGGAAATTTCTTGAAATCTTCTCTTTTTTCTAGCTGCTGCAGCAGCTGCATCGTGGCTTGTATATGTATCTATAGATAGGCTTTCATATCAACTTAATTTGTATACAATATTTGTCAAAATATGTATCTTGATGTTAGATCATCATTGAAAAGATAGTAGTTTGTAGTAAGAGCGGGGGCGTATTTTTCTATTGCGCCACGATAACCTCTTACATTTTTTTTATAAATCAGCTTCACGCTGTATCCCGCACACAGCAGGGTAGACAGAGGGAACCTAGTGTTAAGACACTCCGTTCCCCACTTTCTGCAGGATTCTGGAGGCATTGTATGTTGGCAGAATTCAACGCCGCGCTTAGCCTCGACACCAGAGCGAAGAAAATGAAAATATAAATTTAAGTAAATATTTCATCTCCTCGAATGGGGATCGAACCCACGACCAGTCGATTTTACACATTTTAGTCGGTATACAGTCAAATCTTGTGCCACTGCGCCACGACTGGCCTCATTTTTTTTATTTTTTATATTCTTTTTTATACACAATTATAAAATGAAATACAATATTTCCTAAAAATCTCAAATAATGAGTATTTTCCTAATAAATCTTGTTGAGGCCAAACTTTAATGTTTAACTCTCACATTACTAACTCGGTAGCAAAGTTACAGCTAACTTGCCAGTTTGTTTCTGTGTTCTACTCTTTGAATATAAACTTTGTTCTATACTTTACTTCTATAATGAGAATATTTAATCGTGTAAAATTGTCAAATATACTCTATATTTCACAAATAAAAAGAGTTCCGTTGATTTTTTGTATTTAAATTTCTCATATTGAATGTGCTCGTAGGTACTTACATAACTTGCTATATGTATCGTATTATAATGTATTTTGAGGTTTAGGGCGGGAGGAAAACTTAATTTAGAACCCACATCGCACACTATCGAATAATTATTATATTGATTTTGCGATAAACTGTTGCGAATAAGGCAATATTTGGCTTTTTGGGTCTTTCTCACGGTTTCACGGTGTACCCCGCATGAAGCAGGGTAGGCAGAGGGAGCTTAGTGTCGCGACACTCCACACCCCACTTTCCGTAAACATTTCCTCGAGTGGAAATCGAACCCACAACCTGTTTATAGTCACACGCTTGTGACCCTGCGCCACATCTGGCTTCTACAATATAATGATAAATTTTAAACGTTATACGTGTTCTAATTGGTGTTAGAGAGATATTATGTTACTTTAATACAAACAGTGTGTGTAGGTAGATATCTGTTTTACGATCAATAGTATTAATTCTGATAATAATATATTACATATTATTATATATACTAAATGGCAGCGAGATACTACTGAAAGCGATGCTTGTGAGTTTGATTTTCACTCGGTGACATAAGGCAATATGTGTTTAATATAAATAATTTTCCATCTTGAACAGAGAATGTATGTAGAATTATACTAGTTTATTTTTTTCAGCTTCATGCTCTGTCCCGCATATAGCAGAGTAGGCAGATGGGATTTTATTTTAAAACACCGCTTCCCACTTTCTGCCCAATTTTCAAGGCATTGCGTGTAAAGCGGCGAAACTCAACGCCGCACTTTGCCTTTTTACTAGAGCGAGAAAATGAATATATTAAATATAAATAATTAATTCATTCGAACACTTAACCGTCACGTTTATAGTCACACATTGTGTCACAGCGCCACGACAACCTCACATTTTATTTTCTTACCTGAAATTTAAATGTACTAACCTGTATATAGTTGTCCCAAATCTGTCTGCGTCTAAACTGCGTCAAAATGTAAAATTTACAACGTGAATCTTTATTAAAACCTCATATTAAATATTCCGAGCACAGCCAAATCAAAGTTTCGCTCTGGGGACCATCGTTCTTGGATAGATTTCGTAATTATGAACTTTTATGCGTTAGCCCTCACTTTGGTTACTTTGGAATTAAAGTTATATCAAGTTTTTGGGTAAGAACTGTTTATATTTGCCACAAAGGCCCCAAAAAGTTTATTAGGTAAAGCTATTAATAAGACAACATTAAATATACTAAATATAATATAAGCATTATGAGTAAGCGCCTAATTGCAAGAATGACAATTGTGACTGTGAATCAAAGATGACAAGGGTCAACACAATATTTTAATTTTTCCTCTGGTACTGAAAAGTGCGAGGTTAAGTTGCGCCATTCGACAAAAAATAGGACATCTTAATCCTAAACTATCCTAACTCCTACCTTACCGATAAGGAATACAGCGTGAAGCGAAAAAAAATTGTATACTTTTAATAGATTTTCTTGATCAACTTTAAATTATTTCTTAATTAATATAATTGGTATGTTGTAAGTATTTTTGTATGCTCTAGTATCGTTGTATGTAATTTGTAGATCTTAGGTCCGTATTTAGAAGTCACTCTCAAATCTGAAATCGATCTTGAGAGTGATCCTTAGATGCCGTTTTAATTTATCACTCAAAATCGATCTCGTAGTCAAGAGCAGCTTATAAATTTGGGACAAAGTCTATAACATTAACATTGTAAAATTAAAAAGCATTATTTTTTCTGATTTAGTCTCTACAAGAACAAGGGTCAAACGTCAATATTGAAGTACACACCGAAAGAAGACGACGACTTTGACACAATATTATGTTTAGCAACCAACGAAGTGGAGAAGCAAGCTGTTCCCTGCACTTATAATATTATTACTGCTGGTAATAAATATTTATCTCTTTATAAATATGGATAAGTAAAGAGACGCCGCCGTGGCGCAGAGTGCATCACAGCATCTAACTGTATGACGGCTGTTGGTTCGATTCTAATCTGGGGAATATACATTATCATTTTGTTTATCTCGCTTTGGTAAGGAGAAAAAGCGTGACGTTGACTTTCGCCACTAGAAACGTAATATCGCGAAAATTTATGTAAATAAGGGAGCCAGGATATATAACACTAGGTAAAAAATTGATTATATTTCAAATAAATGTACCAACACTTAAAACGAATCGTTCGTTATACAAAAGATAAGAAATAAGAGCAAAATCATTAATATAACATTTAGCTGAGCGAGCACCTTTTCTATACCGGTTATCAATTACCCAAACTGAAATACCAACTTAGTATCAAAAAACTGGCTATTAAATATAGTTTGACATTTATATACAGGTCGCCCCACGTCTCTAGAAAATTGCTCTATCAGCAATCAAATTGGAGACGATCTCCGAGTGACCTGTGGAAGGCTTCGACGGCGGACTGCCGCAGATAATCTCTTTGGAACATTTGGAATTGCCTTCTGTTACAGTAAGTTTTCTATGTTTTACGTAAAATGAAAGCGACATAATTGCAAAAGATGCGTTTAACGAGAAATCACCATGAATTATTGGAATAGATTTATTATTATTAAACTTTTACTAATTATTATAAAGGACCTACCTTTTCTATCGAGGCCGTAATGACGAATGGGATAGCCTCTGACTGTAAATGTGACGGTTGTAGATTCGATGTCCACAAAGCGAAGAAATTAAAATATTAATTATTCATTATTTTCATTTCTCCGCTCCGGTAGACGGAGTCAACAAGCAATTTGTCTACCCTGCTGTGTGGAATAAAGCGTGAACGTTTTTTATCAGATCATAAATTATATTTTTGGATAAATCACATTTATTATTTAATTCTATAAATGTAACGTATAATATATAATATATGTATATTAACGTGCTACAGTAGTACCAATAATAATGTTATTTTGTTAATCATTTCTAAATTCCTAAATATATATAAAAGGACTTGTGCTGACTGACTGAGGTAAGACGCACGCAGAGCCGTAACCGCTGATGGTAGAAACGTGAAATTTGGGCAGATATTTATTTTCATATTCTGGACATCTACTAAGAAGGGAATTTGAAAAATTTTATGATGAAATATGGGTTGAAAGTTTGTATGGAAAAATTTTTTAATCTGTACCGATTTTTATAAAATTTTAAATTCAGACTCTTAAAAATATTTCATTGAATACGTGTTTCATGGTTTTTAAGAATTCACCCCCTAAGGGTTCAAATAAGGGGTTGAAAGTTTATATGGAAAAATCTTTAAATTGCCACCGATTTTTATAAAAATTTAAATTCAGACTGTTAAAAATATTCTATTGAACACGTGTTTCGTGGTTTTTTTAGAATTCACTCCTAATAAGCGGGTGAAGCCGCGCGCGCCCTCTAGTCATTTCTAAATTAAGACTAAGTATTGTTTTACTATTATATTTTTTTGGTTCGCGCTGCATTCCGCATTCAATGAGGTATAAAGAGGGAACCTAGTATTAAGACAATCCGTTTCCCACTTTTCGTGTAATTTTTGAGAAATTGCATATTGAGTTTCGAAACACATCGTGGTGTTTTCGTACTAGAGCGAGGAATAAACATTAATTCATTCCCATTAGAGGCAGTCGAACCTACAACGACGCTAGGTCACTGATTATTAGTATGGACATATACGTACTTACACGTTAACATACCCTACTGATATAATTTATTATTTACTTTATTCGAAATTAATCAATCTATATTTCTATAAGATATTAGGACAATTATTTAAAATAATAAAAAAACATGAAAAAACAAATTAAAATATATCTTATATCTAAAATCACAAAAAAAAGATAATAATGTTTATTTAATAAAATCAAATATCACTATTCATTAATTTCTTATGTTTCTTACACAAAATAAATTATCATCTAATTATAAAATATATATAACGAGACTAAAAAAAATTGTGCATAAAAAAGAAAAAAATACACCTTTTGTTTGTGTAGCATTAATTCCATTGTCACATTAACATATGAAATTTACGTTATTCATTTAAAAATGAACTGCGTTTCACTTAATGAAATTTCTCTTAGACTTTATATTTTAATTTGTGCGCAGTACGCATTGTATTAGATTGAGGTAAAACATAACACTTTTTCTATATATAAAGGTGTACATATGGAACCTTGTGTTAACTCTCTTACCAAGCGGTAAGAGTGTTAAGAGAAAGGTAGAGAGATAGGGATATGTAAAGACCGCAGCGTTTGGCGCTCCGTTCTCTCTGACTACCCCGCTAGGGATAAAGCGTGAAGTTAAGTTAAGTTAACACTTAACTTGTTTCCCACGCCTGGCAGAACTCGAACTCGAAGTCCCGCTTTGTTATCACAGCAAAGAAATAAAAAAATAAAACTTATTCTCCCTAGTGAGTGGGAGTCATCTCACAACGTTACTGTTAAAAGTTAATTTTATTTACGTTCGAAAACTGCCGAATTGCATTTTCCTACTTTACAAACAAAATGTAATTATATATTTATCACATCTGTGCAATCCGTTAAAATATATTTTAAATGAAACTCTTAGGGCCGTCGTGGCGCAGGTGCGCGCACAGCAATAACCGCGATAGGTTGTGGGTTCGATTCACACTAGAGGAAATCAAATATTTAATATTTTAATTTTCAAAGGGTTTGAAATGTCGTCTTTCCAAAAAAATGTGCACAAAAATATACGAAATTAATTAATTCCGGCAATCGGTTATCTTATAAACATATTTTATTTACAAAAAATTATTTGAAATATATTTTAGGTATAAAATTTTATACATACGTGCAACACGAAATAGTATCAATTTGGGAAGCAAACCGAATGATATGAAAATAACAGACTTGGCCTCATATATTACAACCGTTGACTATCATTCTTTAAAAGAAAACATGTTTTTTTAATGCTATATCATAAATCATATCACGTTATGTGATTTACGACTTTTATATAAGGACATCTCTTTATGAATGTTCATATTTTTGTTAGTCATTTAGTTTACTAGTTGCAAGAGATCCAAGTGAGGAATAGGCAAGAATAAAGTGACTTAAACTTTCACATTTTTATTTTTTTTTAGCTTCACGCTGTATTCCGTATATTTACAGCGGAATTATGGAGTGATGGAACTCAACTACTCGCTTTCAAAATTTTCTTGAGTTGGA